>SNQJ01S0004402.1:193310-211468 GCA_010110895.2 Picea sitchensis
TATGGTTGAGTTTTAATTTTGCATGCGTTAATTAACCATTTGAGAAAACTTAGTGAAAGAATGAGGAAAGAAGAGGAATTATGATAGCCATATACACATATGCAGATCTGAAATGAAATAATAGACAACAAACCATAACACACAGATTGATAATGGAGTTCGGCACAACTTTTGCCTACGTCTCCGGGCCTTTGTCTTTGTGGGGGAGGCTTCTTTATTTCTGTTCAAATTCTCAAAAGTACATCACTGCAATGCCAAATGGCTACAAGACTAATCTAGTCATGTTCGTTCATATCTCTAGAACCCTACAAAGAAAACGGCACGCAAAACGGACGTCTGGAGCTCCTAGAAATGATCCGACAGCGTCTCCTTCTCAAAAGCTTCTCTGCATCAAAATGACTTTGGCTTGGCTTTTCTTCAGCATAACTCTGCTCTAACTGCTCTCCCATGGCCTCAAACAGGACTGGTTTATATAGCTTTGAAGTTGGTTGCTCATCTCCAACTTCCTCCAAGAATTTGGGCTCCAAAAATGCCCAATATCCCCCCAAAATGGACAGAATCAACCAAAAATAGGCACATTAATAATAAAAATCTCAAACTTAGGCATAAAAACCCAAAATTTTGGCATAAAAACCCACTGCATAAAATCTATTGGGCGCAACCCCTGATTTCGTGCGCGCGCACCCTCTGGAACGGTCATATGGGGGGCCATGTGGCCACGCGCCCATATGTGGCCCCTTTTTTGGCGCTAAGTCCTAGTCCTTTGGCGCAACCATAGGACCCGTGGCTCAAAGTATTAACACCCCCACGCTATATATTAGGTAACTGTCCATCGTATTAACCCTCGTGCTCCTAGTTGTATGATGTGGTCATGTGGTGTGCACCGAGGGCTGGGGCTAAGCCCCGGCCCTTTCCCCATCCGCCCAAACCTTTAACCAAAAATAAATATTATTTAGGTCGTTATGTTAACAAGAACCACCAGCGGGGCGGGTGGCTAGCCCAGCCCTGCCAGTCCTTAGCCCATACAGGAGGTTGCAGGTTCGACTCCCGTCCAAGCCACCAAATTTTACATAACCGTCAAACCAATCACGGGGTGCCATGTGGCAGCCCATAACTGGGCCACGTGGCACCTCAACATCCAACCATAATACGCCACATGTCAGTTGCCTATTGGTCCACGTGCCTGCCACTTGTTGGAAGTCGTACTTCCACGTCACCTTGCCACATCATCCCTGCCACGTCAGATGCTGACGTCATCCGTGCCACGTGTCACTCTTCCAGTGGTGACATGTCTCACCTCTGCATTGGTCCATCTGTACGCCAAACCGACCTGTCATGATCTGCCATGTGTCGTCACCCGAGGCTGCCATGTGTCATCTGCTGGAGCTGCCATGTCACTTGTATGGACCATTCAGTCTGCATAGTCAGCATGACACGTGGACTGTACGGACTTTACAGTCATCCTGTTTTTTAACATGTTTGACTTTTCGGACAGAACGCAATATCTTCTCCATACGGAGCCCGTTTGACAAAGTAAATATACTGTCGGAATCAGGAAGATGAGACAGACGCAATGGAACTGGTTTCGTCATATTCCGAGAACTTTCATTTTTGAGCATTTTTCAAGCCCTGTCAGGCTTCTGGATCTGATTTTGGATCATTAAACATCCCAATATTTGGCAAGGGAAAGTTTGACAATAATTGGATTTTTTCCTCTACTTCCCTCTTAAGTGAAAGCACTTTAGGGTCCTAGAAAAAACCCATGTATGCTTTTAGAAACTCCTCCAATTCATGTTTCTTCTCCTTAGTACACCCTTACATCGACATATTTAATTTTAATGAAACTTCACTGGACTCATTTTCCCTTGGAAAAGTAAAACATATATCTTATAGGAACTAATCAAATTATTGGCTTGGTTAGCACTTACTAGTAAGATCTTTGACTTGTCTTTATGTGGATTAAGGATGTAGGACTTCACATCCTTGAATAGTCGGTACTAGTTGGCTCTCTGCATGAATATTTCACATACATGTAGGGGCTTTCAAACACTACTCTACATACATCAAGGTGTAATACATCAAATTCCACTTCATCAATAAAATCAACACTTATAGAAAATTTAATCTGACACTGTTTCATTACCTTGATCTCTACATATGTGTTTACCCATCCCAATGGATATGTGTTAAGATGATTATGAACTTCCAATCAAATATTTCTGACCAAATTCATTGCTATGAGATAATCCTGTGAACCGGAGTTGAATAGAGCATCTATCTTGGTCTTCTTGACTTGAATCTTAATGTGGAAGAGTTTGGTCATCTCCTTCTCTTCTTAGGGATAAAAGATACTCAGGTTCACCTCTTTTTGCACAGTTTCGAAGATAATTTTTTCATCCACATAGAGCTACTTTCAACTTTATTTATCGAATATGTGGCTAGAAGGTTCTTTATCTTTTCATCCTTCTTGCGGTTCTTCGGGTTCAACCTTGGATGTAGTTTCTAAAAAATTTCCTCATTGTGTCCATGAATGTTGAAATGGATGCGAGGATATTTTCATTGATGTGTAGTGGCTATTGTGTTCTTATATTTTCCCCCTTTACACTTGTTTTCCCCTCCTTGAAAGCTCCCTAGTACTCTTTCTAATTAAAACCACTTGGATACGCCTTCTTTTGGCCTATGTTTTGCAGGTACTTTTCCCATACAGATGGCCCATCTACTATCCTTGGCTTGAAGAGAATCACATGATTTTGTAGATGAATGTGTAAATGCCTCAGATACTTGAGGAGTACAATTGAATTCTTGGGAGAGATACCCAACATGATGGCTATCTTTCTGAACTTATTGGTGTACTCTTGTACACTCTACCCCTACCTCTACCTGAAGTATTTCCATGAGATCCATTGGTCCTCTACATACCCTATAGGGTAGAATTGGGATGATGAGGGTTTTGAATTCCTCCCACCTTGTTACTTGGGGATCTCCCTATAGACTAAGTGTTTTCATACGACTTTCCCACTAGGTTAAATCATGGCCCTCTAATTTTAATCTAACAAATGAAATATTTTGTTCTTAATCTATATGGTGAATGCTAAAATAACATTCTATTTATTGCAACCAATGATTCGGTTTTATTGCATTGATATCACATTGGTATGTATTTATGTCCACTTTCGCTTCCATTTTAAATAGGGATTGTGAAGGGTATATGCAACTGGAACTCTGCTTCTCTTTCTCAGGTTCTTTTCACAACTCATTTTCTAGGTATTCATTATCTCTAGATTACCCATATGATATGATCTTTGACTTCATCCTCCAACTTCTCCAAATGGTATGATATTTATTTCTATATATGACATGAGGAGGGATACATTGCAATATATGCCAGTGACTTTCTCTTCCATCCTTTCAAATCTCTCCTCTGTGAGATCTCTAGGGTTGTTATTAATAGACTCGTAGGCCATAACTAGGGTTTTGTGACTTTCTTCTTAAACTAATTTCTAGATCCTTGAAACTTTCCACAAATACCCCAAGAAAACTAGTTCTAATGCCAATATGATCTGTAAATTGTCATGGATATTCCAATGGAATAGTTCATCACAAAAGATGTAATAAATAAAACTGAAATCTACAATATGAATCTTAAATTTATTTAGATTCCATAAACTTTAGTTACTCATTTTTTTCTTCTGCATGAAACAGATCAAATGAGGAAAATAGAGAACAATGAAACAATCACAAACCATCCATAAAATAATGCAAATATCTTCTTTGGGAAGACTTCTCTACTCTCTTTTCTTTGGTATGGAAATAATGAAAATACAAAGGAGAAGGCACTCTCTATGGAGTTACCTGAGACCTGTGGCCTATGAGGATATTATAGAACATTAAAACTCTCTACTTTCTCACTCACAATTGTCCTTCTCTGTTATGGAACAAAATACAATAAGATAGAATGGAACCCCTTCTCCTCCTAACGGCCCAATATTTAGCATAACCTGATAATCATTTAGGGTTAGGTTTTTCACTTCCTCAACCCTCAATTGTGATAAGGTTTTGGACCTTATAGATTATTCTTTAAATTCCTCATGTTTCTGGTCCCATATGCATGAGTAACGAGAGTATACATGACGTCCTCTCATACCATGATGGTCAACACGATAGGTCAACTTGTGGGAGGCATAACTTTTGCATACAAGCTCTGATTAACGTGATATTTGCACCATTGGAAAGGTCTCAATGTGTGGAAATGTTTCATGGATTCCAATCCATTTTTGAGAAATTTTGGAACCTAATAATTCTATTTGACACCTCCAAATGGATCGAGAAGGTTTCAAACCCTGATTTTCCCAACTAGGTCCTACCATTAAAATGACCTAGCAAACTAGTTCCTCCAATTTTCTCCACCTTGAAAGCATTGAGATAGATGGAAAATAATATAATGATCCAATCTAGATCAAATGAAAACATATTTACATTCGCTATCACTTCATTTGCAAGCTTGTCAACAATGGCGACGTTTCTCTTCAACTTTGTGGATCTAGAGATCAACTAGCATGTATCTTCACCAATCCACTCAGAAGAATTGTTTTTGAGTTTTAGAGACAACACTTAGGCATTGTGAGTATGAAGAATGTAACACTTAAGATTAAATGGGAGTGTTAAAGCATATAATATCTCCTCTTGAACAAGTATGCATGGATTAGTTAGTTGGGTGATTAGTTGATTTAATTGCTAGTTTTTTATATCATGAAACCTATATAAATGTTTATCAAATCTTTGTTATAGAGAATCTATTTTAATAATAAGAAGGGAGAGTAGTGCCCCATGAGTTTTCTAGTGTTTTTATTCATACATGTTTCGCAATTTTTAATCTATGGATGAACCATTGTTTCACTAGTTATTATAGAATCATTTATCGATAGCACAATGCCAAATACATTGTTAATTGCTAACTATGAAAGCCACGGTTTCAACGGTTAAATATATATACACATCTAAAAAGAGGCACATTCCCCTTTCTTAAAGAATTTTAAGACCATCATACGCCTTGGTGTGATTAAAATAATCACGTAATTGCAACAATATAACAAAAATGGTTGATATACAGTTTCTAGTTTATATTTTGATTGAAGTGGAAGAATCCGCAATTTCCACAATATAACAAAAATGGTTGATACACAATTTTTATTTTCTATTTTGATTGTAGACAAATCCACATGTATACCAACACTCTAATGGTGAGAATAAGAGAAAGTAATTTTATTATTCCACAATTGGTATCTGTATTCATGAAACAGAAAGAGTATAAACCCACCTTTTACGGATCACATGGTCATTTAAAACTAATTCAATTAAAGTCAATTATATGGACAATGGAAAACCTCCAATGTCCAATATAAACAGTTGAGTGACTCTGCAAGAATTCTTATATGTCCTTCACAATTTTTAGACGTTGAACAATAATCAAATACTAACTCCAACCATGTTGTAATAGTTCGAAAGAATATAGTTATTTCCTTATTAGTCCCTGCCCTTCGGGCTGCAGGGACTAATAGCAAACGGTTTGGCCTGAAGATAAAAGCAACATGAACCATTTTAACCAAAATTTTGATATCTTTATACAATTTCATAACTCAGATTTGATTTTTTATCCTAACTTTTCAATTTGAGGTCTTATTTGGCCTCTCCCAAGGCAGAAGGAAAAGATATGAAAATTTTTTCATTTAAAACTTAGAAAATGATTACTACAATAAGTTGTACATTTCTTGAGGCCAACTAATGCTATCTAGAAAGATATCATTAATTCGTTAGCATTTAATGTTTCCGCTCTTCCCTCCCCTTCTCCAAGTCTGGTGCTTTAGTCAGGTTACGTGCCCAACAACAAAGGTTGAGCAACATGAAATATTCATTGGTGGTGTACTTCTCGCTCTTTCGTTGAATACATGGAGAGTAATGGAGATGTTTTCATAAGCGTGTCTTCCACCCTATGCTTACCCAATTATTGACCCAGGAAACAACTAAGTTCTCAAGTCTCTTCTAATTTATGCTTGCTCAATTGTAGACCCAAGCATAACCACCAATATGTCAGTAAGTTAAGGGAGTCTAATATTCATAACATTTGGCTAATTTCATAGAAAATATTAATTATTGTAATATGTCAGTAAGTTAATGGAGTCTAATATTCATAACATTTGGCTAATTTCATAGAAAATATTAATTATTGTATTCCAATTGTAGAAATAGCATGAATGATAAAGTATTTTATTACCAGAAACTGGAATGCTACGCTAACAGGTCGTGTTTTTGACAGAAAACTTGTTCTTGAACTGCACATGCCATGTTCGTTTTCACGTACAACCGCCACAAATAATTTTCATCTTATTTGCTTAGAGAAGATTAATTGGGTATGAATGAAAAATAATTTTATTCAATTCATGGTTTGCATCACCTTGGGTTCGACATCAAGGTGCTTCTAAGTGTCTTATACATCATTGCAATTCCCCATGATAGAAATCCTTATCCGGGAGGCAGTTTTGAACGAAGTTGTAGCATGTGATTTGACCTGGTGAATAACTCAAGCAAGAATGAACCCTCATCAGAATCGCACTCAAAAAAGGTCTCAACCAACCACCATTGAAATGATTGAAATAAATGTATGTTCTAGGTGCCATATATACCAACCGAATAACTGCTACAAGAGGAATGGTTCTGCATAACATCAAACAAAGAGTAAAGATTTTTATTTACATCAATTTATCCAATAAAACCCTAATTTTTTTGTCTTCTGCATTTCTATTTGTGTCAGTCCCTATTAGTTATTAACAATCTTGTTTACAAATAAAACCCCAGTCATACCTGGAAAAAAAGAAACCTAGCCTTCCTAGTATTCTTCAATCTACCATAAGAGTCGAAGTCGAAATTAAGAGGTCACTAGAGAGGATCCTGTTGATTGTTGTTGTCTTCAAGTTCATCATTTGGGTTGAAAAACATATTTAACTACATGTGAAATTTCTCCAAGGTGAAATTAGAGTCTCTTTCATCAACATGCACAAGACACCTAGAAGCATTAGTTCCATGATAGTGACTAGGAAGATTGCAATGCATTAAAGAGAGCAAGTGAAACATTTATAATCATAATAGACATTGGCATAGAATACAATCCCAAAGAAATTTCAAAATCAAAATACTTATATTCTGCAAATAAATTGTTAAACTTAAATTGTTAAACTTTAAAACCAACTCCGAGGGCTATTGATACATGCACAAATGGTAGAATCAATTACACCCAGGAGTTACCTCTACTTCATGGAATGACTAGTTCCCATGGTTGCACACACGAAACATAGAATCAAAATAAATTTCTGTTTTATTTTATTAGCAAGTTGTTCTCTTCCAAATCTGAGTTTGAAATGGATTTCGGTAAACAAGGCAATAGTTATTTTTCCTGGAATAAACTGCGATGGAAATATTGAATCGTCCCTCTGCATTAAACATAGACTCACTTGGCAAAGACATAACGTGGATTGAACCTGGGTTATGAGCCACAAGCCAAGTGTATACCAATGCATGCATAGGATCAAAGAAAACTGCATGCAAACAAGTGGAGACCATTACTATTCGAAATACTAATTACAAGTCGGCGAGATCTTCACTTCTTCGTCGATTTGTAAATCAGTTGAAATGTTAGTCAGTCAGTAAATCATACTAATTACAAGTCGGCGAGATCTTCACTTCTTCGTCGATTTGTAAATCAGTTGAAATGTTAGTCAGTCAGTAAATCAGTCTAACAATCCGCAAATGTAAAGTTTTACGTGTACTCAAACTTAGTATAAGTCATTCGGCAAGCAGAGGAGTTATAAATGGAGTTGATCTTTATCTTCTCAAGTTATGTTAAGTAGTTAAAGGGTTAGTCATATTAATGGTTGTTGTTAAATGATGCATGATATGCAACAGATGCAGAGAGGTAGACAAAACAAATTCGTGAAGGAGAAAAAATAGGAGCTGAGGAGTGGAAGAAGTTTGAGCACAAGCTCTGTGTCTGTGAAGTCAGCAAAAGTTGTTTGAGCCGAAGATCATCTTAGTTATTGTATTTTGTATTCACACAGTGCACCAAAGTTACTAATATCAAATATTTTGTGTACTGACAAATTTCTGTTATATTTATGAGTTTATGTGCTAAGCATAGAATTGCGTTATTCTACATCCATAAATCATTTCATTAAGTTTTTTTTATTCACATCATGCAGTAAATCGTGCACTTTGTGCACGAGGTTTGTTTTGAGAACTCTGTCGTGAAGCATGTTTGGTGCAAAGTATTTGAAACTGCGTTGTGAAGAGTAGTCTACGCATGACGTTAATCTGATATATGGTATCATAGAAGGTTAATCAAAATAAAGTTGATCATGAGAAGGTTCTATCAGAACAAGTTTATCATAGCAACAACTCTCTTGAAAAGTGAAATATGACTTCTATCTTAAATATGCAACGTCCCACTTTTATAGGAAATAATTATGAGATTTGGTACTTGAACATGAAGGCATTGTTATGAGGTCAATATATATGGGAGATAGTTGAAAATGGTTATGTGGAGCCATTAGATCAGGAAGCATACAATGCCCTCACACAAGTTGAGAAGGATGTCTTAAAAGAATAAAGAAAGAAAGATGGAAAGACGATGTTTTACATACATCAAGCCATGCATGAAAGAATACTCCCAAGAGTTGCATCAACAAAGAAATCCAAGGAATCATGGGACATATTACAAACATCTTATCAAGGTATGGAAAAAATAAATACTACAAAACTACAAATTCTTAGAAGATATTTTGAAACTATGTCAATGAAAGATTAAGATACAGTAGATTCATTTTATATCCATGTCATTGGCATGATAAATCAGATTAAGTCTCATGGTGAAACCATAGAATTCAAAAAATTTGTTTATAAGGTACTTAGGAGTCTTCCTCCTAATTTTGATAACCTTGTTGTCTAGATGAACTGCAAGCTTTCGTAATCAATTATGAACACAGATTGAATAGGTCAAGTATGTATTTAGAGAATTATTTTTCCGCATAGTAATCTATAAGCCATGGAAGAGGAAGGGGAAGAGATAACTCTATAAGCAAAGGAAGAAGTTATGTCAAAGGTGGATGCAGTAGCAATCCTAGAAATACTAGTGGAAGAGGTCAGAACCCAAGTACCAGTCAACAAAGTGGTTAGAGAATTGACAAATCAAACATTCAGTGCCATTACTATAAAATGTATGGACATTATGCATATGAGTGCAGAAAGAGAAAGTATAGAAGAAAAAAGAAAGATTATCATCATTCAAACAACGCAAATAACCAAAATCACCCTATGTTTATGGCACACACTGAGGTAATTCCTATAGTATCCCCAATTGAATGCAATGTTTCTCAAGCAATCCCATGTGACATATGGTATTTAGATTGAGTCTGCAGTAACCACATGACATGAAACATAGAACTTTTTTCTAGTTTGGATGAGTTAGTCCAAACCAAGGCTAGACTTGGAACATATATCTAAGTCACTATCTTAGGAAAAGGAAGTATAAACATTTTAACTAAGCAAGGAGAACAAAAGTTTATGCCTGATGTTTATTATGTTTACGGTATGAAGCATAATCTGATGAGCACATGATAGTTTCTACAAAAAGGATACATAATGTACATGGAAGATAATCACTGTGTGATTATTCATAAATGCCCAAGAATTCAACTTATTGCAAGAATCCAGCTGACAAGTAACAGAATGTTCCCATATTGAAGCCAACCAAGAAGAAGAATGCAACACTAATTGTTGGTAAAGGAAAAGGTGTGCAGTTATAAACTGCATTTATAGCAAAAAGTGTGCGCAGTATCAAGAAAGGAGAAAGTGGCATAGATATGAAGGAAACATTATAGTCTGAAGTGCATGATGATTCCTTGTTATGGAATTTCAGATTTGGACATTTGAAATTTCGAGGTCTAAAGCTACTACACACAAAGTATATGGTAAAAGTTTTACCATTGATTGAAAAACTAGAGAGGATACGTGAAGGTTGCATATTTGGCAAGCATCACAGAGAATCATTTCTAGTTGGAAAGTCTTACAGAGAAAAACTTCCACTGGAAATTGTACACTCACATATTTGTGGACCAATGTAAAATCCATCTATAGGAGGAAATACTTATTTTCTAACATTTATTGATGATTTCTCAAGAAAGACGTGGATTTATATCCTAAATCATAAATATGACGCATTGAGTTGTTTTCAAGAGTTTAATTCACTTGTGGAAAAACATAGTGGATATTACATCAAGTTTCTAAGAACTAACAGAGGAGGAGAATATATCTCAATAGAATTTCAGAACTTTTGTAAAGTTCATGGCATCTACAAGCAATTTACCGCATGATATACACCACCGTAAAATGGTGTTGCAGAGAGAAAGAACAAAACCATTATGGAAATGGCGCGAAGTATGTTGGTAGCTAAACATTTGTCAAATGAGTATTGGGTTGAGGCAGTAGCAACTGTAGTATACATCTTGAACATATGTCTCACACTGAGTGTGAATAAATGAGTTCCTAAATAATCCTAGACATGATTAAAGCATAATGTCATGCACTTAAAAGTTTTTGGTTGTGTCGCATACGCACATGTTCTATATGAGCTGAGAAATAAGATGGAAAAAAAGGATACAAATGTATATTTGTTGTGTATTCTGAAGACACAAAATCATACAAGTTGTATCACCATATCAAAAGAAAATTAATTATTAGCCGCAATGTTCAGTTCATGGAGAATGAAGCATGGGATGGGAGTGTAGAGAAGATAGTTAAGATCATTAATTTATTGTGCATGATTATATAGAAGAAGAAGTGTTTCAAACACTTTATACAAGTTAGTGTGCAATCCCTTCTATATATGGCACTACGACACAAATCACAAAAAAAAATACTCCAGTAAGAACATAAAGTGTGCATTCTATGCCTAAAGTGTAGAAAACATCATCAAATATTCTGAGTAGTTATACATCTCCAGATCCAACTTTAGGAAGTTTGTTACCAAGGAAGACAAGAAGTCTGCACAACATCTATAATGAAGACGCAACAAATTCATTTTCAGTTTTTTCTTTGTTTTAAAAAATAGATGATCCATTAACTTTTGAAAAATATGTCAAAGATGATGTATGGGCACAATCCATGGATGAAGAAATCATATGCATGGAGAAAAATCAGACATGGAAATTGGTAGTTATACCTAAAGATAAGGATGCAATAAGTGTCAAGTGGATTTATAAAACCAAGCAAGACGCAGAAGGAAATGTGCAGAAGCGCAAGGAAATATTAGTTGCAATAGGTTTTAGAAAGAAACCTGGAATTGATTTCAATGAAACATTTGCACCAGTTGCAGGCATGTACATAGTCATAACTATTTTAGCAATTTCCACGTAGTAAAAATGGCAAGTTTATCAGATGGATGTAAAGTCAACATTTTTGAATGGACACATAGAAGAAGAAGTGTATGTGGAACAACGACAAGGTTATGAGCTTCCAAGACAAGAAGACAAAGTATAAAGATTGAAGAAAGCACTATATGGGTTAAAGCAAGCTCCCAGAGCTTGGTAAAGTTGCATTGATTCTTATATTTCAGAGAAGTGAAAATGAGCCAACATTGTACATAAAATAAAATCAACAAGGTAATATGTTAAATTTTTTCTTATATGTAGATGATTTGATTTTTACAAGTGATTTTGTCATAGAAGAATTCAAGTCAGTCATGAAGGATGAATTTGAAATGACTGATTTGGGGCTTATGGGATATTTTCTAGGAATAGAAGTTTGCTAGTCCAAAATTGGTATATTGATCTCATAGTCCAAGTATGCGCATGAAATATTGAAAATATTCAATATAATAAATTCAAAAGCATCCCCAACATCTGTCATAATAGGATTAAAGTTAAGAAAGGAATATAAAGGGTTTAATGTGGATCCCACTCTATTTAAAAGACTCATAGGAAGTCTTATGTATCTCAAAGCGACAAGACCTGATATTATGTATGAAGTGAGCTTGATTTCAAGGTTCATGGAAAATCCAAAAGAATCAGATTGGAAGGAAGGAAAGAGAATCATGATATATGTGAATGGAACAATAGATTTTTTCATTAAGTACTCCACTTCAGAATATTTTAGACTCATTGGATACATTGACAGTGATTGTGGAGGCAACATAGATGAGATAAAAAGTACCTTTAGGTACACATTTCATTTTGGAATAGGTATGGTATTAGGGACATCAAGGAAGAAACCCGTAGTGACTCTGTCTTCAACAGAAGCAGAGTATGTCATAGCTACAAGTGCAACTTGTCAACCAATTTGGATGACCAGAATGTTAAAATATTTGTTGCAGGAACAATAGGAACCAATAACAATATTTTGTGACAACAATTCATCCATCATTTATCAAAGAACCATGTTTTTCAGAAGAAAATAATCACATTGATACAAGGTATGATTTTGTCAAAGAATTGGTGAATAACAAAGAGATATGTTTAGAGTTTTGCATGTCAAAAGATCAAGTCGCGGAAATTTTGACAAAGGATTTAGAAAGATATGAATTTTAGCATATGTGTAGTAGTCTGGGAGTCTGCGCAGTAACAAATGAGTGACATTAAAATGTAAACTCAAGTTTTGATGAAATTTTTTGTAATCGAACCTACTTATAATTAAGGGGAAGTGTTGGAAATAGTAATTACAAGTCAGTGAGAGATTCATGTCTCTATCGATTTTTCAGTCAGTCGAATTGTCAATCAATTGTTTTGTCTGATATTCTGCAAATGTAAAGTTGCATGTTTATTCAAACTCAGTCTAAGTTAGTCGACAAGCAGAGGAGTTATAAATGGAGCCGATCTTTATCTTCTCGAGTTCTATTAAGTAGTTGAAGAGTCAGTTATATTAATGGTTGTCTTTAATGTTGAGTCAATATTACTTCGACAAGAAGTATCAGTCGGATTCCATATAATTCTGAGTCATTAGTTAGTCATTAGATGATGCATGAGATGCATCAGATGCAGAGAGGTAGAGAGATCAAATCCGTGAAGGAGAAACAACAGCAGCTGAGGAGTTGAAGAAGTTTGAGGACAAGCTCTATGTTTGTGAATTCAGAAAAATTCATTTGAGATGAAAATCATCTTAGTTATTGTATTTTGTATTCGCGCATTGCATCGAAGCTACTAATATCAATAATTTTGTGTATTGACAAATTTCTGTCATATTTTTTATTTTATGTGCTAAGCATAGAACTGTGTTATTTTGCAGCCATAAATCATTTCATTAAGTTTGTTTATTCACAGTGCACCACAAATCATTCAGTTTGTGCACTGCATGGTTCGTTTTGAGAACTCTTTCGTGAAGCATGTTTGGTGTGTAATATTTGAAATTGCATTGTGCAAAGTAGTTTGCACGTGACATCGATCTGAGAATTACGCTATCCATATATTTTATTTAATGTAGTGCTTCTTTGAATATTTTATCTCTTGTATTATAAATCAATTGAATCAAGTTGTGCAATTTTATGGAACAAAATAATATTACTTATATTAAAATTAACTTTATGGAATCAAGTTGTGTAATTTTATGGAACAAAATTATATTACTTATATTAAAATTAACTTTATGGAGATTCATGTAAATGTGTTGAACCTGCACATAATAGATCTATATATAATATGACATACACAATTTGCAGAGAAAATATGAGAATAGATAATAAGGAGAGAAAGAATGGAAGAATTGTGATTAACTGAATGAATGAATGATAATTTACACACGATATACTCTGTATAACTAAAATAAAACACATTGGGGGATCTAGAGTGATCTGGACACACACCAACATTTACAGGAGTAGACTACCACCTAGTTTAGTCTCTCGGGAAGTTACGGGAGTGAACTCGCACTTAGTCTGAGTTAACTGGTCTCTCAGTCTTCAATTAACTGAATGAAATGGAGAGAAGTGAGGAGGAGATCATTGAATCATGAGTAATGCACTAGTCTAGTGATGATCCCAAGGACAATGCGCATTAGTTGGTGATGATCCCAATGTTTCATGGTGATAATCCTAATGTGGCATCTAGACTCCACTCAATTGATCAAACTAAAGTGTTAACTTAAGAGAATATTCTCCTAGATAAATATTCTCCCTAAACTATAGGAAATTGAATAATGACTAATAAACATGGGGAAAACCTTAGGAAAAATAAATCATAGTTGTGCGTGAACTATCTCCAACACCCCACCACTAAACATCACTATGGTGAAAATAAAGAATGGGTCCCATCAACGAGTCCATGTTAGGTACCCAAATACAAAATATACACTGAAATAAATGAGGAAAGAAAAAAAACCTCATGGGAAAGATCGCCACTCAAAGTAAAATGTGTGTAAAAATAAGAAATGATAGTTTCTAGGAAGTTGTGTACTTTACTCCAAGACGACTGCATAAAGAATGGAACTTCTTCTCAGTGAATTTCTTGGTGAAGATGTCTGCAGTATGTTTTGTTGAGGGACATAATGAAGGTCGATGATCCCCTTGTGTACTAGGTCTTGGATGTAGTGCATGTGGATATCGAGGTGCTTCGTCTGTTTCCTTTGAATTGCATATCTGTATAACTTTAGAATGCTTTGGTTGTCACACCAGATGACAATTGGCCGATGAAAATGAATTCCCAACTCAGTGAGAAAATGTTTTATCCACATGTCCTGAATGGTTATGTTAACTACCCCTATGTACTTTGCCTCAGTAAAAGATAGAGAAATAGAATCCTACTTCCTGCTTAACCAATAGATAAGCCCAGAACCAAGACTGAGGGAGTAACCGATAGACCTGTATGTATCGAAGGATACACTTTTGTTGAAATAATGTAACTACAAAGAGTATTCTTATTATTATTGATATATTATTCATAGGATCAATCCCCATTGTGGATTGATCATGTCGGTTATTGTAATAGGACCAAATTCCCTTTTGCAGATTGGTCAAAAGACAATTGTAATAGGAAGAATAAGAAGTCGGCCCAAACAAATATTAAAGAGGCCCAAAAATATAATAAAGGTGGGTTTACCCACCTAGTTTGAGAAGTCGGCCCTACCAGTGAAGAGACACTTCACACGTTCCAGACTTGTATAAATAAAGAGGCCAATGCCTCACTTAGACACACAACTCACTTGCTCATTGAGAGACAAGTTTTAGATCTACTGCTGGAGAAGAAGGAGAGAGAGATTGGCGCATATATAAGAGAGGAATTTCTGTATTAGTTTAAGAGATCTCTTGGCATTGTATTGG
The DNA here is from genome assembly GCA_010110895.2 of Picea sitchensis. NCBI lineage: Eukaryota > Viridiplantae > Streptophyta > Pinopsida > Pinales > Pinaceae > Picea > Picea sitchensis. The sequence goes on from SNQJ01S0004402.1 coordinate 208,660, forward strand.
CTATCTATATTAAGGAAGTTTTGATGGGTTTTCTTCCCCTAGAGGATTTCCCAGGATAAATGTTGTGTCTCTTGTGATTGTGTATTTCTCAGTGATCTTGGATTATGCTNGTTGAAATAATGTAACTACAAAGAGTATTCTTATTATTATTGATATATTATTCATAGGATCAATCCCCATTGTGGATTGATCATGTCGGTTATTGTAATAGGACCAAATTCCCTTTTGCAGATTGGTCAAAAGACAATTGTAATAGGAAGAATAAGAAGTCGGCCCAAACAAATATTAAAGAGGCCCAAAAATATAATAAAGGTGGGTTTACCCACCTAGTTTGAGAAGTCGGCCCTACCAGTGAAGAGACACTTCACACGTTCCAGACTTGTATAAATAAAGAGGCCAATGCCTCACTTAGACACACAACTCACTTGCTCATTGAGAGACAAGTTTTAGATCTACTGCTGGAGAAGAAGGAGAGAGAGATTGGCGCATATATAAGAGAGGAATTTCTGTATTAGTTTAAGAGATCTCTTGGCATTGTATTGGCTATCTATATTAAGGAAGTTTTGATGGGTTTTCTTCCCCTAGAGGATTTCCCAGGATAAATGTTGTGTCTCTTGTGATTGTGTATTTCTCAGTGATCTTGGATTATGCTATTGTTATCTAATGAAATGAAAACAACTATAATAATGGATTAAACATTAACATGGTATCAAAGCCAAGTTGAAGACAACATCTTTCACAAGAGAAAAGTGAAAAATGTCATTGTTGCCATACATGAAAATTAGAGATTTTTTGTTGGAAAGGTATTTCAACCCAAAAACCACCTAGAAACATGCGCCCTCCCCCAAGGATCATTTTGGAACCTTCAACGCACCTTTTCAGTGGCTAGATCTCTAGGAAAGTGAAACCCTAGTTTTGAAAAAGTACCAGAAAACCAGAGTACTAGAAGTACCAAAAGTACCAGAGTACCAGAAAACTGGAAGCATGAGTCTAGAAATCTGCAGATCAAGTTTGAGGGGGTAAAAGTTGGATTTTTGAAATTCTGACTACACCAACATACTCGCCTCAGCTCAGCGCATCTATTCCCTAGATCATAATTTCAAAATTTGAAGTTTGAAAAATTAGGGTTTCCTCATAAAACTCTAAGTTGCAGTTGCAGTTGCAGTCTCAGAACTAGTTGCAGTTGCAGCATCAGTTGTAGTTGTAGTTGTAGTACTAGTTGCATTCACCCTTGAAGTTTTCTTAAGAGTTGGTAATGATTACCATTGCTACAATATGGAGCCACTACCTACAAATGCTATTAGAGGTATGTACTCACATATGTTTAATGGTTAAAACCTAAAGAGTATTTGCAGGAGAAGAGATCTCTTGCCATAGATCCAGAAGGATCTCAAGATCCAACACATTCATAGGAACGATGCAACCCAGGTGTGATTATTCTAATATGAATTATTATTTTGATGAGTGTTGCATGTTGTAGCTATGACCATCATTCTAACCTTTTCTGAGCCAAGGTATTAGATGGATTAAAAGTTGAGATCATGGAGCTTATCCTCTAACCCAACCTTCTGTCAAGATAGCGTATTGTCTTAGTACAACAAACAGGTTGAAGAAAGAACTCATCATTTTGAGTGAAGGAGACTTGGAAGAAAAGCAAGCACTCATTCCTAAAGACAAGGCTCCAGGTTTAATTAAATCAAGTTGATAAGATTCAAAGGTACACATGACAAGTTGATGACTATAGTTGAGATAGCAGTCTTTGTGAGCATATAGAGGTAAATGCTTTGCCTGATACAATTAACACGTACTCTATGAGAAACCTCGTGTGTTAGTTCCAGGTTTCCATGGAAGAATGCTTGGTCATAAAACTATGAGAGTGTTGACCTCATTTCGTATTGTATTCCTTACCTTTAATCTTTGCTTCAGATAAATTATAAGCGATAGCTCTAAATGAGCTACTATGATGATTGTTCGTGCTATTGCTTTATATTATCAGAAGGATATTATTATTGCTTTCTGTTTTGTTCATCTTTCTCCAGGTCACATGTAATAACCCTGAGGAAGCTATAGTGAAGGTTGCAGAAAGAAACGTGCTAAAGGAGAGACCATAAATGAAGCAATCATCATTGGAAAAGAAGAAGGTGGCTTGCATAAGCTAAAGGGTCACTCAAAATCTACCATGACCCATGCCATTGAAGAATCTATGTGAACTTTGGCATAGAAGATTAGCTCACATCAACTACAAGGTGCTACCATACATATGCAAAGTGATCACAGGTTTACCAGATGCAATGTTCGTGACTTGGCTAGTCTAGGAAACGCTACTAAGGTGTGTGTAGGATCAAAGGTTTACAACATATAAATGATCATACAAATAATAAATGCGACAAAGGACTACAAGTTTCTATTATGATATCTCTGTGGATTACAAAAATGGCCAAATGCGGCTGAATACTGACAATACTCGACTAGATCAACATACAAAGGATCTTAGCCGGAATATAAATAAGCAACTGCGACTGAACAACAACACTCAGCTAGATCAAAAGACAAAAGGATCTTAGCCAGAATACAAATAAGAAACTAAAAGATAATACCCGAAATATGGGAGCACTGAAGAATGATGGAAGACCTGGATGATCTTCCTGGTGACTAGGGTGTGTCTCTCAACACCGAAATCAGCCAACTGGTGTCTTCCTCCTGGAATACACTGAACTATCTCTCCTGAGATGTGCCTCTTCTCCTCAATGACAAGTCATAATCTGCATAATAATGAATTAGGTCGCTGACCCTCCCCTCATAGTTTTCC
>SNQJ01S0004403.1:8946-41879 GCA_010110895.2 Picea sitchensis
ACATGTCTCTTTTTGGAAATAATATTAAAATATTATTTCCCAGGCTTAAGCCCCTAGGCTTAGCACTCAGCCCTTTTCCCACCTTTTAGCCCCTAGTTCCTTGCCCATTATGTGGACGCTTAGTCCCCCATCACTCATTCATCGTGGTCGGTCTGCACTGGAGGTATTTATATTTTATTAATTGACCCGCATACATACAAGTACATCAACAGGCTCCTGGCCTTCAACACTTAGGCTCCCTAGCCTAACGAAACTCATAAGCCTACAGCTTATACAAAACTTGTCTCACTAGCCTATAGAACATCTTTACAATTCTTTGCATATAACATGATCTGTAACGGGGCTCGGCCTTGGGGACACTACAGAAGTAGTGCAGTGGTGACAGTTGGATGTGAAAAACCAATACACTTAGTTGTTTCATGGATAGGTGATGAAGAATATGGGATATTGACCAATGAAGCCAGGACCATACTTAAATTTAGCAAACTCATCAAGCGAACCAAGGTGCCATGAAGGGTAAAATTGCAACAACGATGTGGAATTCATGGGCATCCTACAGTCTGTGGGATGAGTAAAGAGAGTGAATTTGATTGATCACATGTATGGAAGACATGTCGTGATCTCCTTGAGTTTTCGAATAGCTTGGATATGGGAAGAGTTGGGTGTGACGATCGGTGGAATTGACAACATCTTTTGCAACATAAATGAAGGAAGATTCCGTTTTGAGGAAACATCACAACACAACAGGGAAAGGAAGATGCCTTGGCGAGAGTTGAACGGATGAGTCAAGTTGCGGATGGGAGGAAATCAATTTAACATACAAGGTGTTATTGTACAAGGAATGATGGTTGGACCGAACATCTAACTACTTGACACTTGCATGAGGTAATGCACATCGACATTAAAAAGGGGTTAGACTTCAAGAAAGCGATCTGTTGGTGTAACACTTGGTTGTTGTGGAAGAACTTCATGACAGAATTGGATAGAAACAAAGAGGAAAGTTTGATCTTTCTTTCATGTTTTTTGGTTGGATGAGGTGATAATGATGCAAGAATAAATGACTGAGTTTTGACATGAGAATGTACATCTCATGACTAAGTGTGGACGACAATTAGATTAGTTACCCAACCAATACATGAATGGGGTTACATAATGTACAAAAACATGAGAGGAATGGTTGAAGTATGGGTGCAACATAAGTCATGAAGGTTCAACACTTAGATAGTTTTTTTTTGTTTTGGTGGAGGTTGCGACAGAACTTGCGATCGAAGCAGAGAAGTGAACAGTTGTCATCGATGATCATAGAGAATGAGGTATGTTGAGATTTTTGGTATGGAAATAGCTTTGAGTGTGGCATTATGTCATGCCCAGGACTTGACCCAGACATGTAGGATCCCTACACGAGCCAAGACATGTGAAATGGGAAAGTCAGCGGATGCTTAGTTATATTATAAGTGAAGTTGGGGTTACTTAGGCGCACAACATGGTGCCAAGTATGACTTCATTGATGTGACTTGTGACAGAGTTTAAGTGATGACTTGATCTGAGATATGGTTGGGTGGGTGCACGATGAAGACACGGGCACCCCACCAAGGATCCAAACAGTTGGTGAAGTTGGGCATGACAAAGGCATGCATGTCCAACATAATGCACAAGATATGGCTTGACAGATGTAAAACCAAGGATGGGCACCCATGGAATCTTTGGTCGCCCCATTGGTGAGACAGGTCAACCAAGAAAGATGAGTGCCCAAGAAAACATGCGAGAGATTCTTTAGCGAGATATTGGGTGAGTAGACAGGAGAAGACAAGATAGGTGCCCATGACTTAGCAAAACGAGGTTTTGTCTAGAAAGGGAATGCCCAAGGAAGGTGCGTGTTACCATTAACGAGTTGGCTCAAGTTGCAAATGTGGAAAAACAACCGAAAGAGAGCGTTGACTTGTGGACAAAGGGGTGCATCGGTTGGAACAGGCGGGTCATTAAGAAAGGGCACACACCTATATAATCAAGCAAGCTAGGAATTGGCCAATCATCCATAGAAGGAAAGGTGGCTTCTCTCATAATCATAGATATGATTTCTGAGGGAACGACCAAGGAAGGAGGGAGAGCTCCCTCCCTAAGGAGCTAAGTATACCCTAAAGGGTAACTTGTGATACCTTTGGGAAGGTTGTATTGAGACAAGAAGGGTGAGATAATCTAGGTGAAGGGAGATAATGATGGATGAAATCTTGTGAAGATGAAAGAATCGCACCAAATCTGAGGCTACATAACTATCTTGCAATGGTCATTCCACAGGTCTTGCAAGACCAATGAATAAGGTTAAGGTAGAGAAGGGATCTCATGCAGCATAATATTGGTGAATTCTTGGTGATGACATATGGGCACTCTGTGATGGATTCTAGCCAAGATTCAAGTGAAACCGCATGAAGGGAACACAAACTTGGCAAGAGGTAGGCACGATCGCAAAGGAGTGGTGAAGGTTGCAAACATAAAATGGGAAAGTGGGAAGATGTGTTTGACATGATGGCAGGTCTATGACGATGATGAGTCATGGAGAAGAGTTGCGAAGAGGCCAAGTATTGTTGATCCATGCACTCTATGTCTATTCTTTTGTTGTAACAATAGCTACGACTCGATTCTTTGCAAGTTCATAAAGAAATGGGTGTTAGGTCGTTTTGGCTTCCCACTTGAAACTTTCATCTCTTTACTTTGCATGAATGGTTTCTTTCTACTTTTTAAGCTAAGTATAAAATAACATAGAAATAACATAAGTAATAAACAAAGATGTAATAAAGTAAGGCATAGTCTGAATTAAGTAGTTTGATGTAGTTTTGTTTTCAAACAAATGATTGCAAGGTCGCATGGTGACTGGTAGTTCTAGGTGAAGATTAATAGTTCGATTCAAGTACCCATGACTTATCTAAGTTGCCAAGTGAGAAATATCACGATGCCACACATCCATGAGATTCCAAGTTTAGACTTGGGAATGACTTTTGGGGGAGTGTCAAATGGTGTCATAGAAAACTTAGAAGAAAATATGGGGATCTCTTCACCACTTTGTCACCTTCATGATAGAGATGGTATCATATTAGTTTTAGAAGTCCAGTGAGAAAGAACATTGCGAAGACATAGCACATGATATGACAATATTTGCACATTTTTTGAGTGGGTCAACCTAGGGTGGTGTGACTCCTTGGATAGAGGCAAATGAAGTTATACGAAAAAAGAAGGCCGCAGATGATGCACGGAATGTTGAGTGAAGTGTCTCACTATGACTTGAGGTAGAAGAGACTTGGTTTGTGTAGCGAACTAGGATCAATAGAGGCTTGCAACAAATAACCTTCGAACCAAGGGGTGGACTGAGGGGAACTCCCACATAGTCTACAAAACACAAACATAATGCAAGTATGTTGTATTGTGAATATGTTTTTAATTTTCACTTAACATACAAAGAGTGGCAAGGCTCAGTCTGGAATAAGTTATTAATAATTAGTGCATTGGGTGCCTTGGGTGGAAAGCTTGGTATCCAACACCATCAACTGTTTTTTTTGGATTTGGTTATCAATGGAAGAATTTGCAAGCTCTGGTTGACTGAGGAGCCTCACATTAATTTCTTAAGACTGAGGTTTTGAAAGATCTCAGACTTAGATTTTATTCATGTATAGATTCGGTTAAGGTAGTGATCTCTAAGGCAACGAAAACAATTATTTTTACCTCCTTACTTCACATTTGACTTGATAATTGGGAAAGTCAGGATAAATTAATAGTGATTCCTATGGATGACTTTGAGGTCTTTATTTGGTAGGTTTTCCTAAGGAAGATGCATTCATTCCTCATTCCATGGATGGAAAAATTCGTAATACTTGGTGAATAGAAGTCTTGGGTTATACGTACAATCATAAGGATGTTTGGTAGAAATGTGCAACTTTTGTGTGCACCGAGTATGAAGAGGGTAGAAAGGAAAAATAGATTGGATATTTATGCAGTACTTTTGGGGGATGTTTGAGAGGATGGAGTGGGGACACATGTTCAACTTGAGATCACTGACTTGTTGGGTAAATTTTCGGACATAATTTTGAATGAGTTGTCTAAAGTAATCCCACGGTGATGCACTATTGACCATTGTGTAGATATATACCCTAGGATATAGCCACCACTCCTTACAAATTGTCCAAACCTGAGTTGGAAGAGTCGAAATGACAATTGACATAATTGATTGGTGAAAGTTTCATTCATCCATTAAGTTGACCGTATGGAACCCTAGTTCTCTTCTAGAAGAAGAAGGCCACTTCAAAGAAACGATTTAGTTTGGATTACTCAGCATTGAACAAATAGACTGTGAAGAACCAATACACATTTCCTTTAGTTGCATATTTCTTTGACAAGTTGGACAAGGACAAAGTCTTTTCAAAGATTCATTTTAGACATGGGTATTATTAGGTGTAGATTGCAGAAGGGGATGAGGCAAAGACAACCATGGTGATGAGGTATGGTAGCTATGAGTTCCTACTGATTCCTTTTGGGTTATGCAATTCCCCTACAAAATTTTTCACATTGATGAATGGTGTGTTGTGACTATCTTTTGACAAGTTTGTTGTGGTGTATTTTAATGACATAATGTTGTATAGGGAAAGTATGGATGAGCACAAGGAGCATTTGACATAGGTATTTTGGCACAGTGTGATAGAATCAATTGTTCTTGAAGAATTCTAAGTGTGTTTTTGGGAAAACTAAGATACCATTCTTGGGGAATTGGACTGGCCAAGGAAATCAAATATTGGGAAGAGCCACAAAAAAATCACGATGTGAGAGTCTTCCTTATACTATCCAACTATTATCACAAGTTTGTACATGACTACTCCAATATTGTTGAATTATTGACTAATTTGTTGAAATAGGAGAAAGCATGGAACTGGAAAAAGAGGTACAAGCCTACGTTTGGAGAGATAAAGCATTGAATTGTCACCACTCCCATGTTGAAGATACTAGACTTTGATAAATCTTTTCAAGTACATATGAACACATCATACTTTTTCATTGGAGGATTTTTGATGTAGTAGGGACATCTAGTTTCCTTTGAGACAAGAAATATCTAAGATCATGAATAAAGATACCATGTTCATCAGAAGGAGATTACTACAATAGTAAATTGTTTACAGACTTGGAGACACTACTTGTTCATAAAGTCATTTGTTGTGAAGACAAGGAATGTTGTGACAATTTAATTTGTGATGCAACCAAATTTGTCACCCAATCAAGCACGGTGGCAATACTTCCTCATAGAATTTGACAAGACCATTGAGTATAGGCCAAGAATACTAAATGCTACCGCAGATTCCTTGAATAGAGAAACACAACTTGCACTCCTAGAGGGGGGGCATGAGTTTCCTACATCAATGGGCGTTCTAATTCATATCTTGGAAGAGTCACACAAAAATATCAAGGAATCGTTATAATATGGTCACACAACGAAGAAAATCATGAAGAAAGTGAAGGATGGAAAAACATGGAAGTTTTGGCTATGCATTTGATTGTTCTACTTTAGGGAATGGAACCATGTCCATAATTCATCTAACCTTAAGAGGGAACTTGTGAAGGAATGTCATGAGTCACACTGGGTTGGCCACCAATGAATATAGAGAACGTTGGCATTGTTGGACCGATGATACTTTTGGGAGTAGATGAAGTAGGATGTGGAGGAGTACTTTCATAATTTTCTAATATGTCAGTAGGATAAGACTGACACCAAAATGAGAGAAGGTTTGTTGTATCCATTACTAATTTTGAAGAGACCATGGGCCATTGTCTCATTGGAATTCATCACATAGATACCTTTGGTTTGGGGATATGATGAGATTTGTTTTGTGGTATATTGATTCTTCGAGTATGATTTCTTAGTAGTGAAGAAGATGACTTGCAGTTTATAATAAGTTGTGAGGTTGTATTTCAAGCACATAGTGATGTATTTGGGTCTTCCTTTGAACATTGAGCTAGAAAGGGATGCAATATTCAAAGGTAAGTTTTGGAAAACATTGTTCAGGATTGTGGGCATGAAGTTGTTGAAGAGTTCAACCTACCATCCATAGTCTAATGTGAAGACCAAATGAATCAATGCACTTCTGGAAAACTACTTACAAGAATATGTGTATTTAAATCAGATGAATTGGTTGAACTTGTTGGATGCCACCAAGTTCAGCTACAATCTACATAAGATATTGGTGGTGGGGTATAGTCCATTCAATTTGATGAATTGATAACAACCCACAACTACTCATTTTATGACACATGGCTACTACGGAATGAATCTATTGGCCATGGGTTTCGTAAATATTTTGAAGGATATGTTGGAAATAGCTCACACATACTTGATTAATGCAATAGATATAATGAAGCAATAGGTAGATCATAGCAGGAGCGATGTAAAATTCCAAGAAGGAGAGTTAGTATTACTCAAGTGGAGGTATGAGGCATCATTCAAAGTTATTGAGAATATTTGCAATGACACTTATAGATTGGAGTTTCCATTCCACATGTGACATATTCATCTCATCTTCCACATTAGATAGCTTAAATCATGTCAAAGGGAATCGAATGACCCATGTCAAGTTGAGTCATCCAGAGCAATGGAAATGGTTGTAGACAAGCCAAAGTTGGAGGTGGAGAATATGTTGACATGTCACATCTTCGGATGGGGTAGAGGTCGAGTGCATTAGTACTTCGTCCATTGGAAGAAAAAACATAATGAAGAGGACAATTGGGAGAGATATGAGTCCTTATGGATATATGAGGACATGATTTGGGAGTTTGATAGAAGTTGCTACAGATTGGAAATGCAGTGAAAGTTGTTGGGATGAAAAGAACTTTAATGGGGGAGGATGTAGGATCTTCCATGAAACCCACTGATCATGTGTTCTCCTTGGGTAGATTCAGTGAAGAGTCAGGTGAAGAGTGAAAAGAGGATGTGATCGATTGGGAAAGAACTTGTCCCGCGGGTGTGGGAATGAGCACCTTGGGGCACAGTATTGATGTGCAAAGCCAAAGGGGCACACACCCTTCTTTCCTAACGATGGATGATGAATACTTGGGTTACACAAGGAGATGTCAACTTGGGAGCATGCCGAAGGAGTGGAACCATATTCGATTGGAAGCATGGGTGCATTAGAGGGGTTGGATGAGCCCATTGGAACAACCATAGAGATTTATGATGATCATCACAAGGAAGAGAAGAAGGCAAGGGGGATGATGGTCCAAATAATGTGACAATTGATGGTTGTACTATATTGTTTGGGTGCACTAGGTCCATGAACGGGAAAAACAATTTGTTTGGGCATGGTGATTTGCTAAGAGGTGTGACACACCCAAAGGATGTGGTGATTCATAATGGTGACCCTTAGAGTCCATATAAGAGCATAAGATGCACAAAAAAATCCATAATAAAGTGAGCAATGGAAGAGACATGAGTTACTCTAAGGATGGGTGCATAAGCGGGACACACCATAGGGTGAGGTAAGGAGGAGCAATGAAGGAAGTATTGGTGTGATGAATCGTAAGTTTGAAGAGTTATGTTGGATGGGGAAGAGTGGTGAGACTCTACCCATCTATTTAATTGGGACAAGAGTGCCCTCTTTGCATTGTATTGTTTCTGTTTTGCAATATAATAAATGAAGTCAGGTATTAGGCACTAATGGTGCCACCCACAATATATATGTGTCTCTTGTGTTTCACATGTTTTATGTTGTATTCCAAAATGACTAAGTGTTAAAGAATGTTAACAATTGTCTAAGTATACAATTAAGTTGTCTATAGTGAGAGTGTGAGTCGTCAATAGCCTAGAACGAAGTATGGATATTCTCTAGGTGAAGAAGCATAGTTCGGGTAAAGTATCCTTGGTTGATCCAAGCTACCAAGTGAGAACCACCTCAATGTCGCATGTCCACGATATGCCAAGGTTATACTTGGGCATGACTCTTGGGGGCATGATAAAAACCGAATTAACAACATAAATATCTTATTAAATTTACACAGTTCATTGCAATCAAAATGAATCAATGTGGTCAAGCTCTCTACTACAACTAAAATATTTTGATAAATCTAATACATATGAAGACATGATAAATATATGTGATATATCCAAGTTTCAAATTGATTTAGACAATATGGATATTTCCCAAATTTAATATATATAATTAATAAACAATTATATATTCTTTTAATTAATATATATAATTAATAAACAATTATATATTCTTTTAAAGTAAACTTATATTATTTTGTATAAATTATTATTATTTTTTCCTATACATTTACAATATTGGTATCATATTGGACTTTTGAAGTAAAAGTGGTATATGAAAATAAATTAACAAATTTATTACGCAAATGGAGCACGACATACAAAATGGGTACGTAAACAATTATTTAAAAAAGAAGAGAATGTAGTTGAAAAGTAACAATGTATAGCTCAAAATGATAGTGTAGGTTCTTATTACACAAATGAATCACGACATACAACATAGGGTACGTAAACAATTATTAAAAAAAGAAGATAATGTAGTTGAAAAGTAACAATGTATAGCTCTAAATGATAGTGTAGGTTCTTATTACTGCTATTATTTAGGTAAGTGTAAGAAGGATTCAATTGGTTTAATTCAAACTCCTTATACCTAAAGGAAAAGGAATACCTAAAGGAAAAGGAACTATACAACCCATATTCGAAATTTGTTCTATTGTCAAAATGAGTAACCTTGAAACTTTGAAGGAAAATTATGTATTAAATGGATTATGTTGACCCATTGATTAACATGCAACATAAATAAAATTAACCTCCTATCATGTTTCATTTAGCATTGATAAAACCAAGGAATTCTTAAGATTTTATAGAAAAGTTTCAAATGGTACAACCAAACTCACCGTTTTAACTGATATGTAAGAGGGTATATTACTAGGAAATCATATTATCCCCTCTATTTATCATTTACGATAGGAAATTGTACCATTGAAATAGTATATTAATAGTTTTGTCTCCTTAAAGTTGTGCAATAAACATTAACAGCGTATTATGTCATTATAATTTGGTATTAGTATTATATGTGTAGAAAAAATAGTTTGTAGTTGATCATAACTTTGTTCAATTAATATTAATTAAATTTTTTTGTTAAATAATTAACTCATTTCGTATCATTGTTGGTTATTAATTGTGGAAATGTTTTAAATAATAATAAAAATGTGTTAACCTATTAATTTCTCATAAATTAACATTAATAATATTAATTAATTAATAATATTAAATTGATTATAAAAATATTTTAAACGATTGAAAAGAATTTGTTAACATATTAACTTCTGATAAATAAACATTAATTAAGTAGTTACTTTTAGCACCTCACGAAATAAAAGATATTCGAAGTATCTTGCAAGTTATCTCTTTGATAACTTCAACTTCTATTTTAATAAAGTCATTGAAGACATTTTTATCTATCTTTTATATATAAATACTGAAAAAGATTTTATCATGACTTTGCATTATTTTAATAAAGTCATTGAAGGCATTTTTATTTATCTTTTATATCTAAATATTGAAAAAGATTTTATCATGACTTTGCATTAATTGTTATTCATTATTCTTATAAATTTAACTAGCATTAAAGTAAAGAACATTTCATCTTTTCACTTATAAGTTTTGATAAGATTTGTGGGGAAATTATTATATTTTGTAAAATTATATAGTTTTTTTTTGTTATTTTAATTAGATCAATATTAAATTAAATTAATAATGTTTTTTTTTTCCTTCCAAGTTATTTATTTCATATGAAATTTTATTTAAATATTATTAAATAAAAAATAGAGAAATCATATTTATGTTTTCTTTAATATTATCCACATCCACACCCCACCCTCATATGAGGGTGGGGGATATAAGGGTGAGGGTGGGGTGAGGGGGTAATATTATATGTTTTCTCTAACATTTTTTGTAACCCTCAGGGTGGGTTTGAGAGTAATATTGGAGAAAACATATTTATGTTTTCTCTAATATTACCCCTAACCACCACCCTCATATCAAATATTAGAGAAAACATAAATGTGGGTTTGGGGGTAATATTGGAGAAAACATATTTATGTTTTCTCTAATATTACCCCCAACTACCACCCTCATATCAAATATTAGATAAAATATAAATATGTTTTCTCTAATATTACCCCCGACCCCCACCCTCACCCTCACTCTCAATTTATGTTTTCTCTAATATTACCCTCCACCCCCACCCTCATTTGAGGAATGGGGTGGGGAGTAATATTATATATTTTCTCTAATATTCCCCTCACCCCCACACTCATATGAGACTCGAGATGGGGGGTAATATTAGAGAAAACATATTTATGTTTTCTCTAATACTTGATATGAGGGTGGTGGTTGGGGGTAATATTAGAGAAAACATAAATATGATTTCTCTAATATTGCCCCCACCCACACCTTCATTTGACGATGGGGGTGGGGGGTAATATTATATAGTTTCTCTAATATTCCCCCCACCCCGACCCTCATATGAGACTCGGGGTGGGAAGTAATATTATACATTTTCTCTAATATACTCCCCCAAACCCACCCGGTAATATTATATTTTTTATACTCCCCAAACCCCAGCTTGAACTAATATATTTGACTTGGTTCATAATAGAACAATAATCAACATAAGTCAAGATGGGACTATATATATGTGTGTGTGTATGTGTGTGTCCTTGCATATGACCACTAGTTATATTTCCTCTCGACATTCTAGTGCTATGCACGAAATAACTGGAATTAGGTATACAATGGTTATAAGTCTGGATCCATCTTTCTAGGATCTCTTTACATACAAGATTGTTTTTTATACATTGTTCCATACAGATAAAACAATAACAATATCTACAATGATCACATAAAAAAACCCATTTGTATCTTAGAGGTGCAGGAGGAGTGCATTGTGAGGAGGATGCCATCATCTTAATTTCTTGAACTGTCTGTGGGGTTGGAGTTTCTTCTCTTGTAAGAAAATCTGCAATACAATTATCTTTTCCTGGCTTGTATTGGATATTAAAATCAAAACCATCAAGCCATAAAATCCATCTCAAAATCCTATTGTCACCCTGTTTAAGTAGGCGTTGATTAGACAACATTCCTTTCATATGCTTTAAATCTGTTCTAAATGTGAAATGAACAGGTTGTAAGAACAATCTAAGTATTTTTATTCCATTCTTAACGACAAGGATTTCCTTATGAGATGAGGGGTATCTAGATTCTGATTCTGATAAACATGAAGAAGCGTAAATGCAGAATTCTTCTTTCATAGGGCTGCTTTTCTTTAATACTACTGTTGTTGATGTCTCATTGGAGGCATCAATTTCAATGATTAATGGTAAGGAGACATTAGGGAGATGTAGCCTAGGAAGATCTTGGATATTCTGCTTGATGATTTGTACAACCTTTGTCATGTTCTGGTTCCATGGGATAGTTCATTTTAATCTCTTTTGCAGGATTCACACATCTTTATCTTGATTATCATAGAACTCGCGAATGTAATTAAGACTTCCAAGGAATCTCTGTAGTTGTTTAGTATCTAGAATTTCATAAGGGAATCGTGTTCTTGAAGTTCAATGGCTCCTTGATATAGTATCGGTCCCAGATACTCAATCTTTTTTTAAGCCCAATAGAGTTTCGATCTACTCAGGACTAAGCCATGGAGAAACAAATGATCATATACTATTTTGAAGTGAGCAATATGAGACTTAATGTCCAAAGAAGAAACCAACAAATCATCAATATAAACAATTACAAAGGACAAATGCTTGAAGATGCCATCCATTCATTTTTGAAACTCATAAGGTGCATTTTTCAATCCAAAAAGCATTACCTTCCACTAAAATTAACCATGTGGGATGACAAAAGCAGTTTTGTACCTGTCCTTTGGAGATATTCCAATTTGCCAAAAACCACCCTTTAAGTCAAACCTGCTAAAGACATTATAATTACAAATTTTCAAGAAAAGCATTTCTTTTGATGGTAGAGGAAATCTGATATGTAACAGAGCATCATTGAAATCTCTGTAATTTATAACCATTCTTTGTTTTCCTCTTTTCTTCTCACTATGTTTGTTGACATAAAATGCAGAGCATGCCCAAGGGCCGTGGCTAGATTCAGCTAATCTTCTTTCAAGAAGTTCAACTATTTCTTTCTGGCAGTATTTTGTTTCTGTGGGATACATATGATTAGTCGAAGCTATTCCGAGGTTTAGAAGAATAGTCTTGTTTGTAAGGAAAGTCTACAAAATATTTCTCTCTAGTCTAGAATGCATCAGGGTAATCTGAGGTACAATCTATTTCGATCTTTTCCTTGATATCTTGAATAGACTGGAGACCATTCTTTTCAACATTATTAACAATATTTTGAATCTTTGATAACTTCTCAGCAGACCTTTCTATTGTGGTATAAGTTTGGAAGAACCTATCCTTGATTCATATGAAGACTTTCTTGGAATACAAATGGTTTTACCCAAAATAGTAATCTGTACAAAGTTATGGCCAACTATAAATGGTAAACACCTATTTACAAAATCCTGTCCTAATAGGACATTGGCTCCAATGTCAAAACAATATAAGTTAACATGAACTTTAACACCTTTCAAAACTATAGGAAAATCTGGAGAAAAAGACTGGATCTTTATTTCAGTATTATTGACAGCTCTAAATGATATACTAATAGGCTACCAGAAATATGAAGGAATTGCACCATACTTAGCGCAAGAATTCGTAGCATGAATATCTAGTTGAGAATCTAAAGTATAAGTTAAGTATCCAGATACTTTGTTATCGATCTCAATGATCAACCTATCTTCAAACCCATTTAATTGATTGTGAGTAGTAAGTTCTGAAGACTGATCTTTTGGAATCCGTGGACGATAGAATGTGTGTTCTTCTATTTCTTGATCAAAAATCTCATCATGCTTTCTCTTTAAAAAGTTTAGCTCTTCCTTCTCGAGCTTTACAGATTTCCAAATCTCTTTGATCATAGCTTCTTTTTCTCTTATTGAAGTATATAATGTGTTAATTGTTTGATCCAGTGAATTAACATTTTGCAATTCTTCTTCTTCTTCTTCTTCTTCTTCTACATCATCAAGCACTTTTACTGGGTTCTTGTTAGGATAGGATTTCCGATGATGTAGGAAATTAGGCTCAGCTATGTGTGAAGAGCATTTTTCTAGTTGAGGGTTACGTGGGATGAAAGCAGAATCAGGAGGTGAGTAATTTTGTGCATTCACCAGGCTTGGTTGTTGATGGATTTTAACTTTAGAATCAAGGGCTTGGATCTAAGCATGTAGTCGATTATCAATTTGGAATTGTCCAGGGGTTAACTGAGATAGCCTTGATTGCAATGACGATTTGCGTTGAATAAGGGATGGAAGCTCTTCAAGGGTGGACATCATTTTCGGATCTAATAAATTCAGACACTCTGGTAAGTCGTCAGAATATGAGGAATCGGGGGAACTGGGTTGAGAAGGAGTTTCAGGTTTAGGCTTGGTGAGGGAAAGGTATTCACCTTTTAAATGGTTAGAAACTAAGTCCCAGTCCTCCGGATCATAACCAGTGGTGAATAGATCCATAATTTTGTTTTGAAACTTAGTTTTCTTCTATAGAGGACACTGTGAAGCCCAGTGGCCAGGATTTTTACAAATGTATCACTTTGTGTGGCTAGACTTTGTAGGTTTAGGCCTGTGCTTGAAATGGTCATTACATGGGAATGTGTTATGGCTGCGGAAACCAAATTTCTTTGGGAAATTACTTTTAGATTTTCTAAATATTTTTTGGTGCTTACACTTAAAACATCTGCAATCAGATTTGCAATGATCTGAACGTCCTTTCTTTGATGAACAAACAAAGTGATAGGTATCATCAAAAACATCACACACACTAGAATCGAACCCAACTTGTTTCTTAACAGACTTGTTGGTTTTACGACGAATACACTCCTTTTGGAGTGTAGTGGTGATATGCTCATGAAATCCAGCAAATGATAAGTCATCTAAATCAACATCTAGTTGTTCTAGTCTTTCTCTAACTAGATCAGGTATTTTACCAGGCATGGATGAGAGGTATTTTCTAAGATATGCAACATTGTCAGGATCAGGACATCGATAGAGTAGATCTTGCATTGTACAAAAAAATTATGGAAGTTGGTTAATATGGCATAACTTTTGACTCATATACATATTGGCATAATGATCAGAGTCAATCTCATAGCTACAATAAAATTCATGAACTACAGCCTTAACGAGTTCATATACTGGGGTATCGTGATTCATAATTCAGAGTTTATTCGATTCAGGAACTCTTTCCCACTAGAGTCCTAAGTTTCCAGTGAAACGCCATGTTAATCTTAAAGCCAATTCATTCCATGCTATATGATTTCTGTAAAGCAATTTCTGGGTTTGAGCCCATGCATTCCATCTTTGAAAGATAATCATCATTTCATTCCTAGATCGACAGTTTATATTAGATACTGGGGTGGGATCTATATTTTCCCTACTAAAACTTGCATGCTCATCGGAGTTTGCAGGATCAAATGGCACTTTCTTTCTTGATCCATACTTTGCATTACACCATTTTTCCCAGGCAGTTTGGAGGGGATTTCATGCTGCTTCATCTTCTGATGATCTTGGGCCTGTGGAAGATTGTCCTTCTTCTAATCCTTTTATGCATGGTGTAGGAGAGGATTTAAGAAATTTTTGTTGAAACTGAGAGATTTGGGACTTTACTAGGTCTAATTTTTCAGAGGCTAGTAGGGCTATTTCGACTATTCTGGAATAAGGATTCGTTGAACAACTAGTCAACTATTTTAATGTAAGTTGTTTTTGTTTATCAGTTGGGCCGAAGAACCTAAATGAGGTTTGTTCTTCTAGTTCAGAATAAAGAATAGGAGGAGACGAAGTCTTCTCTTTTTCAAAATCTTCTTTCAGATCTTGAATGGCAGACTGGATGGTATCTAGTTTGTCTGAAAGTTGTCTTAATTTTTCTACAAAAGTATGTTGATGACTTTCAATGGATTCTAAGTCTGAATGAATACCATTCACACGACCTTTAGTTTTCAAGACATATTGATAAAGGTAATCAAGATTCTGTGCTATACATACCGATTGGTAGTTGGAATAATTTTGCAACCTAATTAAGTAAGGTGACTTTTCTGCATCATTTTTTCTATACTGAACAAAATCAAGATCTGTTTCTAAGGAATTATTCTTGAATGTAGGAGTGAAGTTTCTTGGTCCAAGATTCCTTTGAGGAAGAGGAGAAGACTTTTATTTGTCATCTCTTAGTAGTGGATACTGCATCATATTAATTTGTATTGAAGATGATATTTGTAAGAATTCAGGACAGTCAGAATGTTGTCCGAGATGATCAACATTAGACGAAAATGTTCAAAATGAAAGTGGATATTATACAGGGCATAAATCTGAAATGGGGTGTTTATCAGGGAGCTAAGTAGGTATGCAAGCTTTGCAGAATCTACACTTTGTGGTTCTGGTTTCATGATTTAAAAAATGGTTATCCAACTCCGATCTACCAGGAACTAGTTTGTAGATAGGGTGTTGGATTGTTGAACCAGAAGAAGATGTGTGCAATCTTGATGACTGTCTGTCATAGGATTTTGTAGGTCTTCTATCTGTTCTACTACTATTAGATCTGCCAATTTTTAATATCGGAGTCCCTTGGAAGTTTGGTTCCATTGATAGATTTTGGTTCTCAGATGGATGGTATTTGGGTTGAGGATCTTGGTAATCAGATTTCCATTCGTCTCTGATCATTAGCTAAGAAAATCCAAGAGACAATGGGGTGACATTTCCGGGACCAACCACCATGCTTTCGGAGGTAGAGCGATTTAGGATATTAGTACTGAGGGAAGGAATTGTAGTGGAGAGAAAATGGAGGCAGGTTGTGGTATGGAACTGAGCAATTTTAGAGGGGGTTGCCATATCAAAACCTGAGAATTGTATGTAGGCTTGCAGAAGAAAGTAAATGAAAGGGTAAGTAAGAGAGACCTGGAATCAGGGAATAACTGAGGACCATACAATGCCATTATGAAGAGGTGCTTGAAAAATACCAATCAAAGCATCATTAAATGGGTTATGTCTAGAGTCTAAAACACAACACAAAGTAGAGGTATCTAATTCAGGGCGAACTAGAGGATTTATGCCAAACTGTAATAAACCAAGAAGAACATATTTATAACCATGTTTAAGTCCCCAATCTATGTCTTCTTGCTTAATACTCGGTATTTGGTATACATTATGTCCAAGTGATAGGGGCACATTAACAGAGCAATAATGTATTAGAGTGGTAGCTCTGAATTTAAACATAGGCAAGTCATAAATCATAGATGGTTCTATTTCGGGAATTGACCAATTGACATCTAGTTCATACTCTTGGGCCAATAGACAAGTATTATATAGGGGATCAAAAGAATTAGAACTTAAGATCCATTTAAGCCACGAGGATTTCTTAAACTTGGCATCTGAAGATATATCATAGGAGGATTGACTATTAAATTTGCAGGACTCCATGTTATACTACTACAACTTTTGACAATATATCAAAGATAAAGGCAAGTAAATATAGCAGTTGGTAATAATATCACTTACAATGGGAAAGAGACAATATGAAACACCTTACACCTTCTATGGATTTCATTGGTTGCTATCTTCTATCTCACAGCAACAATCGGAAACCATTCATAAGAAATGATTCATGTCATCTGCTATTTAGCATCTACACTTCTCATATCAATATCTTACAAACACATGGCTCATACAAATGAATCTCCAATGCAAAAATAGTCCACTAAAAATAAAATGATTTTATTTCTTCAGATTTGATTATAGATGCATGGCTCTGATACCATGTTCACAGAGTAGGATCATTTCCATAGATGTTATAGAGATAGAACCAAATACAAAATTACAAACGAGATTAGTGTTTTTCATTCACAAGTTTCCGAAGGCGAGTGAAGAGGATACACACTACTCTTACTCTAGACCTAGACTCTTTCCTCTAATATTACCGGGTGGGGTTGGGGGAGTATATTAGAGAAAATATATAATATTACCCCCCACCTCGAGTATCATATGAGGGTGGGGGTGGGGGAAATATTAGATAAACTATATAATATTACCCCCCACCCCCATCCTCAAATGAAGGTGGGGGTGGGGGTAATATTAGAGATAACATATTTATGTTTTCTCTAATATTACCCCCAACCACCACCCTCATATCAAGTATTAGAGAAAACATAAATATGTTTTCTTTAATATTACAGTTTGGTGTAAATCATAAAACCAGAACCACAAAGTGCAGATTCTACAAATCTTGCATACCTACTCAGCTCCCTGATAAACGCCCCATTTCATATTTACACCCTATACAATCTCCACTTTCATTTCGAACATTTTCATCTAATGTTGATCATCTTGGACAACATTCTAACTGTCCTGAATGCTTACAAATATCAGCTCCATGACAAATTAATATGATGTAGTATCCACTACCAAGAGCTGACAAAGAAAAGTCTTCTCCTCTTCCTCAAAGGAATCTCGGACTAGGAAACTTCACTCCTGCGTTCAAGAATAATTCCTTAGCAACAGATCTTGATTTTGTTTAGTATAGAAACATTGATGCAGAAAAGTCACCTGAGTTAATTAGGTTGCAAAATTATTCCAACTACCAATCGGTATGTATAGCACATAATCTTGATGACCTTGTTTAATATGTCTTGCAAACTAAATTTCATGTGAATGGTATTCATTCAGACTTAGAATCTATTGAAAGTCATCAATAGACTTTTGTATAAAAATTAAGACAACTTTCAGACAAACTGGATACCATCCAATTTGCCATTCAAGATATGAAATAAAATTTTAACAAAGAGAAGAATTTGCCTCCTCCTATTCTTTATTCTGAACTAGAAGAATAGAGCTCATTCACTAGAAGAATAGTTGAGTAGTAGTTCACCAAATCCTTATTCTAGAATAGTTGAAATAGCCCTACTAGCATCTAGAAAATTAGACCTAGTAAAGTACCAAATATCTCTGTTTGAACAAACATTTCTTAAATAATCTCCTACACCATCCATAAAAGGCTTAGAAGAAGGGAAATCTTCTACTGGCCCAAGATCATTAGAATATGAAGTAGCAGGAAATCCCTTCCAAACTGCTTGGGAAAAATGGTGTAATGCAAAGTATGGATCAAGAAAGAAAGTTCCATTTGATCCTACAAACTCCGATGACCATGTAAGTTTTAGCAGGGAAAATATATATCCCACCCTAGTATATAATATAAACTATCGATCTAGGAATGAAATGATGATTATCTTTCAAAGATGGCATGCATGGGCTAAAACCCAAAAATTTCTCTACAAAAATATTATAGCATGAAATGAATTGGCTTTAAGATTAACATGGGGTTTCACTGGAAACTTAGGACTCTGGTGGGAAAGAGTTCCTAAATCAGATAAAGTCCGAATTATGAATCATGATACCCCAATAGATGAACTCGTTAAGGCTGTAGTTCATGAATTTTATCGTACCTATAAGATTGACTCCAATCATTATGCCAATATGTATATGAGTCAAAAGTTATGCCACATTAACCAACTTCCATAATTTTTGTGTACAATGAAAGATCTACTCTATCAGTGACCTGATCCTGACAATGTTACATATCTTAGGAAATACCTCTCAGCCATGCCTAGTAAAATACATGATCTAGTTAGAGAAAGACTAGAACATCTAGATGTTGATTTAGATGACTTAACATTAGCTGGATTGCATGAGCATATCACCACTACACTCCAAAAAGAGTTTATTCGTTGTAAAACCAACAAGTCTATTAAGAAACAACTTGGGTTCAATTCTAGTGTGTGTGATGTTTTTGCTGAGACCTATCACTTTGGTTGTTCATCAAAGAAAGGACATTCAGATCATTGCAAATCTGATTGCGGATGTTTTAAGTGTAAGCATCAAAAAAACATTAGAAAATATAAAAGTAAGTTTCCAAATAAATTTGGTTCGCGCAACCATAACACATTCCCATGTAAATCCTATTTCAAGTGCAGGCCTAAACCTACAAAGTCTAGCCACACCAAGTGCTACATTTGTAAAAATCTTGGCCACTGGGCTTCACAGTGTCCTCTAGGGAAGAAAACAAAGTTTCAAAACAAAATTATGGATCTATTCACCACCGGTTATGATCCGACGGACTGGGACTTAGTTTCTGCCCATTCTGAAGGTGGATACCTTTCCCTCACCGAGTCTGAACCTAAGACTCCTTCTCAAACCAGTTCCCACGATTCCTCATATTTTGACGAGTTACCAGAGTGTCTGAATTTATTAAATCTGAAAATGATGTCCACCCTTGAAGAGATTCCAGCCCTTCTTCAACGCAAATCGTCATTGCAATCATGGCTATCTCAGCTAACCCCTGGACAATTC
Source organism: Picea sitchensis (assembly GCA_010110895.2). Taxonomy (NCBI): domain Eukaryota; kingdom Viridiplantae; phylum Streptophyta; class Pinopsida; order Pinales; family Pinaceae; genus Picea; species Picea sitchensis. Next base: position 28,461 of record SNQJ01S0004403.1, read on the forward strand.
CAAATTGATAATCAACTACTTGCCCAGATCCAATCCCTTATTCGAAAATTAAAATGCGTCAGCAACCAAGTGTGGTGAATGTACAACATTACTCACCTCCTGATTCTTCTTTTATCCAGCGTAACCCTCAACCAGTAAAATACTCTTCACATAGAGTTGAGCCTAATTTCCTACATCAGTGGAAATCCTATGCTAACAAGAACCCAACAAAAGTGCTTTATGATGTAGAAGAAGAAGAAGAAGAAGAAGAAGAATTTCAAAATCTTAATTCATTGGATCAAACAATTAGCACATTAGAGACTTCAATAAGAGAAAAAGAATCTATGATCAAAGAGATATGGAAATCTGTAAAGATCGAGAAGGAAGAGCTAAATGTTTTAAAGAACAAGCAGGATGATATTTTTGAGAAAGAAATAGAAGAACACACATTATATCCTCCACAGTTTCCAAAAGATCAGTCTTTCGATCCTGCTACTCACAATCAATTAAATGGGTTTGAAGATAGGTTGATCATTCAGATCGATATAAAATTATCTGGATACTTAACTTATACTTTAGATGCTCAACTAGATACTGGTGCTATGAATTCTTGTGCTACGTATGGTGCAATTTCTTCATATTTCTGGTAGCCTATTAGTATATCATTCAGATCTGTCAATAGGACTTAAATAAAGATCTAGTCTTTTGCTCCACATTTTTCTATAGTTTTGAAAGGTGTTAAAGTTCCTGTTAACTTATATTGTTTTGACACTGGAGCCGATGTCCTATTAGGACAGGATTTTGTAAATAGGTGTTTACCATTTACAGTTGGCCAAAACTTTATACAGATTATTGTTTTGGGTAAAACCATTTCTATTCCAAGCAAGTCTTCATATGAATCAAGGATAGGTTCTTCTTAACCTATACCACAATTAGAAAGGTCTGCTGAGAAGTTAGCAAAGATTCAAAAGATTGTTAATAATGCTGAAAAGCATGGTCTCTAGTCTATTCAAGATATCATTGAAAAGATTGAAATAGATTGTACCTCAGATTACCCCGATGGCTTCCGGACTAGAGAGAAATATTTTGTAGACCTTCCTTACAAAGAAGACTATTCTGCTAAACCTCAGAAAGATTCGGCTAATCATATGTCTCCCATAGAAACATAATACTATCAGAAGGAAATAGCTGAACTTATGGAAAGAAGATTATTTGAATCTAGTCGCAGCCCTTGGGCATGCCTTGCATTTTATGTCAACAAACATAGTGAGAAGAAAAGAGGAAAACAAAGAATGGTTATAAATTATAGAGCTCTCAATGATGCTCTGTTACTTATCATATTTCCTCTACCATCAAAAGACATGCTTTTCTTGAAAATTAGTAATTGTAATGTATTCAACAAGTTTGATTTAAAGAGTGTTTTTTGGTAGATTGGAATATCTCCAAAGGATAGGTACAAAACTGCTTTCATCATCCCACGTGGTTAGTTTCAGTGGAAGGTAGTTCCTTTTGGATTGAAAAATGCACCTTCCGAGTTTCAAAAATGAATGGATGACATCTTCAAGCATTTTTCCTTTGTAATTGTTTATATTGATGATTTGTTGGTTTGTTCTTTGGACATTAAGTCTCATATTGCTCACCTCAAAACAATATATAATCATTTTTTTCACCATGGCTTAGTCCTGAGTAGATCGAAACTCCGCTGGGCTAAAACAAAGACTGAGTATCTGGGACTGATACTATCTCAAGTAGCCACTGAACTTCAAGAACACATTTTGAAAAAGTTATCAAAATTCACTGATGAAATTCTAGATACTAAACAACTACAAAGATTCCTTGGCAGTCTTAATTACATTCACTAGTTCTATGACCATCCAGCTAAAGATGTGTGAATCTTGCAAAATATATTAACGGGAACTATCCCTTGGAACCATAACATGACAAAGGTTGTACAAATCATCAAGAAGAAGATCTAAGATATTCCTAGGCTACATATACCTAATTTCTCATGGACAACATTATTATTACATAAAAAAAGCCCTATGAAAGAAGAAGTTTGTATTTATGCCTTTGCCTGTTTTTTAGAAGGAGAATCTAGATACCCCTCATATCATAAGCAAATCCTTGTCATTAAGAATGGAATCAAAATATTTAGACTTTTCTTAAAACATGTTCATTTCACAGTTAGAACAAATTTAAATCATTTGAAAGGAATGTTGTCTAATCAACGCCTACTTAAACAGGGTAACAATATGATTTTGAGATGGAATTCATGGCTTGACTGTTTCGATTTCGATATCCAGTACAAGCCAGGAAAAGATAATTGTATTGCATATTTTCTTACAAGAGAATCAACTCCAGCCCCATAGGCAGTTTGAGAAATTAAGATGATGGCATCCTCTTCACAACGCACTCCTCCTGCACCTCCAGGATACAAATGGGTTTTGTTATGTGATCATTGTAGATATTGTTATTGTTTTATTTATATGGAACAATGTATAAAAAACATTCATGTATGTAAAGAGATCCTAGAAAGATGGATCCATTCTTATAATCATTGTACACCTAATTCCAGTTATTTCGCTCATAGCACTAGAATGTCCAAAGGAAATATAAATAGTGGTCCTATGCAAGGACATAGATACATATATATATATTCCCAACTTGACTTATGATGATTATTGTGCTATTATGAACCAAGTCAAATATACTAGTTCAAGATGGATACTCTTTGATTGAGAAACCTTTCACCAGAATTAGGCCTGGTGGTCTGGTTGGTTCCTCATCCTACTATGGAAATACTGCCCCAGAGATGTTTTGTTCTTTGAAAACAACAAAGAAGGTTTCAAACATTGGTTACGTTCAGATATTGAAGAAGAAACACACCATAATGGGTGGTTCATGTTTAATTTATCTTTCCAAGGAAGTGACCTTTTGTACATCAAGACTGAACCTACTAAACCCCAACACTACAAAGTTTCCAGTAATTTCTACGGGGATGTTTGTGTTCTTGATGAATATTTGATCCCAACCATGCAAGGATCTCCTTTATACAAGTTCTTCAATGTTTTCCCACCATTTTTTGATCATTATGGATCACTTCCCTCCAATTATATTAACTACGACACTAATCATAGTGACGACGAGGATTCTTTTTAACTAGTTTCTATGAATAATATAATAAATAGAATGGAAGCACGATGGGAATACAAATTTTTAATAGTTAGATTCATGTCTATCGGCCCGACAGTGGTGTCATGACTGTTCTGTGGGTTCCAGTTGAACTCCACTATGTTTTTCTTTATTGTCATGTCTTTCCATAGAGTCTGTATGGGTCCCCATATGGCTGAGCTTCCAAGGGATGAGACAACAACTGGAGTCCACTAGCTGCCCCATCCACATGAAGAAATCTACTTTTTAGACCGAAAGTTGCCTGTGAAATATGACTGGAAACCTTCTAGTTTTAGTATAAATAAAGCCTCTGGGTCGTCATTAAGATTAGGGGGAATGAGAGTCAAGAGTCTAGGTCTAGCATAAGAGCAGTGTGTATCCTCTTCTCTCACCTTCGGGAACTTGTGAATGAAAAATACTAATCTCATTTGTAAGTTTTTATTTGGTTCTATCTCTATAACATCTATGTAAATGATCCTCATATGAGGGTGGGGGTGGAGGGTAATATTAGATAAAACAAATAATATTATGCACCACCCCCACCCATAAATATGTTTTCCGTAATATTACCCCTCACCCCCACCCTCATATTCACCCTCATATGAGGATGGGGGTGAAGGGTAATATTAGATAAAACATATTTATTTTTTCTCAAATATTACCTCCCACCCCCACCTCCATACCGTCATATGAGGGTGGGTGTGGGGGCTAATATTAGAGAAAACATAATTTACATTTTCTCTAATATTACCCCTACCCCCACCCTGATATGGTGGGGGTGGATGGTAATGTTAGAGAAAATGTAAATTAAGTTTTCTCTAATATTACCCTCAACAGGGTGGGGGTGGAGGTAATATTAGAGAAAACATATTTTACATTTTTTGTAATATTACCCTCTACCCCCACCATCATAAGGTGGGGGTGGGGGGTAATATTAAAAAAAATATAAATATATTTTCTCTAATATTTACCCCACCCCTAGAAATATGAAAACCTAACCCTAGGAGATGAAACGCCAAAAGTCACGTGGGCCCCGTTTGGTTAAGTTTGTACATTAACTTTGCGGGGTCGTAACTTTTGCATATAATCTTAGTTTTAGGCGTGTGATAGGTCATTGGAAAGATATTTTCGATAAATACGCATTACAGTGTCAAATTAAGACTTTGTCTACAACTAGACTATGGTGAGCCAAAAAAACACTATTTAGGCCCCCAAAACGACCCTCAAAGTACAACAATATATGATGATAAGTAAACATACAAAATAAGCTAACTGGATTATGTAGGAGGCCACCAGTATCCAACTGGAAGATGTGTAGGGATTTAGATAGCCCCATAAGTGTAGAAACCACAATTACAAAGAAGTACAAAAGAATGTGGTACACTAACAATTGATAAGAGGAGCCAATTGGAACAGGTGGGTGGCCACCAATATTCACCTGGATCAATGTGGGGGGTAATATTTGTGAAAATATAAATATGTTTTCTGTAATATTACCCCCCACCCTGATATGATGTTGGGTGGTAATATTAGAGAAAATAAAAATATGTTTTCTCTAATATTACCCCCCATTTGGGCGGTAATATTTGCAAAAATATAAATATGATTTTTCAAATACTACCCCCGACCTTGATATGAGGGTGGGAGGTAATATTAGATAACAAATATATGAGGGTGGGTATGGGGGTTAATATTAGAGAAAATATATTTATTTTTTCTCTAATATTACATCCCATCCCCAACCCACCCTCATATGAAATATTAGAGAGAAAATAAATATATTTTATCTAATATTACCCCTCACCCCTAGGGGTAATATTAGAGAAAACATAAATCATCTTCATATGAGGTGGGGCTTGGGGGTAATATTAGAGATAGCATGTTTATTTTCTCGCTAATATTTCATATGAGGGTGGGGGTAGGGGGTAATATTAGAGAAAACATATTTATATTTTCATATGAGGGTGGGGGTGAGGGGTAGTATTAGAGAAAACATAAATCTGTTTTCTATAATATTACCCTCACCCCCACCCTCATTCTCTAATATTACCCCCCACTCCCACCCTCATTTATGTTTATGTTTTATCTAATAGTACCTCTCATCCCCACCCTCATTTATGTTTTCTCTAATTTAACCCCTATCCCCACCCTCATTTATGTTTTCTCTAATTTAACCCCTACCCCCACCCTCGTATGAGGGTGAATATGAGGGTGGGGATGGGGGGTAATATTAGAGAAAACATATGGGGGTGGGGGGTAATATTAGAGAAAATATATTATGTTTTCTCTAATATTACCCCCCATATGAGGGTGGGGGTGGTGGCTAATATTAGATAAAACATATGGGGGTGGGGTGTAATATTAGAAAAAACATGTTTATGTTTTGTCAAATACTAACCCCCAATCCCACCCTCATATGAGGGTGGGGGTGGGGGTTAATATTAGACAAAAAATAAACATGTTTTATCTAATATTACACCCCACTCCCATATGATTTCTATAATATTACCCACCACCCCCACCCTCATAATATGAGGGTGAGGATGGGGGTTAATGATAGACAAAAGATGAACATATTTTCTTTAATATTATACCCAACCACATATGTTTTCTCTAATATTACCCACCATCCCCACGCTAATATCGGGGGTAGTATTAGATTAAACATAAATACGTTTTCTCTAATATTACCCCCTATGTGGGGGGTAATATTTACCAAAATATAAATATGTTTTCTGTAATATTACCCCCCACCTTAATATGAGGGTGGGCGGTAATATTAGAGAAAACATATATGAAGGTGGGGGGTAATATTAGAGAAAACATATATGTGGGGGCTAATATTAGAGAGAATATAAATATGTTTTCTCTGATATTAACCCCCATGTGGGGGGTAATATTTATATTTTCATATAAGAGTGGGGGCGAGGGATAATATTAGAGAAAACATATTTATATTTTCATATGAGGGTGGGGGTGAGGGGTAATATTAGAGAAAACATAATTATGTTTTTTCTAATATTACTCCCACTGCCACCCTCATTCTCTAATATTACCCCTGACCCCCACCCTCATTTATGTTTATGTTTTCTCTAGTATTACCTCACACCCCCACACTCATTTATGTTTTCTCTAATATTACCCCCTACCCTGACCCTGATATGAGGCTGAATGTGAGGGTGGCAGTGTGGGGTAATATTGGAGAAAACATATGGGGGTGGGGGGTAATATTAGAGAAAACATATTTGAGGGTGAGTATGAGGGTGGGGGTGGAGGGTAATATTGGAGAAAACATATGGGGGTGGGGGTAATATTAGGGAAAATATATTTATGTTTGATCTAATATTATGAGGGTGGGGGTGGTCNGGGTAATATTAGAGAAAACATATTTGAGGGTGAGTATGAGGGTGGGGGTGGAGGGTAATATTGGAGAAAACATATGGGGGTGGGGGTAATATTAGGGAAAATATATTTATGTTTGATCTAATATTATGAGGGTGGGGGTGGTCGGTAATATTAGAGAAAACATGTTTATGTTTTGTCAAATACTAACCCCCACCCCCACCATCATATGAGGGTGATATGAGGGTGGGGGTGAGGGTTAATATTAGACAAAACATAAAAATGTTTTTGCTCATATTACACCCCACCCACATATGCATTTTATAATATTAACCACCACCCCCACCCTGATAATATTAGGGTGGGTGTGGGGGTTAGTATTAGACAAAAGATAAACATGTTTTCTCTAATATTACACCCCACCCACATATGTTTTCTCTATATTACCCACCACCCCCACCCTAATATGGGGGGTAATATTAGATTAAACATAAATGTGCTTTCTCTAATATTACCCCCCATGTGGGGGGAAATATTTTCCAAAATATAAATATTTTTTCTTTAATATTACCCCATGTCGTGATATGAGGGTGGGCGGTAATATCAGAGAAAACATATATCCATGGGGTAATATTAGATAAAATATGACTATGTTTTCTCTAATATTACCCCCCATGTGGGGGGTAATATTTGCGAAACTATAAATATGTTTTTTCTAATATTACCCCCCACCTTGATATGAGGGTGGGAGGTAATATTAAGGAAAATATATATGAGGGTGGGAGGTAACATTAAGGAAAATATATATGAGGGTAGGAGTGGGTGTTAATATTAGAGAAAACATATTTATTTTTTCTCTAATATTGCACCCCACTCCCACCCCACCCTCATATGAAAAATTAGAGAGAAAATAAATATTTTCTTTTCTCTAATATTACCCCTCACCCCCGGGGGTAATATTAGAGAAAACATAAATCATCTTCACATGAGGGTGGGTGTGGGGGGTAATATTAGAGAAAACATATTTATTTTCTCTCTAATATTTCTTATGAGGGTGGAGGTGGGGGCTAATATTAGAGAAATAATATTTATATTTTGTCTAATATTATTCCTCGCCCACACACTCATATTCATATGATATGACGGTGGGTATGGGGGGTAATATTAGAGAAAACATATTTATATTAGAGAAAACATATTGATGTTCTCTCTAATATTTCATATGAGGGTTGAGGTGGGGGGTAATATTAGATAAAAAATATTTATGTTCTCTCTAATATTTCATATGAGAGTGGAGGTGGGGGTTAATATTAGAGAAAACATATTCATGTTCTCTCTAATATTTCATATGAGGTTTGAGGTGGGGGGTAATATTAGAGAAAAAATATTTACGTTCTCCCTAATATTTCATATGAGAGTGAAGGTGGGGGTTAATATTAGAGAAAACATATTTATATTTTATCTAATATTACCCCTCACCCCCACCCTCATATTCATAAGATATGAGGGTGGGGGTGGGCGTAGGCGATAATATTAGAGAAATCATAAATATGTTTTCTCTAATATTACCCGCCACCCCCACCCTCATTTATGTTAATATTTATTCTAATATTACCTCCCACCCCCACCCTCACCCTCATTTATGTTTTTTCTAATATTACACCCCACCCGCACCCTAATATGACGGTGAATATGAGGGGTTAGTATTTGACAAAACATAAACATGTTTTTTTCTAATATTACACCCGACACACATACATTTTCTCTAATATTACCCACCAACCCCACCCTCATATGGGGGTCCACCCTCATATGAGGGTGGGGATGAGGGTTAATATTAGACAACATAAACATGTTTTCTCTAATATTACACCCCACCCACATATGTTTTCTCTAATATTAACCACCACCCCCACCCTCATAATATGATGGTCAGGGTGTGGGTTAATATTAGACAAAATATAAACATGTTTTCTCTAATATTACACCACACCCACGTATGATTTATCTAATATTACCCACCACCCCTACACTAATATGGGGGGTAATATTAGATTAAACATAAACATGTTTTCTCTAGTATTACCCCCTACTCCCACCCTCATATGAAATATTAGAGAGAACATGGTCAATTAAACATGGTTAACCATGGTAAATTATGGTCAATGAAACATAGTCAATCATAGTCAATTATAGTCAATCATATTCAATGAAACATGGTCAACCATAGTCAATTATTATCAATTATATCTAGCCATAGTCAAATGTGGCCAAATATGGTTAATTATGGTAAAACATAATCAATGCTAGTCAAACCATCATTAACCATATTCAACCATTATTGACTATTTAATGACAATTTTTATATTCAATTAAAAAAATAGTCCATGGTTAAATATTGTGTAACATAGCCAATCATTCTTAACCATAGTCAAACATGGTCAACCATATTAAACCATGGTTAAACAAATTTCAACATAGTCAAACATGGACAATGACAGTCAAGAATGGTTAACCATGGTCAACCATATCCAACCATAGTCAACAATACTTAAGCATGGCTAACAATAGTTAACCATTTTCAAACATAATCAACCATTGTAAAACATGATCAACTATAATAAAACATGATTAAACATGGTCATATGTAATTAAATATAGTGAATCATGGTTAATGATGCCCAAACATGTTCGACTATAGTTAACCATTGTTAAGCATGGTCAAACATTGTAGCACACCTTTTATGCTACTAACCACTTTGTACATAACTATACAGATGTTATACAATCCACATGCATTTAAACAAATAAACACATTTAAGTTCAGAGTAAAACATATTATCTACTGCTATAATTAACAATCCATAGTGTTTCATAATAATTCATATACACAGCGGAAATCATGATAACATAAGCAGCACAGTCCTGCAAAACATGATTAAGGCATAATCAGATACTTATGTTTTAACAGTGGTAGATTCCACCAACCAAGTGCAGGCCTTCCACGAACCTCCCAGCCTTAGACTACACTGCTCATCAGCTCAGCAGTGGGTCACCCCCAAGCTGGGATTAAGCTCCACCCCAAGGGAAGGAATCCTAGGCTAGGTTGAGGTTACAGGGAAAACAACACATAAAATATGGAAGGATTCTTCCCAGGATGCCATCTTATGCCCACTACTATCAGACTCTCATTCCCCATATGTTTGCTCTGCCCGGGAGTATACACCTTCACAAGCACAGTCCATCGGTGCTAACCTCCCTCTCTGGGTCTCGGAAACAGGCCGGATCAGGAAGTCTCAGATCCTGAAGCTGGTGTTGGACACTCTCTGAAAGAAACCTCTTCCAACAACATCCACCTCCCTCACCTAGAGAGAGATCACATACAGGCTCAATCACAACTCACGCTCGCCATCAAGCCACACACAGTCCAGCTCTGCGTGGTTACCATAGCCAACTGAAAATACAAACACGACCTCTCAAATAGGCTCAACAATGGCTCGAGGCCTCACAATGATGGTTCACAGGAGTGTGTGATGAGTAACTCCTGCAGGGGTCGACACAGACAACACGAATCAGAACAGAGGGTGAGACCAGCTCTTCAGAACAACACAGGATTTCCCACTAGTTCAACAATGGTAGAATGGTTCAGGGTCTCGGCTTCAGAATAGAGCCTCCACGCATAGGTTCGATTAGTCAGACAGAGGATGTGCACGGACTATCAAAGACAATACGAGTTCACGACTCTCAGAACGCACGCGGTATTCTTGTAGAGGTTGGGTTGGTCGTACTATTCAACGCTCTCTACACGCTCAAGTAGTCGGGTGGAATGGAGGAGGAACCCTTCTCACAGCTCACCCTAGCCGTTTTATTCGCATGCGTCAGGGTTGACACTTGTCACCCATGAAACTGCATGCGTTCCACCAACACGTGTCTCCCTTCCATGTTCTCCCCTTGCCAGAAACTTAGGATAAAACATAAAATGCACATGTGTTTTGGGATAATATTAAAATATTATTCCCAGGCTTAAACCCCTTAGGCTTAGCCCCTAGGCTCAACACTTAGCCCCTTTTCCCACCTTCAGCCCCTAATTCCTTGCCCACCCTATGGATGCTTAGTCCCTCTTCACTCATTCATCGTGGTCGGTCTGCACATGGCAGCGTTTATATTTTATTAATTGTTCTGCGTGATTACATATACAACAGCAGGCTCCTGGCCTTCAACACTCAGGCTCCCTGGCCTAACAAACACATAAGCCCCCAGCTTATAAAAACTTAGCTCACCAGCCTATAAAACATAATTACAATTCATTTCACAACATGGTTTACAACGGGGCTCAGCCTCGGGGACACTACAATCCCCCTCCCCTTATTTTTGCACTGTCCTTAGTGCAACTTACACTGTCTCTGCAAGCCTTTCAAAATTTTCAAAAAGATGTGGTTACTCTGCCCGCATAACCTCTTCATGCTCCCATGTCGCATCCTCAGGACTGTACCAGGTCCACTAGACTTTTACAAGCTCTATAGCTCAATTCCAGAGTTGTTTTCTTTGCCTGCCCAATATGCGCACAGGATGCACTTGCAGAACACCTTCTGGTTCCATCTGAATCACATTCCAATCGATAACATGATTAGCATCAGGTACATATTTCTTAAGCAATGAAACATGAAACACATTATGTACAGTCATAGATGCAGGTAATGAAAGCATGTATGCAACTGGCCCAATCCTTTCTAGGATCTCAAATGGCCCACAAAATCTTGCTGCCAACTTGGTGCAACTTCCCAGCCTCAGGGAACTCCTGTTAGTTTTCACTTTCAGGAAAACATGGTCACCCACTTTGAATTCTCTATGGGTTCTGTTACTATAAGCGTAACTTTTCTGCCTGTCCTGGGAAGCTTTTAGATTATGTTTAATTCTTATCATTTGGTCTTCCATCTCTTTGAGTAGCTTAGGCCCAACTACTACTATGTCAGCTGGATTATCCCAGCTCACTGGAGTGTTGCACTTTCTTCCATAAACCGCTTCGAATGGGCTCATCTTCAATGATGCATGATACCCATTATTGTAGGTGAATTCTACCAAATGTAGGTAGTCTTCTATTACTTAGCATGTCTTCTATTACTCCGTTCACTCTCTCTGTCTGTCCATCAGACTCAGGATGATACGATGTACTAAAGTTCAGATTCGTTCTGAATCCTTTGAACAGTCCTTTCCAGAAATTCGAAGTGAATTTCGGGTCCCTATCAGACACAATTGTCTTAGGAATTCCATGCAAGCGTGCAACCTCTTTTAGAAAAATGTCAGCAACATCTGCTGCTCTATGGGTGGTTTTCAGTGGAATAAAATGGGCAACTTTAGTAAGCTTGTCCACCACCACCATGATTGAATCATGCTGCTTGCTTGTTCTGGGCAATCCTGTGATGAAATCCATTGTTACCACGTCCCATTTCCATTCAGGAATAGGTAAAGGCTGCAACAACCATGCTGGGTGCCTCTGCTCAGCCTTAACCTTTTGGCACTCCATACATCTGGCGATGTATTGAGGGATTTCTTTCTTCAAACCCGGCCAAAAATAATGGCCTTTGACTGCTGCCATAGTCTTCTGATATCCAGGATGTCCAGCATAAGCCATGTTATGCATCTCCTTTATAATTGCCAGCTTCAATTCTCAGACATTGGGTACATACACTTTGTTTTTATATAGAAGTAAACCATCAACTCCCAATGTGTAACCTTCCTTGGGCTGTGGTTCTTCACACTATTGTAGCTTTGCTACAATACCTTTGTACTTCAAATCAGTATTTGCAGCTTCCAAAATTCTGTCTTTCATCTCAGTCCGGTACATGCTAATGGTTGCAGCATGTAATTCGTGAACTTTTCTACCGAGTGCATCAGCCACCTTATTTTCTTTCCCCTTGATATTCTTGATATCAAAGTCATATTCACACAAAAACTCCAGCCATATGATTTTCCTGGCATTTAAGGTCGGCTGATCAAATAAACACTTCAGACTGTTATGGTCTGTCCTCAACTCGAATCTCTTGCCCATGAGGTAATGTCTCCATTTCCTCAAGGTGTGGACGATTGTTGCCAACTCTAAATTGTGAGTGGCATAATTATTCTCATGTTCCATCAACTTTTGGGATTCATAACAAACTACAAATCCCTCTTGGTTGAGAACACCTCCCAGCCCCTCCTTACATGCATCTGTGCACACTACGTAATCCTTGTTTGGATCTGCAATCTTCAGGATTGGAGCACTAGTTAGCAGCTGCTTCAATCGCTGGAAGCTGCTCTCACATTCTTCAGTCCATTGGAACTTCTTCTCCTTCCTTTGCAAGGAAGTGATAGAATGAGCTATCTTTGAGAATCTGACTATAAACCTCCTATAGTAGCCCGCCAGACCCATAAAATATCTAAATTCTGCCACATTCCTTGGTGCTGGCCATTCTCGAATGACCTCTACCTTTTCAAGATCCACAACGATCCCTTCTTCAAATATAATGTGTCCCAAGTAATGGATATGCCTTTGATAAAATGAGCACTTGCTCAGTTTTGTGTACAACTGGTGTTCTCTCAACACCTGTAGCACCATCCTCAGGTGTTTCTCATGTTGTTCCTCTGTCTTGGAATACACGAAGACGTCATCTAGGAAGACTATGACAAACTTGTCCAAATAATTTCTGAACACTCCATTCCTTAAGCACATGAAAATAGCAGGCGCGTTGGACAGCCCAAACGACACCACCGTGAACTCATAATGATCGTACCTTGTTCTAAAGGCGGTCTTGTTGATGTCGTCATCCTTTATTATCACTTGGTGATATCCTGATTGGAGATCTATTTTCGAAAATATTTTCGCATCCTTCAACTGATCAAAAAGATCATCAATCCTTGGCAGAGGATACTTGTTCTTGACAGTAACCT
>SNQJ01S0004403.1:75946-108799 GCA_010110895.2 Picea sitchensis
AACCCTGCACACTCAATGAAACTGAGTCAGCAACACCTGTCTACATCAAGGTAGTAAAAACATCCTGTCATATAACTTAACGCATCATAATGAAGGAAAAAGTTTTATCATCATAAAAATCCAGATCACTTGCAAGCAAGTGTTCTCAAAGAATAATTTTGGTAAGTGTGCCAGAGCGGGATGTTACACCTTGAATCCTCCCCAAAAAGAGGTTATAGAAAGAATGGTAGACTTTATTCAATTCTGGTCTGTTTAGAAGACCCAACTTGTATAGCATGCCCCACGCTCAATATTTAACATACGATTCTAAAACTCCCACACAAGAAAATAAAGTCCATACTCTTTCCAATGGAAGTAGTCTCACTTCATTTAGATTCTGTATGAAGAAGTTATGATTGTTTTACCCGGAACACTTGTTTATTGACTAGCTTCAGGATTGGTCACAAACCCTATCTTCCACAAAGTGTATCTCCATAATTATAGCGAATCAAGAGATGAAATTTTTACCAGAGGTACCTTGATATGTATTATCAATACCATAGCGATTTCACCGTCAGAATAGATCTAGAGAAAATGTTATAGAAAAAATGGTAAGATGACCTGAAAATAACATACCTTAGATACATCACCAAAAGACTTCATCCTCCCTTGAAATCCGGCCTTCTTTTACTTCTTATTCCCTCTAAAATTTGACTTGTATCAAATGAATGTATAATGATGTTTATTTATACCAATTATGTCACTTTCTTTTAACATTAGGGCCGACCTGACACTTTCTTATTTTGTAATTCTTTTCTTTAATTATTTTCAGGGCCTACATGTACTTCCTTCTTCAATTCACTTTGTCATCTTCAAAAATTCGTTTCTCCTCAACCATGAGGGTCCATGTGACATGCCACATACCATCGGAAACAACATGATGTATACTATTTATTCATGGGTGTTGTATATGCATGTGCATTGTCCTTCATGTCTAAATACCTTTATCAATCTTGTTGTCCAAAACCCATGACTAGGGTTGACATCAATGACAGAAGCCAATCTTCCAACACTATATAGTAATTTGGATAGTTTGGTCAATTTTTTCCACCATATTTCTTCGCCCCCACATTTTTGGTCATTTTCCTCATTTTCATTCACCTGAGAATGATGTATGTTTGACCAGATATTCCTTCCTTTGGACCAGGGTTTTCATTGGTTTTATTTTCCTTCTTTGGTTGAATAGAAAATGGTTGAACCAACTAGCAAAGAAACCGATCAACCCCTCATTGCTCGACTCGACTTCTGAGTGGTCATATTCCCTTTCACTTGACTCGACTTGCCTCTTCCGACACAAATCGTAGGTAGTTGACTTTCCTTTCATCCAATCAAATTTGAATTTATATCTGATGTGACTTTCCTTCATTGTTTCAATGGTTTTATTAGTTGGTCAACTTGACTGATTGGAATATTGCAAGGATTACATCCATTCCATGAAGATCAAGATAGAGAATATAATTTTATTCTACAGCAGAAGCCATGTTAGTGAGACAGACAACACATAGGTGTATCATTTACGGATCAAACCTACCTAATACCTCTGTAGATTTTAAAATAGGGGTGGCCTACCATTCACTAGGGGGGAGATCCAAGGACAATGAATACATGCTACTACCCAAGAGATGAAATTCTCATTAAACCCGAACTTGGATAGGACAACCTAAAGGAATCTATGTATAACTATGCCAAAGGAATTATCCATAAGTATTTTTATGTCCATTCCTTGCTCCCCACAAGTCTATCTTGAATAGATTGCTTCTTGGAAAAGCAGGATGTTATACAACATTTTTATTTTCTCCAAAAAACCTCCTTGGTTTGGAGATATGATGTTTGGAAGGAGGGGCTTGAGACCGTTAGCTATATTTTTGAGATGATTTTATAGGAAGCACTATGTTGACTCTTCTTTTTGATATCCACAGTCACCTTAATTTTTCACCCTATATCAATTATGATTCCTTAAAAACATGAGTATTTCACTCATTTTTCTCAATGATACACTCATTTAACTATTTCTTGGTGTACATAAGGTAATAAACATTTAGCCTATTATTTTCATGGTTTATTGATAGTTAGAATAGTTATCTATGTGCTTTATTCCATCTAATAGCTTCATTGTGGAAATAATATTAAGATAGGGTTCTAAGAAAATGCTCTAGGTCATCTAGTACCCTCACTGGGGGTCATCTGGTACCTGCACTGGAAGTCATCCATTACCTACACTAGAACATTCCAAAAGTCATTCGATACCTACACCAGAACATTCTAGAAACCATATAGTACCCACATCATAATCCATCCAGTAGGTGTACATGAAAATCTAGACATGATCAGTTGAATGGATATTTTGATGAGTTTGAGGAATCAGTTGGTAAAAAAGATCATCTATTCTAAGTCTATAAAATATTCCTTCATCCTCATGCACTTCGTGTCATGAGGATGAAGGAACATTAAAAAAATAAAAGTCATACATATTAGTAAATTGAGATTCGATACATTTACTTTTGAGTTATCTATTACCTTAAATTTATCAAGATGTTTCTCTTATAAATAGGGCCTATAGGTGACTAAAGGAAGACATTGAATATTGTTAGGATGAAGTATTGGTTTATGAACATATATTTTCTGTAAACTCATTTGTTGAAGGTTAACATGAAGTGGAATTTGTTGATCTTGTGTGTCTCTTAGAATCTCTCACTCTGTGAGTTATTTTTAAGCTTCCATGTTGGCATCGACAAGGGCCCACTGGTCCAACTTGTTAAGCTTGCTGTAAATTATAGTGTAGATTTTATTTTTTTACTCATTTATTGTGATCCGATACTGATCTGTTATTTTCCTATACATGCTAATTATTCATTTGGTACATGGTATTATCTTTATTAATTTGTTCTCTCATTTGGTTTCAATACAATATATATGTCAAGTGTGAATATGGTATTAATTCTATTATGTTATTATGATTGTGATGAGTTTGGTGGACCATAATTTTATGCATTATACTTAGTTCATTCTCAATAATTTGGAATGTTAAAATAGTTGTAGAGATTTCTAAAGTGCGGCCATTTTCATTACTAAATTTGTGTTATTGGGAAGGAAATTGTGCTCTTAGAATTTATTCTGAATTGCAAGGTGTATTAGTACAGGAGGAACTCAAAGAATCCATCTTTCATATTACAAGGGCCTACAAATGGAAAGTCTCAATGAGACCTCTGCTCCTTGTGTAGAAATGAAGTGATTTTCCAGATTGTGATATTGTATGAAAATTCCTTTTGTGCTTCATTCACTGATTTTGAATAGAGTGTGTGAATAATCAAATGTGATTACTTAGTTAAGTGTCTCATTATAGAAACAAGATAGGATTCCATATTTTGTATTTCATGAGCTAGTAAATGGAAAACCTTGTTTCTTGTACTAGTTATTTGCTGAAATAGAATAGTCTCTAGAGTGTATTTGAATATTGTAGAGTGTGTGAAGTATAGACTAGAAAGATTTTACATAGTGATTAAGACATCCATTTTTAGATAGATTTTATGTTGGATTTCATACTAAGAATTGTGATTAGACTTTAGATAAAACAAAGTGTGTATCTGAAAATGATATAATTTCTACTATTCTCACTAGACATAGTTAAAGTATCTATTTACAATACATATGGTGTAACAATTTGTCACAATAAATAAATAATATAATATAAATACATTAAAATAATAAATAAAAGTGAAATTAAACATTAATGTAATAAAATGTCATGACTAAAAGTCATGACTCTTCATAAAACCATAAAGGGAATACATATAGGCATGCCCTATCTTTGTAATATCATCATTACTTTTACAACCAATTATTATTATATATATCTTATTATGGATTCAGAATGCAGTTTCTCATTACAAAACCATTGTATCTTTTACATTGGTATCAGAGATGGTCTCTCCTCCATATCACATTCATTCCACCACACCCTGACATTTTCCCCTCACCTGCAACCCCCTCATCCCCCACACACCCCATGTCGTTTTCCCTCACCCCCCAAACCCCATTTATGTAAATCTCCTCCACAGTCTAAAACTACAGCCTTCCCAGCCTCCCGTAACTCTCCCATAACCCTCGTCACTCTCTCCCAAAACCCTCCCTCACTCCCTCACGGCCTCTCCCCACTGCCCCGTGACCTGTTCCCACCCCCTATCCACTTGCTCGAACCCTCATGTAACCCTCCCCATTCTCTACTCCTTACCCTCCACTCCCCATTCTCTAGTCCTTTTCACCCTCTTGTAACCATCCCCATTCTCCACTCCCAATTACCAACCTCTCTTCACTCCCACACATAGGCCTCTCTCCACACACTGACCTATCTACCTGTATCACAGTCATTCCACACTCACACACACCATCTCACAACGCACGTCTCCTACAACTCGCGCCCCCCTATTCTTCCATAGCCTGCATCTCTTCGCAGTCTTCATCCCTCACTCCCACGTCGTTCCCCTCCCATTCTCCATTTGTTTCATCATTCACCCACCATACACCTCTACTCTCCACATCTCATCTCACATCCTTCCACCATAAATTACATACAATTTTTTACAAATAATTAAAAAGGGGATATTCCAAGCAAGATCAAAATTACAAAAAAACACTCAACCCTAAATAGCAGAAGGATATCATAATTAAAAAATCAAGTGGAAAAAATAGACCAAGAGTGTAAAAGAATTAGAAAATCACTCGAAAAGTTAATACAAAAAAATCATGATGAGTTACTAGAAGAAATAAGGCTCAACAATGAGGCACTCAAACAAGAGTTGACCCAAAATCTTAAAGAAAATATTTCAACGGAAGTCATAAACAAATTACAAAAAGGCATGGATAATCTAAAACAATATATTAAAGACGATATTTTTCAAGAACTCAGCGTTAACCTACAACGATGTTTGGGAAACTTTAAATGCGAAATAGATGACGATTTGCGATAAAGTCTAGTTTTGATCACACAACATTAGGAAGAAAATATTAATGAGATTTTAAATTTAATAAAAGGCCAAGGGCACCAAAAATCCACCCAACCACAACGAAGTGACTCAAACAAATCTAACACATCACCTGCACCACCACCGCTGCCACCACCTCCCTACAATTAAAATTCCCAACCTATATCACAACATCAACCCTGAATAATTTATCCTCCCAAAGCCAAAATTGAACTGGAAAAATACAATGCAGGCGATAACCAATCTGTGGCTTGGTTTAACAAAAATGAAGAATATTTCTAGATATATAATATTACAATCGATGAATAAAAGGTTAAATACACATCCATGTACCAAAAAGGCACTGCATACAATTGGTATCTATGGTGGAAAGGAAGAACTCAGTAATATAATTGGAATTCTTTCAAAAATGACTTTTTTAAAAGATTCCAAGGAATCTCGAAAATTTAGTTTTTTTCAAAACTCACCATATTACAACAAAAAGGAAATATATATGAATTTACACATCAATGGGAAACTCTTTCCACCTAAGTATTTGGAATATCTGATAATCAATTACTCCATTATTACATAGGTTGTCTCAAGCCACATATCCAATACGAGTTAATATTACATGAGGTTACTACAGTAGAAATAGCAATACACAAGGAAAAATTCAAAAAAGAAAAACTAGAAGGCCAATCAAGATTCAACAAGGTTTACTCGAGAAGGAGTGTACCTCAGACAATAGAAAATGAAAAATACATACCACCCAATCTACGTGAAGATAGAATAACTAGTTTAGAGTCCCAAAGGATAAAAGAAGGAAAATGTAAATGATGTGGAGAGAAATGGGACCCAAGACATATGTGGGACTCAACAGAATCAATAAATGAAGAAATAAAAAATTTCCAAAATGACACTTCAGAACTCATAGAAGACAACACACCAAGAATATCGCTCGCAACCATCACATGCATTACCCAACCACAAACTCTTAAATTAAAAGGACATATAAAAAATGATAATGTCACTGTACTAATCGACACTGGCAGTACCCACAATTTCCTCCATATCAATATTTCAAGGAAACTTAAATTGTTTGTTTATCCAGTCCCAGACATGAAAGTAATGGTTGCATATGGAAAAAAAATTGGAAATGTCAGGTAATACCATAAGGTGAATCTCCAAATGCAATATTTCAATTTGGAATCAGAACTCTACACCATCCCTCAGTGAGGATTAGATGTGGTTTTAGGAGTCCAATGGTTACAAACCTTGGGCACATACTCAGTCAATCACTAGGAACATTTCATCCAATTCAAGTGGCAAGGGAAAAGTTATAAATTAGATGGTTTTCAACCTCCACAAACACAGGTTGTGTTGTCACAAAAAATGGAAAAAATGATCTAAAATGGAGAAACCACATACTTCATCCAATGCCACAACATAGAAATACAAGAATGAGAACATGATGACTCAAGAATATTAGAAATCCAAGATCGAAATAAAAAACACAATAAGGTATTTCAAGACCGTCCCTGGAGTTACCGCCACAAAGAAGAATAGAACATATAATTAAAGTTAAACCAATATGAAGCCTAGTCAAGGTTATACCACACAGATACCCTCATCACCACAAAACAAAGATAGAAAGATTAGTCTAAGACCTATTAAAATGTGGTGTAATCACGAAAATCATAATTTCATATGCAGCTCCAGTAGTGTTAGTTTGAAAGAAAGATGGATCTTTCAATTTATGCATAGATTACCGAGGGCTAAAGAAAATAACATTAAAAATAAATTTCCCATCCCATTTATTGATGATATATTGGATGAACTTCACGGAGAAAGATATTTTGCAAAAAATGATTTAAGATATAGGTACTATCAGATTAGAGTCAGACTAGAAGATGTAGCCAAGACTTCCTTCTAGACACTCGAAGGACACTACGAATTCAAGGTGATTCCTTTTTGGATAAATAATGCCCCGGTCACTTTCCAAGCGACAATGAATGAATTAGTTCTCTCACACTTATGGAAACATGTCTTAGTTTTCTTCGATGATATCTTAGTGTATAGTAGAACATTGGAGGAGCATATGAAACATTTGGGACAAGTGTTATCTCTTCTGGAGGAAAATTAATTCTATGCCAAAATGTCAAAATGTGCATTTGATAAGGAGGAAGTAGAGTACCTTGGTCACATCATATCCAAAAAAGGAGTCAAGGTAGACCCCAAGAAAATCAAGGAAATCACAGAATGGCCTAAACCCAAAAGCATATCCAAGTTTAGAGGATTTCTAGTATTGGTAGGATATTATCGAAGATTTGTCAAGAATTATGCTCATTTAACCGCCCCTGTAACAAATCTCCTTAAGAAAAACTATTTCCAATGGAATTTGGAAGCACAAAAATGTTTTGAAAACTTAAAAAACCTTATGTCCACAACCCCGATATTAGAAACACCCGAATTCTCCAAACCTTTCATCATCGAGTGTGATGTGTCAGGTTTTGGAATTTGAGAAATATTGATGCAACATGGGCACCCAATAGCTTGTGAGAGAAGAAAATTAAATCAAACAAAATGATTACAATCCACTTACAACAAGGAAATTCTTAACATCATGCATGCATTAACAAAATGGAACCAATATCTATTGGGAAGTAAGTTCTTGATACACATAGACCATAAAAGTATCGAGTATTTGTTACAACATTGTCAACCAAACGACAAAAGTGGATAGAGAAAATTGCCACGTTTGATATGGAAATTATACATAAAATAGGAAAAGACAACATCGCGGGTGATGACCTATCACTAAAAGATGAATAAACACAAGTTTTTTCAATATCAATAGCCATTCCAAAATGGTTGGATGAAATTCAAACTGAGAATGAAAAAAAACTAAAGACTTCCTATATAATCAATAATTTAAATCAATATCCTAAGTTCGAATGGAAAAATGACATCTTATGGTATAAAGGGATAATCTACTTAAATACAAATTCAATATTTAAAGCCAAGGTTCTTCAAGAATCTCATGATTTCCGAGCCATAGGTCATGTAGAATTATTCAAAACATACTATAATGCATGCAAATCATTTTTTTGGAAAGGGATGAGTGCATTATTTCGAAAATATGTAGCAGAATCTGATCTTTATCAAAGGAATAAGAATGAATATATGTCAACCCCCGGGTTACTCCACCCGTTACACATTCCCAAACAAAACTACGAAGATATTTCAATGGATTTCATTGAAGGACTACCCATATTCAACGAAAAGATAAAATATTAGTAGTAGTAGACAAACTAACTAAGTATGCACACTTTATTGGAGTAAGGAAAATAGATTCATCAAAACAAATGGCTGAAATATTATGTAAAAATATTTACAAACTACATGGGTTCCCTAAGGTTATCGTCAACGAAAGAGATGTCAAATTTAAAGGGAATTTTGGGAGATAATTTTTCAAATAGATCAGAACCTCTCTCAATATGAGCTCAACATACCACCTGCAAACATATGGTCAAACATAAGTCGTCAATAAATGTTTAGAAACCTATCTTCGTTGTTTTATCTCCAACAAACAAAATAAATTGTTTCAATGGTTGCACCTTGCTAAGTGGTGGTATAATTCCACTTATCACACATCTGCTAAAATGACACCTTTCCAAGCTCTTTATGGTTACAAAACTCCATCATGGAAGGAGTTGGACACCAACCACATAAAATTTGCATCAGTAAAAGACCATTTAGACGAAAGTTAGAAAATCCTTCAATTACTCAAAGAAAACTTAACATTTGCAAGGAACCAAATGAAGCAACAAGAAGACCAAAACCAAAAATAAAGAGAGTTCAAAGTAGGAGACTGGGTATTTTTGAGACTTAAACCTTACAAACAATTATCCCTTAAACAACATGGGAAGAATAAATTGGCTCCAAAAGTTTATCGACCATATCAAATAAATAGAAAAATCAGTCACGTAGCTTACCAGTTGGATTTACCAGATAAAAGTTGTATCCACAACATATTTCATGTATCATGTATAAAGAGAGTGTTGGGGCAACAAAAAAAGGCACAAACCATACATCCTATGTTGGATGAGGAAGGAAGAATCATTTTAGAGCCTCAAGCAGGGATGATTTTAAGGATGGAAATTTATATTAAAATGTAGAAACCTGGGATAATCTTACTAGTCTGTAATATGGAAAATGTAAAATGGTTGGTGATACTTTTGTAAAATTATTCATATTTCTAAGGATTTTATATAGTTTCTATAATTTTTTGGTTATTTTTAAGGTAAAATAATTCTATTCTATGGAATTTGGGCGAATCATTTTTAGAAAAAATGGAAATTAGCGAATCTTTTTTTGGGAAAAACCATGGAAAATTAGCCCATTTGTGAAATTTAGCCCCTAAAATAATCTATGGCCTGAGGTCATTATTTCCACCCAGGAAAAGAGATTACATTCTCTAGTAATCAAGGAATATCTGATTAAATGGAAAAACCTACTTGAAGAAGACACTGCATGGGAGTCAGAGCACCTTCTCCAGTTACATCCTTCCTTATCATTGCTTTGAGGAGAAAGACAAATTTAAGGGAAGGGAAATGTCACAATAAATAAATAATAAATGACAAATAAAACATTAATTGAATAAAATGTCATAACTAAAAGTCATTATTCTTCATAAAACCATAAATGGCATATATATAGGCAGGCCCTTTCTTTTTAATATCATCATTATTTTTACAACCAATTACTTCATAAAACCATAAAGGGCATATATATGTAGGCCCTTTCTTTTAATATCATCATTTTTTTACAACCAATTATTATTGTATATATATATATATATATATATATATATATATATATTATGGATTCAAGGTGATGTTGTTCATTACAAAACCCTTGTACCTTTTACACAAATCTATTGATTATGAATCATGGTTGACATATTAATGATTGGAAATATATTATACATATAATTGCACCAACATTTTGGCGTCGTTGTTGGGGAGTGGTAAATGGTAATAGGTAGTGTTTGAATTAGATTGATTTGATGATTTTGTATTGTTTTTAAGGATGACCTAAGGGCGGAGAGAAGACAGTAAGACGAGAGGTAAGAACCTGGGCATCCACTTTGGTGGGGTCACTCCAAAGATAGGTTGTCCTCTTCCTTTAATAGTTAGAATTTGTGTTTTGTTACCATTGGATATTTTTCTTTTATATGAGTAGACTTGGGGATAGTAAAGGAATATTTATTGCATAAAAAATCCCAGAAAAATTATTTGGTCCAAGAAAAACGCCTCCCACTAATTATGTTGATCACTATGCAGGAAAACGTTTCAGAGGAGAAAGTTCAGATGAAGTAATTGAACCTATATTAAAATAACTTGAAGTTGAAGCTACTATTCAATTTGGAGACATATCACAACAAGTAGAAAGAGAAGTAGTGGCAACCCAATGAGAAGAAGAAATTATAAAGGAAATAGAGGAAGTTGCACAAGAGGCTGAATATGAAGTTGGAACAATATGTAAATTATTGGAAAAATTTAATATCCCAACTAATCTAGTGGTTGAACCATCACCTAGTGGGGAAACATCACCTGCATCCTATAAAGTTTTATTCAGAAATATGGAAGATGAGGAAGGGAATGAAAATAATGAGACACATACATTTGTATTTCCGATACTGGACATTACCAGAAATGTCACCATGAAGAATATATATTATCATCATTACCTCACTTTCACGGTATGTCATCTGAGGACCCTGATTCATTTCTGTTTGATCTTGATAAATTATTCAGAAGTTATAATTACATAGAAAATGCTAAAAGATTGAAGTTATTTCCAGGTACACTAAAAGAATCAAGACTAAGGTGGTTCATGAGTTTAGGGAAACATAGTATTTTATCCTGGGATGACATGAAGGAAAATTTTCTCCAAAAGTGTCAAGATTATTTTATACCTAGAGATTCTAGGAATGACATATTCACGATGAAACAAACCGAGGAGGAAATCCTAGAGGATTACTTGGAAAGGTTCCTCTATAACTACCAAAAGACCAAACACTTTTCCCTTGACACAACCATGATTAGGAATATTTTTATGAAGGGTGTAAGGGATAAATATATAGAAGTGATGAACCTCATGATATCTAGGGATGTATACCAAAATACATTTGTTTATATTTCCTAGTATTGTAAAAACTACTCCCATAGTCAAGCCAAAACTGGGAAAAGTTCAAGAGACCCTGCAAACAAAATTGCTAAACCTGCTACAAGAGGTGTCACAAGAATGGAACTGGGAAATATGCTAGAGAATTTAAAAATAGATATCCTAAATACAATCAACATCCAATTGGATACCCTTAAAATCAAGAGGAAACAAGAGGAAGAGAATGTTGACTTGGAAATTTTTTGTCCTCGTTGTAGGAAGAGACATCCTGAGAAGGAGTTCCCTATTAATGTTATAGAATTTTGTTGAATTTGTATGAAGGATCATCCTAGTAAGAGGTTCCAAAGTCACTATCTATCCTTCATGCTATCTATAAGGGAGGATTAGAGCCTAAAGACACACCATATCCCCTTAAGAGACTATGGAGGAAACAAAACCCTAACATGTTCCTAGATACCTCCATGCACCACCCACAATAGAAATGGGTCCCTTCGATGCCTTATTCCCAAGGGACACCTCAAAAACCCCAAGTCCATCCTTGGAAATAGGGATGGAGGGGAATTTCCTATGGGAATTCCCCTTTGCAATTTCCATTTTTTGCTACATAACCATAGTACCCTTCTAATATCTCTCATCTTTTTCCAGGATTTAATCCACCTTCACTACCTCCACCTCCTCAACTACATAAACGACTTACATTTACCATGAATATGAACTAGAAGCAACAAGTGAAAGATATACATAATCCAAATCCTCCTTGTCCTATCCCAATTATTGCACAACCCATTGCAAACCCTAATAATAGAGCTAAGTAACATGTATGGAATATGGAATTGAAGACCTCTTTGACCTATGTGATTAAATGAAATCCAATCAATATATGGGAAGGCCTTAAATAAAACAAGTTATACAATGGTTATCAAATAAGAAAAAATAGAAAAACAACCAGATAAAGATGACGATACCCCTTCTATAGAGGAAATTCCTCCTAACATTCCAGCTATACCTACCTCACAACCTGAACTACCTCAAGAAGCTAACCATCCACCTTATTTAGAAGATGAATCATGAAATATATGTGTAAACATTCCCTTGCTACAAGATATTAAATATATTCCTATCTATGTCAAGATTGTAAGGGACCTTTTCATTAAAAATCCTGGAATAAAAAGGAAGGAACCTCCTATTATACAGGTGGTTGGAAAGTTGTCAAAATTCATATCAGAAATGCCAGTCAAATACAATGATTCAGGGAACCCAGTGGTAAGCATAGAAATTAATGGAATTTCTTTTCCAAATACACTTATTTATCTTGGAGCAACAATAAATGTTATTCGTGTTAGCACCATGCCAACAATCCAACTAAATAACTTAAGGCCAACCCAAACCCTATTGGAATTTGCATAGAAATAAGTCATTATTCCATATGGAAGTCTAGATGATGTGACAATCACCTTAGCTTCTTGGGAGTATCATATAGACTTCTTGGTAATTCATCCAAAATCCTCCAAACCTGGACATCCAGTTGTGCTTGGTTGACCTTTGTTGGCCATTGTTGATGTATTCATTGGCTTGTTGGTTTGGAGAGATGAAAATTTGTAATGGGACCCATAGCCAAAATATTACTCTATTCCCTCCTTCCCAGCCAGCTATCCAAATTCCTTTATGGTTAGAGAATTCATATGGGAAAGAGGAATGTGCTCAAACCTTGTTAAAAATTAAACAAATAAGAGGTTTTAAAGAACCAACTGAAGACAAATTTTAAGCCAATTCTTAGCTAAGATTGAATGTATTGAATATCCACAATATTTTCAGGAATATAAACATATTTTAGCTCTAAATTCTAGGAACTTTGTTATCCTTCTACCTTGTTTACTCTGACAACAATGAACAAACGAAAGGAGTCACCTGTGAAATTGGTCTAAATAATCCCTAGGAAGTGTCTTTATATCAATTATGATTTGGAAGCTAAACAACATGATCAATTGATTCAAATGATTTAAGAACAATCTGATTTATTTGCATGGGACTATTCTGATATGAAAAGGATCCATCCAAATACTTTTATCCATCACATCTATACTAATAATCAAATCATACATGTTAGAAAACCTCAA
This sequence comes from Picea sitchensis, assembly GCA_010110895.2. Classification (NCBI taxonomy): domain Eukaryota; kingdom Viridiplantae; phylum Streptophyta; class Pinopsida; order Pinales; family Pinaceae; genus Picea; species Picea sitchensis. The sequence goes on from SNQJ01S0004403.1 coordinate 89,256, forward strand.
AGGAGGATGAATCCAACCTTGAAGGATATAGTGAAAGAAGATCTCCAAAATCTCCTAAATGTCAATTTGATCTATCATATTTTAGATAGTAAGTGGATATCTCCATTAGTCACTGTTCCTAATAAAAATGGAAAGTGAATAATTAGTGTGGATTTTAGAGAGATAAATAATTCTACCTTTAGAGTCTATTTTCCTTTACCTTTTATACATCAAGTGTTGGACACTTTGTCTTGGAAAAAATATTATTCCTTTCTGGATGGGTTCACTGGTTATAACCAGATCCAAATTGCACCATAGGATCAGGAGAAGACCACTTTTACATTCCCATGGGGTACTTATGATTATAGACTCCTTTCATTTGGGTTATGTCATGCCCATGTCACCTTTCAATGGGATGTCCTGGCTAGGTTTTTTTATTTAACCCATGATTGTGTGAAAGTCTATATGGATGACTTCACAGTATATGGGGATGATTTTAATAAAGCCTTACACAAACTAAAGAAGGTGTTTATCATATGTAAAGAATCCAACCTTTCCCTCAACCATGAAAAATCCAAAATGATGTTCACTGAGGGGATTGTTTTAAGACATCATGTTTCTGGTACCGAAATAAGGGTAGATCCAGCTAAAATTGAAATCATTTCTTGAATCAAAACCCTTAGTTCCCAAAAATAAGTTAGAAGTTTCCTATGACATGTTGGATATTATAGAAAATTTATTCAAAATTTTACAAACCTAGCTTCCCCACTGTTCAAATTGTTAACAAAGGATGCTAAATTCCATTGGGATCCTCAATGTCAAATTGCTTTTGAAATTTTAAAAAAGAAGCTTTCAACTGCTCCCATTCTGAGAGGGACAAATTGGTCCCTTCCTTTCCATATTTTCACTAATGCCTCAACTATAGATCTGGGTTTTATTGTGTGCCAAAGAGAAAACGAATTTCCCTATGCTATCTATTTTGTCAACAAAAACCACTCTCCTGTTGAGATAAACTATACAGTTACTGAAAAAGAATTATTGGTAGTAGTTCATGCCATTAACAAATTTCAACATTATATAGCTGGGTATGAATTCTTTGTACACACTGATCACTTAGTTATTATATTTTTAATGAACAAACCTATCACAAATGCTAGAGTTACAAGATGGTTTTTACTATTATAAGAATTCAACATTACTATTATAGATAGACCCGAGAGAGGTATATTGTTGCTAATTTTTTGTCCAGACTTATTCATATAGGAGAGAACTATCAAGTGCCTTATGAACTATCAAGTTAGATCTCCCTTCACTCTTATTATTTAATCATAGAGGGGATTCTGTAGTGCAACATATTAGATATCATTTTTAGGATTAACTGTGTAGTGTAAGTCATTAATATATGACCCATATCCATGAGTATTAGTCGCAACTAACTAATAATTCTCATGATTTGAATAGTCCACTTAGCACTCATTACATCGGATGATGTTCACAGGGGTGAAGAAATGGGATTGAAACCAGCGAAATCAATTGCATAGCATCAATCATCACTTCTGGGGCTTGCACCCAGTAACCAGGACTTCCAAGGTGGTCACCCATCCCAAGGTGTCTCTAGCTCAAGCGTGCTTAACTCTGGAGTTTTCCCCACAATCAAGCCCACTTAGCTTGCTACCCCATTTGCAAAACTTTAGCAAGGATTGTGCCTTATGAACTATCCAGTTAGATCTCCCTTCACTCTTATTATTTAATCATAGAGGGTCTTCCGCAGTGCAACATATTAGATATCATTTTCGGGATTAACTACGTAGTGTAAGTCATTAATCTATGACCCATATCCATGATTATTAGTCGCAATTGACCAATATTTCTCATGATTTGAATAGTCCACTTAGCACTCATTGCATGGGGTGATGCTCACAGGGGTGAAGAAATGGGATTGAAACCAGCGAAATCAATCACATAACATCAATGATCACTTCCATGGCTTACACCCGGTAATCAGGACTTCCCAGGTGGTCACTCATCCTAAGATGCATCTAGATCAAGCACACTTACCTGTGGATTTTTCCCCACAATCAAGCCCAGTTATCTTGCTACCCCATTTGCAAAACCTTAGAAAGTATTGTGCCTTATGAGCTATCCAGTTAGATCTCCCTTCACTCTTATTATTTAATCATAGAGGGGCTTCCGCAGTGAAACATATTAGATATCATTTTTGGGATTAACTGTGTAGTGTAAGTCATTAATCTATGACCCATATCCATGAGTATTAGTCGCAACTGACCGAAAATTCTCATGATTTGAATAGTCCACTTAGCACTCATTGCATCGGGTGATGCTCAATATTGACCTAGTTGATTCAACAAGTTCTTATCCAAGTTTATCTTTATAAGTTCCTCTTGAAAAATATTGATGAAAAACATCATGTGGTGGACCACTCCTCTAAAACCTTAATGTACTTTCATGATAATCCTAATAGGATTCAGTAGAGGGACCTCTTAGTCATTATCCAAGATGTTCTATTACACAGTGAATAACTGATATTTAAGGCTAATGTGGATGATGTCACCCTTGGGATAAATACAAACAATCAATTATGTGCCCAATAAATATAAAATACTCTCGTACCACCTACCTTCCTTATGCTCTAAATATATCAATGAAAAATATACATCATTCTAAATATTTTGAGTAATATAATAAAATGAAGTATCAGAAAGTAAAATTAAACCCCCCAAGGTACTAAACAATCCTGCTGGCAGCAGGGCCATGCTTGTATGGTACCAAGGTAAACCCTTTAGGGTAGTGAAAAATCCTTCTGGATGCAGGTACATGCTTGTATGGTACAAAGGTAAACCCATCGGGGTACTGAATAGACCTGCTGGAAGTGGGGCTATGCTGAGTAAAGGGGTTGGAAAACATACATTGACACACCTATAGTAAATAAAATCCCTTGCCTATCATTATGAAGCAATCATTATTAAAATGAAGGCTATTAAATGAACTTTGTATCTCTTGGATGATAACCTTAAGGACCTTCCCGTATCCACTTTAGGATTCTATCTTTTAAAATAAATATGTTTTCATGCAAGTGGGACCCTTAGTGTTGGTAATTAACCCTACCTGAACAAGAAAAGATTTATTTCTATAAACTGGGATAAGAGACAAGTTAATAATATTAGGATGTATTATTTTATGTGTTCCCTTCCTCTAATGGAATGTAAACGATAACTATGTCACTTTTATTTTAAAGGTAATATAGGCAGGGGGCTATTAGTTAAAATCATTTATGAATTCTATTAGAAAATATCTTATAATGATATCATAGTCACATCTGAACCTTTTATTCTAATTATTACTCACAACAGCTTGGATATGACTTTGTCTCAAATCATTAACGAATCTAATATATTCATGGCTATACATGCTCAAGCAAGTGGCTCATAGTACTTCATTTTCATCATAACTATAATTTGAAAACTATAATAAAAGGCACTCCTTTGAATGGCGTCGCCATTCAAATGAGTGTCATTATAACCACTATATCATTTACGAACCTTTGTCATTATACCACCTTTGTTGCTCAGGTATGTTACTATGTTTTGGTACAAAACCCTCTTATCGAGAAACCCTAGTTCCTTGTGTTAAATTGAGAATTTCTTTCAAGACAAGCATGGGGGTTGATTTCCATCATCTTGTGTTTATGGTATTTCAAGATACGAAGGAATATACGACATGCAGAGAAAAATTTGAGCAGGTTGGATGGGTACCCTTTCTATAACAATTTTGAGGTCACCATGATGAAATGTCCCAAGCCTTTGCACAAAGTTATGATAGTGATACCGTTCAGTTGGGGAGCATAAAGATGCAGGTGACCAAAGCTTCTATAGTAGAGGCCATTGGCTTACCACTGGAAGGTGAAAAATATTTTAAGGGTATGGTGATTGATCGACAGCTCTGCCAAATGTTTTTAGTTCCAGAGCATTCAAATTTGAATTGGGCAAAAGGTATCCCTCGCTAGTGGGTTAAAATGGAGTATTGGACAATGCTTTCCAGCCTGCAAATATTTATAAACTATGAAGGTAGGTATTCCATCACCTTCCTTTATCATTTAAGAATATTGTTTCATTATGAGGATGCTCCAAAGACTAATTTCCCATGCTTTTTATGGATGAGTTTAAGTAAGATGACTAGAGGGGTTATATCTTCTTCCCATAAGCTAGAGACAAGTCTCTATCCTCACGGATTAATGAAATTATTGGTTGTGTATGACCTAAAGAAATGAGTAAGTAGATGGAAACAATTCATTACTCGATACTTTACCTTGGAAGGGAGTACTGCAATCTATATTGAAGGTAAGCCTAACTCTATAGGAAAAGGAAGAAAAGGGAAGGGCAGTAAAGAGTCTAAGGAAGATCTAGGAAGTAGTGAGGTTGAACATGTTAGGGATAGCATCTTAAAATATGTTAAAAAGTCAAAACATAAAAAGGAAATAAAAGTGGTGGCAACTCCTGAGTCAAGAGTCAAAACATGAAGGAATAGTAAGCCTCCTGATGAAGATAGTACCAAACCATCTACCTGAAGTAAGACCAAAACGGAAAAGGAAAAATAGAGTCTTGAGTCATAAAAAAAACAAAGAGAAGGAAGATATTTAAGGATGAGGCTGAGGAACCTTTCATTCAAACTATGGAGTTATCAGAAGAGAAATCCCTTATCATTCTAGAGCCTACCTGCAGGACTACTAGGAGCATGATTAAACAAATGAAAATCCTTACTCTCCCAACCTTGCAAGAGGAACCAATTGATATTCCAGCTTCCCCAAAGGTAGGGGATGACCCTGTTCAGGAGATTAATGCAACAAAGGAACTTATTGAAGATACTTTAAGATATTTATCATTTGAATGCAAAGATAATAAAAAGGTTAAGAAGTGGGAAGACCCCCTGATCAATCTTACTAAGCATCAGATGATAGTTAAGATACAAAGGATTCAAAACCAGAATGAGAACTTAAGACAAGAGGTGGCTAAATATGAAGTTTTGTATTCACATATAAAGAAGGAAAATGAATTTATTAAAGCATGGTACTAAAGTAAACCCGTCGGGGTACTGAACACGCATGATGGCAGTGGGGCTATGCTGGGTAAAGGGAGTTGAAAAGCATACATTGTCACACCTGGAACTAAATAAAATCTCTTGGGTCTCGTTATGAAGAAATCATTATCAAAATCAAGGCTAGGAGAAGAACTTTATATCTCTTTGGTGATGCCCTTAAGAACCTTTGAGTATCCACTTTAGGGTTCTATCTTTTAAAACAAATATGTTTTCATGGAAGTGGGACCCTCAGTGTAGGTAATTCACCCTACCTGAACAAGAAGAGTTTTGTTTCTATAAAATTGGATAAGAGACAAGTTAATAATATTAGGATGTATTATTTTATGTGTTCCCTTCTTCTAATGGTATGAAAACGATCACTATGTCACTTTTATTTAAAATGTAATCTAGGTAGGCAACCTATTAGTCAAAATCATTTATGAAATCTCTTGGCCAATATATTATAATTATATTAGAGTCACATATGAACCTTTTCTTATAATTATTACTCAAAATAGGTTGGATAATACTTAGTGACAAATCATTAACTAATGTGTTTTATTACTCATGGCTAGACATGCTCAAACAAGTGGTTTGTACTACTTCATTGCCATCATAACTATAATTTTAAAATTATAATAAAATACACTCCTATGAATGACATCACCATTTAGATGAGAATCATTATAACCACTATATCATTTATGAACCTTTGTCAGTATACCACCTTTGTTACTGAGGCATGTTACTCTGTTCTAGTACCAAACCCTGTTATCGAGAAACCCTGGTTCATTGTCTTAAATTGAGAATTTATTTCAAGATAGCCATGGGTGTTGATCACCATGAACCTGTGTTTATGGTATTTCGAGATACAAAGGAATATAAGGTGTGCAAAGAATAATTTCAACAGTTTGGATGGGTACCATTTATAGAACAATTTTGAGGCCCACATGATGAAATGTCACAGTTGGGGAGCATAAAGATGCAGGTGACCGGAGCTTCTATAGCAGAGGACATTGGCTTACCACTGGAAGGTGAAAAATATTTTAAGTGTATGGTGATTGACCGACAAGTTTTCCATAAGTTTTTAGTGCCATAACACTCAAATCTAGATTGGGAAAAATATATCCCTCGCTAGTGGGTTAAACCAGAGTATTGGAAAATTCGTTCCAACCTACAAATATTTATAACCTGCAAAGGTAGGTATGCCATCGCCTTCCTTTACAATTTAAGACTACTATTTCATTTTGAGGATGGTCCAAAGATTAATTTCCCATACTTTTTATGGATGCATTTAAGTAAGATGGCTAGAGGGGTTAGATCTACTTCCAAGAAGCTAGAGAAAAGTCTCTATCATCACGGTTTAATGAAATTATTGGTTGTCTATAAATTAAAAAAAATGAGTAAGTATTTGGAAACAATTCATTACTCGATAGTTTACCTTAGAAGGGACTATTACAAACCGTACTGAAGGTACCCCTAAGTCTATTGGAAAAGGAAGAAAATGGAAGGGAAGTAAAGAGTCTAAGGAAAATCTAGGAAGTAGTGAAAAAAAGAAGAAGCAACCAAGTAGTGAGGCCAAATATGTTGTGGCTAGCATCTCAAAATATGTTAACAAGTCAAAAAAAAAAAAAGGCAATAAAAGTAGTAGAAACTCCTTAGTCAAGAGTCAAAACACGAAGGAATAGTAAGACTCCTGAGGAGTTTAGTACCAAACCATCTACCCAAAGTAAGACCAAAATTAAACAGGAGAAAAAGAGTCTTGAGTCATCAACAAAAACAAAGAGAAGACAATTATTTAAGGATGAGGTTTAGGCAACTGTCATTCAAACCTTGGAGGTATTAGAAGAGAAATACCCTATTAGTCTAGAGCCTACTCGCAAGACTACTAGGAGTACTATTAAAGAAATGAAAATACATACTCTCCCAATGTTGCAAGAGGGGCCAATTGATATTCTAGCTTCACCAGATGTAGGGGATGACCCTATTTAGGAGATTAATGCAACAAAGGAACTTGTTGAAGAGATTTTAAAAGAATTATGAGTTGAATGAAAAGATAAGAAAAAGGTTAAGAAGTGGGAATAACCCCTGGTCACTCCAACTAAGCATCAGATGATAATTAAGATACAAAGGCTTCAAAAATAGAATGATAAATTAAGACAAGAGGTGGATAAATATGAAGTTTTTGATTGACATATAAAGAAGGAAAATGAATTGCTTAAATCCCATAATCAAAAGTTATGAGAGAAGAAAGCACATCTCTCTGTCAAATTTAAGAAGGTTGTTCATTCGGGTAAAAAGTGGGAAGCATAGTTTAAAATAAATATGTTACATTGCAAAGTACTTAAAAGAGATTTTAAATATATGAATAAGGGTGGAACGTCAGGGCTTGATATCTTATCCCAAGTAGCATATGGTTAATTCAATTATAAATGACATGAATTTTGAAATTTTGAGGATCATTGTTGCATGAGGACATGCAATGGATAAGGCATGGGGGAAATGTTGAGTTTTCTTTTTGACATCCACAATCACCTTAATGTTTCACCCTATATCGATCATTTTTCCTTAAAACCATGAGTAATCCACTCATTTTTCTCGATGATACAGTCATTTAACTATTTCTTGGTGTACATGAGCTAATAAACATTTAGCCTATAATTTTCATGGTTTATCGATAGTTAGAATAGTTATCTATGTGATTTATTCCATCTAATAGCCTCGTTGTAGAAATCTTATTAAGACATAATTTTAAGACAATTCTCCAGGTCATACGGTACCCGCACTGGAGGTCATCTGGTACCCACATTGGAATTCATCCGGTACCTACACCAGAACATTCTAGAAGTCATCCAGTACCTGCACCAGAACATTCTAGAAACTATTTGTTACCTGCATAAGAAGCCATCTGGTACCTGTACCTAAACATCCAGAAATTATCAGCTGAATGGATATTTTGATGAGTTCAAGGAGTTAGTTGGTGAACGATATCATCTATTCTAAGTATATCCAATATTCCTTCATCCTCATCCACTTCATGTCATGAGGTTGAAGGAACTTTAAAACAAGAAAAGTCATCTATTAGTAAATTGAGATTTGATACATTTACTATTGAGTTATCTATTACCTCAATTGTATCAGGTTGTTTCTCTTATAAAGAGGGCATGTAAGTTACTGAAGGAAGAAATTGAATATTTTTATGTTGAATTATTCATTTATGAACACATCTTTTCTGTAAACTTATTTTTTGAAGGTTAACATGAAGTGGGATTTGTTGATCTTGTGTGTCTCTTAGAATTTATCATTTTGTGAGTTATTTTTAATCTTCCTTGTTGGCATCGGAAAGACCCCACTGGTCCCACTTGATGAGCTTGCTGTAAATTATAGTGTATATTTTATTTCTATACTTGTTTATTGTGATCTGGTATTGACATTGGATTGTATTGTACCTTCTAATTATTCATTTGGTACCTGGTATTATCTTTATTAATCTGAGCTCTCGTTTGGGTTCAATAGAATATAGATGTCAATTGTGAATAGGGTGTCAATTCTATTTTGTTATTATGAGTGTGATTAGTTTGGTGCATCAGAATTGTAGGCATTACACTTAGCTCATTCTCAGTAATTTGGAATGTTAAACTAGTTGCAGAGATTTATGAAGCCTGATCATTTTCATTACTGAGTTTGTGTTCTTAGGAAGGAAATTGTTCTCTTATAATTTATTTTGAATTGCAAGGTGTGTTAGTATAGGATCATCTCAAAGAATCCATCCTTCATATTACAAGGGATAGCAAATGGAAAGTCTCAATGAGACCTCTCCTCCCTGTGTAGAAATGAAGTGATTTTCCAGATTGTGAGATTGTATGAAAATTCCTTTTTTGTTGCATTCATTGATTTTAAAAGAGCATGTGAAGAGTCAAATGGGATTGCTTAGTTCAGTGTGTCATTACAGAAACAATATAAGATTCCATCTTTTGTATTTCATGATCCAGTAAATGGAAAACCATGTTTCTTATACTAGTTATTTTCTAAAGTAGACCTTGTTTCCTATGCTAGTTATTTGTTGAAGTAGAATAGTCTTTGTAGTGTATTTGAATCTTTCATAATATGTGAAGTATACACTAGAAATATTTTACATAGTGATTAAGACATCTATTTTTAGATAGATTTTTATTTGGATTTCATACTAAGAATTGTGATTAGATTTTAAGTAAAACAAAGTGTATATGTTGAAATGCTTTAATTTCTAGTATACTCACTAGACATAGTTAAAGTATCTCTTTCTGACACATATGGTGTAAAAAATGTATTTATTATGAATCTTGGTTCACATATTAATGATTGGAAATATATTATACATATAATTGCACCAACACATTACACAACGAGATAGGGAGGAATCATTTCACATATTGAATTATTTGTAATACATCCTTCTTGATATTGAACCAACATTTTTGTAGAAGTGAGCCAAGAAACCATCTAGGCAAATTTCTTTATTAGGGTTCATTCGAATCTTGTGTTCGACAACACATGTATTCCAACGGAGGACCCGAACTTGCCTTGGTAACCACTCACATAACCGGATAAAAGATCAACACGTAGATGTTTTCATGTGGTAAAACCCCTAGGGGAAACATCCATGGCCCATTATACGGCCACTTAGGCAGGTTTATTAATCTAAAGAAAAATATTACAGAGAGATTTTACAAAGAGAGTTTCTCACAATTGATCATCAGGAAAATATCCATGCTCTTTAAATGAGATCATGGACAATCAGTGTTAAACCACGGATCAATGGGCGTTAAGATCGAGGAGAGTATGAGCAAATCAGTCCTCTATGTAGGGAACATATGCATTGGTAGTGGTTACTTAACTACAAGTACATACTAATGCATACTAAAGAAACACTTTTACTAACAACATATTGAACCAAGTAGATCTTAACTAACTCCTAAAGTGTGTCTAAATATCCTAACATCCCCATAAGAGCAACTTGGGATGGGATTGAAGTTTGTAATGACACAATAGGAGAAGGAAGGAGACATTAGAGCCTATCCCCAAGTTATTGTGACTTCTGAACTCCTAACATAGATCAAGTTGCAGACATTTTCCTGAACTCCTAACATAGAGACTTTGTGAAAATGTACGCAACTTGATCTTACGTATAGGGCAAAGAGCACTTCAATAACTTGATCATGAATAGCTTTATGATGAAGTGCGTAGCAGCTTTCGATATGTTTTTCTCTGTGATCTTGGCTTGGGTTTTTGGAAAGCTTGATGGCACTTTGATTGTCACACCAAAGTCAGTGGAATCTTTGGTCTTGGAATCAAACTCTGAAAGGATATGTCAAAACCAAGGCTTCGTACATTCTGCATTGCTTTCGGTACTCTGCCCTGTGAAGAGATAGAAATAACTTGTTGTTTCTTACAATTAGAGTGTAGTCTTTGAACCAGAGAAAACATAACCTACTTGTTAGACTTGATCATCGGGGTCCCACCCATTAATCTGAATGGAGTGAAACCAAATAATAGGAGTCCCCACAGGCGTAAAGCCCAGAGCGATTACCACAAACATAGTGAGGTATCATTTTAGCTGCTTTCCGATGGATTTCATGGGGTTTTGCATATACCAGTCAACAAGACCAGCAGCCGAAGGAAAGGAATCAAGGCAATTATGGAGTCAAGTATAGGTACTGACTAAGCGGCGATACGAGGGGTGGCATCAACGGAGAGGTACAAATTGGCTGAAATCTTGATCTAGATTGGAAGGGAGAAGGTTTTGGTTTACAATTGTCCATGTGAAGTGGTGAAGAAGGTCACATTCATACTTATGCATACTTAGACTGGGAAAAAATTCCTTCATTAGTTTACAAAAATTGGAGGTGAAATAGTGCAAAAAGCCTAAGTACGTCATTTCATTTTTTCTTAAAATTTGGTTTTTCACATGGTTTTAAAAGTTTGGTCCTTTGATGGGATAAGGTCATCAACATAAAGGGACAAGGATGATGAGATGGCTTCCTACTTTCTTGGTATAGACATTGGGATCGAAATGACATCTAGAATCTAGTTGCAATAAGAAAGCTATCCATTTTATCAAACCAAGCTGGGGAGCTTACTTGGGAATAAAGAGATTTCTTGAGAGCTGACAATAGGAGCTATAGTCATTGGACATAACCGGAGAGTTTGTTCCAGAACATTCTTTCCTTCATCGAGAAGGAGTATTTAACATCCATTTGTTGGACCTCTCATTTATGTGAGGCCACAAGGGCTAGAAAACAGTGGATGGAATTCATTTTGCTTCTGAGGGAAAAGGTTTCATTAGTCAATTCCTTCAACTTAGGAAAAACCTTTGGCAATTAATCGAGCCAATGATAACTCAATACTTCCATCGATGCATACTTAGTTTGATATACCCATTTTGCATCTAACAAGTTTTCTTCCTTTTGGAAGAGATTCAAGATCCCAAATATCGTTCTCCATTAAAGAGCGATACTCTCCTCGTCAATCTTTGTATTCTAATTTGGATGACCTAAAGCTTACGCAAATGTCTCTGGATCATGGTTGTCTGAAACTTGAGCCAAAAGAAGGAAGCTTGGAGCTGTGAGCGATGTCGTCTTGTCCCGAAGGATCACCAGGCCAGTCTGATTGCTTCTCATGTTGAAACAGACCCATCTAGGGGAAGCGGTGGAGGCCGGGTGTTGGTTTGGGTTCAAAGGAATCATCTAGAGGAATGTCGGCAGGCGGAGGTGGATTTTCACACTCACTTTCATCATCTGAAGAAAGATACGGAATAGAAGCGAGAAGGCACAAGCTGCCAAGATAGCTTAGGGCTTGAAGACACCCGTAGAATTAGGCTCGCCGGAGCCGAGGATTTTCATCAAATTTAACATCTCTTCTAAGAATAATTTCCTATTTACATTGTGGTAAAGTGCAACCTTTGACATCTTATGAATAACCAACAAATATACCTTCTCACTTTTAAGTACCCGATGCTTTTAGTTTCTCCATGGGAATGGCGAGCCCATCCTATCTTGCCAAATACATGAAGTGACTTGTAGGTTTAATTTTAGTCCAAGCTTCTTCCAGTGTTATATTTTAAGAGCCTTTATGGGAATGAGATTTACTATGTAATTTGCGGTTGATTTATGCATGTCACATGGAGCTTAATCGCAGATTGGATCATCTATTAGCCATTTTTTTTTAATGTGTGGTTCTTTATCTCGACAACACCATTTTGTTGTGGTGTATATGGAGCAGGGTGTTGCATTTGGATTATACAGTGAGGTAACTTGTAAAATTATTGTTCACATATTCGCCTCCATTGCTCTGTTCTTATGCCCCAATTTGATGTCAGTTAGCTTTTTCGCAAGGGCCTTGTAGGCCAAAACTTGTCAAAACTTCCCTTTTGAGTTTTAATAAGTATTAAGTGCGATGCGGAAAGAGTCATCAATGAAAGTTAAGAAATACTGTGAGAAAAGAAGGAGAAGAAATAGGACCACACAAATCCCACTTTGTGAACAATTTATGAAAGGACAGAAGTGCAGAGGCAGTTTAGTAAAAGCTTGTCAGATGATGTTTTAGAGAACACAATAGAGCACACACACCATCTCTTCCCCGACAAGAGGGAGGCCGGTCCTACATGGGTTGAATTAGTTGCTGCAATTGGCGATGGTTTAGATGACCAAACCTCTCATGCAAAAAAAAAAAAAAAAAAAAAAAAAAAAAAAAAAAACCGATGAAAAAGATGATGACCAAAGTTGTCAAACTTGTACAACTTGGTAATATCATCCACAATTCCAATTGCAAAGGAACGTAATTTAGGATTTTTTTTAGATCCTTGATTACAACAGGTGAGTGAAAACTCGGCGGTTTTACCTTCACCTAAATGAGTGTTGATATACTGAGAGAAGGTTACAGAAAGATATGGAACACATATTACATCATTGAAATGACCATTTTGTACTTGAGGGTATTTCCGGATCCTACAACACTAAGATATCTATGTATAACAAATATTTCCTTGGTGTTGCCATTCCTTTAGACCGAGAAAACGAAACTTATCCTTATCCATATGATAAGATGCTCACGAATCAATAAGCCACTCATGGGAAAGTAGTAGTAGAAGGTGTATTGAAGGAAAAACCGAGCTTGAAGGGTGCATGTCCATGAGAGAAGAAGAAGAGGAATCAATCTTGATGTTGTGCTTCATGTTGCTTCTAATTTTGCCATCTTATTGAAACATCTGGACTCATCATGATACCTCTTTATTACAAAAGTTGCAATGTTTTGTTAGTATTCTTTTATATCTTGATCCTTTGTCACCATTAGAATTTGAAAGCTATCGGCCGGGTTTGGGACCCTTAGGTTGTTTGTTGTTGTAGTGAGGATGTTGCTTCTTGGGATACTTAGGTTTATCTTTGGGCAACTAAGGCTTTGTTTGGGAATTACTGCGGGTGTTTGGTACTCAAGTTGGCAGAAGCTTATCTTCCTCTAATCAAATAAGTACAAAAAGACTCAAGAATTTCTGGGTTCTCACAAAGCTTCCCCTAGGGCCTGCTTTCATAGAAGGTATATGCAAACATAGAATATGCACTACACAGCTTAGAAAGAATAAGATATATACAGGGTTCCTTCATATCTAGTTTGCATTCTATACATAAAAGTCCCGGAGTGTTTTGAACTTAGATAGATGGTCTCCAAAGCCCGAGAAAAATCACTTGGACTTAAAGTTTGTACTTGATTTTTCTAGCTTGTTGTGCTCGAATAATATTGGGTTGACCAAACCTGGTTTCAATCTTGTCCCAAGCTTCTTGAGGTGCATCAACTCCTTGAAGATGGTACCTTAGATGGAGAGATGGGCGTTCAATTAGTCCCATCAATCATTCCTATTATCCCATTTAGCTTTCTTATCATCATCAATTAGAGTTGTTTCCTTTCCCATGATGTCGTCGTTGCCCTTTAGTGTCTTTGCTATGGGATCTCCATTGGAAGTAGTTGTAAATTCGTGTATGGCAGTGCCAAGCAATATTAAAATATGCAGATAATACAGATTTGAGCCTGAAACTAATGATCTGGATAGAAAGATCTCGAAAAGTTATGCACGGTTTTAAAAAAACGCCACTAAAAGCGGACTTCCGATGTGAGAGTTATTACCTTTTAAAAGGGCATAAGCGGTAACCAAATAACCACGTGTGAGTTAACAAGCTACTTTGTAAGTACATAAAGAGAAGTGGGATACTTTACAATGAAAGTTACCTTATATGAGAAAAGTTGCATGCAAAATAAATAACTCTAAAATAAAATATAAAGAAGCTACTTATAGTGATTCCCTTTATACTTGAAGTTAAATGCACTTTAATTTTAGCATGAACTTTTTCAAAGTAATAAAGAGAGACTTGAACTCAAGACCTCTTACTTAATAAAGGAAGTTTAACCAGCTGATCTAGCAAAACATATTGTAATATTGAGAAGGAGGATTGGGTGTGTTATTTATTTGTTGTTATTTGTTGTTGTTGAGGCGGCTTTGGAGATCGGCCTCAAAGTCTTTTCACCTGAAAAATTTGGCTTCATTGACAACAAGGGGTTGATCTCGGTTAGCTTAGGAAGATGCACCTTTTCCTACTCATTTGATTTTCGAGGATGCTGAGCGGGGAATAGATCACATAGATCTAAAAGAGTAGCGGACCGAAAAAGCACAATAGAAATAATCAAAACTTTGCAAAATTTAAAAATGCATATTCAAAATTTATACCTCAGGATTAAAGCTGTAATGCGTGGTATCTTAGGTAGTACCGGTGAAGAAAGTGTTCCCTGAATGAAAAACGTTCTCTGAGCTAGTAGGAACGATAATTTCAGCCCAGAAATGTCAAAATGCCATAAAATGGAGATTGAGCCTTCGGCTTCGATCTCGATCTACAACTTGATGAGGTCTTCAAGCGGTCTGATACCATGTTCGACAACGGTTATTCCAATGGGGGCCGAACACCTTGTTAACCACTCCATGGCAGGATCAAATATCAACTGCAGATGTTTTCCATTGGTAAAACCCTACAGAAACATCCACGAGCTTCAAACCAATAGCGGCCACTTGTAGCGGTTTATTAATGCAAAGAAATTACGAGGAGAGATTTCTGAGAGAGTTTCTCACAATGCGATCATGGGAAAAGCCCTCCATGCTCTTTAAATAGAGATCATGTACCAATGGGGTGTTAAGCCACTTATCAATGGTGCAAAGATCGAGGAGAGTATGAAATAGTGGTTCACTCTATGTCGGGAACATATAAATGCATGGTTACATTTCTACAAATGCATACTAATGCATACTAAAGAAACACCTTTTACCGCCTAACTACAAATGCATACTAATGCATACTAAAGAAACACACTTTTACCTAACGACATATTAGACCAAGTAGATCTTAACTAACTCCTAAGTGTCTAAATATCCTAACATCATGACCCTCCAAAATTATTCTACTATGACTAACCTTTTCAATCTTTCATTGTCCTCAGAGATGATTATGGAGTGGATGTTGATGAGCATGTTTTCAACCAAGTCTAAATCTTCATTATTGTCTTCTTTGTAGAATAGCTTAAAGTGTTAGAAGGTTATTCGCTTGATCTCTTCAATGTCTATAACCATTTATGTGTTCTCATTAGTGATATATTTAACTTTTTTCCTCTATATTTTAGGTTTGGCTTGGCGCTCAAAGAATTTGTGTTTTTATCACCGGCATGCAATGATAGAATTCAGGATTTTAAATGCCAATGCTCCTTTTCAATCTTTAAGGACTAATATTAATTTTAATAAATGTATAAAAAAATATTACATAGATATTAATAATATCAATATATTATATCAATATTATTAGTCCCTGTCATAGGCATAGAGGGAATATAGTGATCGATAAATCGTTGACCTAGCATTAGCTTGTGCGTTGACCAGAAATATTTTCCTATTGTCTATTGTTGTAACAAGGGAAGTGAAAAAATCGATTTTTATATAATGAAAAGTATCATGTTTGTCAAGATCTGATTGGACAAAGGATTGGAGGTCTTATCTTTTCCTTCGTTATTTCCAATGTAAAATATGTTTTCATTTCCAAAGTATTTGGTATTATATGGTCTTTTTTGAATCATAAATTTTGTTATGCATTCGTCGAAGGTGGATTAATGGTACCATTAATTCAAATGTTTGGTTTAGAATTTTATGCTAGGTACATTTATGGCAATGTTTGATATGGTGGCATATCCAAAGTTTGTCTTTGCAATACATTCTCTGGTGTTCGAACTATTGTTACAAAAAATATATGAATTTATTTTGGATACGTCAGAGACCCGCCACATTGAATTTTTTTCTTAAATGTTTACAGTGCATTTATGACAGACTTAAATGTTTACCTAATAGGCTTTGTAGTGTTCAATGGTTACTTAAAAGGCTTGTTACAAGACATTTTCTTCCGTTTTTAGAATTTATGTGCTCTAGCGACATTGTTGGTTCACTAGTCCACGCTTTCTTTTTTCATGGCACTTATTTCTTATTTTCATGTTCTCATTGTTCTTGCTTGCCTATTCATGTTGTTTCARTTTTCACATTTGGGTTTCTGCAGTCGTGATTGGAAGAGCCTTGTTCCTAGGGGGGTGGTTGTTGATTGTTCCTTTCTTCACTGTATGTTGTTTATTGTTGYGAACCTAGTCCTGCGCCTGCACTTGGGCCTTTTGGTGCTTCTTGGTTSGGTTCTTATTTAGTTTTTTTTATTGTTTTCCCAGGGTTTGCAATATTGGGATGTTGCATCTGTGGTTGGATGTATGGTTAAATTGTTTTTCACTTCGGTTTGCATAGAATAATATTAAGATAAAATAACAGACTAAAKAATTGTAGGCGATGTAAATTGYATCTGTTATGTGTTGAAACAGAGTTTGTTGGCCTCAAAATATATTTCATAGCYGCCAATGCATTTTCCATGGATTTTGTGTTACTATGGTTTCATAGTTATGAGAGTGCATTTTGCTGTGTGGGAGATATAGTTGTTCTCTACCTTTTACTTTCCTATTGTAAACTGTGTTTGACTCTAGTTTGTCTCATTTATGTGGTCATTTCGAGTGACCATCGTTCGGTTGCATACTTAGCTAGTTTTATGGACACAACTTTGCAAATAGGTTCTATCGAACTATGATAGGTTGTGTTCGATGTATACATTATCTTTTCTGAATTAGTTTTCTTTAAAAGAAGGTGTGTTACTATGGTTTCATAGTTATGAGAGTGCTTTTTGCTGTGTGGGAGATATAGTTGTTATCTGACTTTTACTTTCCTGTTGTAAACTACGTTTGACTCTAGTTTGTCGTGTTTCTGTGGTCATTCCGAGCGACCGCCATTCTGTTGCATACTTAGCCATTTTTATGGACAAGGCTTCACGAATAGGTTCTATCGAACTATGACAGGTCATGTTCGGTGTATACATTAGCTTTGCCAAATTAGTTTTCTTTAAAAGAAGGCCTCCTCGATAGAAGCGAATGCAATTTATGAAATTATAGGTTTCCTGGATAACATAGGTTAATGATCGTGACTTCTGGGGGTGGAGGGATGAAAATTGGGCTTATTAAAATAAAATAACAGAGTAAAGAATTGCAGACGATGTCAATTTCATCTGTTATGATTTGAGGCAGAGTTCGTTGAGCTCAAAATATATTTCACAGTTGTCGATGATTTTTCCATGGATTTTGTGTTACTACAGTTTCATAGTTATGAAATTGCCTTATGTTTTGTAGGAGATATAACTGTTCTCTCCCTTTTACTTTCCTATTGTAAACTGTGTTTGACTATAATTTCTCACACTTTTGTGGTCATTCCAAGCGACTGCAGTTCAGTTGCATACTATGATAGGTCGTGTGTGGTGTATAAATTAGCTTTCCCGAATTAGTTTTCTTTAAAAGAAGCCTCTTGGATAGAAGATAATGCAATTCATGAAATCATAGGTTTTTTGGACAACATAGGTTAATTATCGCGGGTTCTCGGGGTGGTGGGATGAAAATTAGGCTTTTGTTGTTCTGTGCCCTGCAAATAGCATGAAGAGTTCTGCGATAATTCCAACCAGTCGTCGTTCGGTTTCATACTTAGCCAGTTTTATGGACGCGGCTTGGAGGATAGGTGGTATCTAACTATGGTG
Organism: Picea sitchensis; assembly: GCA_010110895.2. NCBI lineage: Eukaryota > Viridiplantae > Streptophyta > Pinopsida > Pinales > Pinaceae > Picea > Picea sitchensis. The sequence continues at coordinate 107,498 of SNQJ01S0004403.1, forward strand.
TATACATTAGCATTTCCGAATTAGTTTTCTTTAAATAAAGGGCTCCTAGACATAAGACATTGAAATTTATCAAATTATAGGTTTCCTAGACAGTATAAATTAAACATAGGAAATATGTAATTTTATAAATTAGATATATAAAGCATGCACGAAGCCCTCGTCCCATACTTCACAATTTTTTTCATTACGGGTTCTCGGGGTGGGCGGCTGAAAATTGACAATCAGAGAGTTCCTCAATATACAAATTGACCATCAGACTTGTGGACTATTTGAATTTGAAGGTCGTCATGTCCAAAAAAATTAGCATTGTCGAAATAGTTTACTTTACGTACATCGTTTTACATACCCCGATGGACAAAAAAACAAACAAAAAAAATAGTAAGCATTTTTTGGATCGCGGGTTCTCGGGGTGGTGGGCTCTAACTTCGGGCACTGTTGTTCCATGTCCTACAAATAGCACAGATAGTTCCGCAATATAAAAATAGACAATTGGACTTGCAGACTATTTGAATTTCAAGGGATCATGTGCAAAAAAAATAGCATTCTCGAATTACTTTTCTTTACGTACATTCTACATATGCTCGTTGAGAAAAAAAAAAAAGTAGTAGTAACATTTGTTACATAAGGCTCCATCCCCGCTACATTCAGCGCTTCCCAATACACATTAAATATGCTTTCAAAAGTCAAAACCGACCAGACAGGTTCAAAAAGATGGGCTTTAATAACTGGAAAGCTCGAGGACATTTCCCATTAAAATAAATAGACAAGATAATATTCAACCCTTCCTTGTTTTTGATTTTGAATAGGCAGGGAAAGTTGAAGACTCAAATGCAACATAGTTCCGCGGTTATTAGATAATCAATTCGTATTCTCGCTATGGCTTCTGCCAATGAGTTGTCCATCATATATGACCTTCCTTCTAGGTTGTCAAATGTTTTTTCCCCTTTACTCAAATAATAAAAATGTCATTGAATTTGAAGAACATTGAGTACTAAAGTGCCTTACCTATGAAAGTGCCTTTTTGCCTGCATTTTGAATTTGCGATTTTTTTTTTCTTCTGTAGTTTAGTTTTCTTAAATCCTCAGCATAGTTCACAAATGTGTCGCACACAGAGGGCTTGACGTCATGTCCCTCTTTAATATTGTGCATTTCAAAATGATGGGATTTAATAAATGAAAAGCTCGAGGATATTTCCCATTAAAATGAATAGATAGGCGAATATTATGGGATCTAGTAATTTCTTTTTGCCTGAATTTTGAATTTGCAAAAATAGTTTTGTTTTTTTTTTTTTTGTTTTTTTTT
>SNQJ01S0004403.1:108857-118996 GCA_010110895.2 Picea sitchensis
TAAAATCTTCAGCATAGTTCACAAACGTGTCTCACACAAAGGCCTTCACATCATGTCCCTCTTTAATATTGTGCATTTCGAAATGATGGGCTTTAATAACTGGAAAGCTCGAGGACATCTACCATTAAAATGAATAGACAGCCGAATATTATGGGATCTAGTAATTTCTTTTTGCCTCCATTTTGAATTTGCGAAAATACTTTTTATTTTAACTTTTTTGCTTGTGCAATTTTAGTTTTCTTAAAAGATTCATCATAGTTCACAAATGTGTGACCTACAGAGGCCTTGACGTCATGTCCCTCTTTAATATTTTGCATATCTTAGATGTCATATTTGAGAATCTGCTCTGATATGGGAGTTTTAATACGTGTTGCTAGTCACTGTTGAGAGTACATATTCAAAAATATTGGCATTAATAAATGAAAATATCAAGCACATCTGTCATTAAAATGAATCAACACAAAATGTACGGAAGACCATAGAGCCTTTCTTTTAAATAATTTTTGCCATTTCTCTCTATCATCAAAGAGTTGCTCTTTAGGGTGCCTTCGTTCTAATGTTCCTGGTCATGGACATGTAATACAACTTAGAGATACGATTGACGAGTAGATCAAATACGAGAGACTAGTTTTATGTGACATGAGCTTTGAGTTAAAAAAAAACTATGTTATACAAGAGAAACTCAAAGAGGACGAAAAAAATGAACAAGTATGTTCTGGTTGGTGTTCTCCCTGTGTTCAATGCTTTGGTTGGTTGAAAAGGCTGCCTGGAGATTTGTTTGTTGAGCTTCTTTGTTTTCTTGCTGGGAATTGTAATGGATTTTTAGGCCACCTGTAAGATATTTCTTCGTTTAATTATATAGCTTCTTCCAACAACACAGATTTGGCCACTGTATCGAATTATAGAGATTGCACAAGTATTTGTCTTCCTCGGAGGCTGGTAACAGAATCTGTATGGGTGGATAAAATGACATATTATCACTAAGAGTTTTTACTTCATAGTTTTATGACCTACATGTGGCTATGGTAGTCGACTTGACATAAAGCCATCTTCTTTGTCAAAGTTTGTTGAGTTGCCTCTGGATGTAGTTGCAGAGTCCACATATTTGGCATCACCTTCGAACATTCCATACCTTTTTGTGGGCCGCCATACCTCCCCCGCTATGAGGAAAGATATATTATTATGCCATATGCAACATTCGATACACTTTCCAGACATGTGGTGGTGCATTCTACAGCATTTGATGCACTTTCCACACCTCATCTACCTGAAGAAGTTATATACCWCAACAGATTTTCATTTTGCATCTGGGTTGGAAGTTTCTTTCAATTTATGGTAATAAAGAAAAGAAGTTCCACATACAAATCCTCAGGCAGGCTTCTCAATAAATAAGACGATCGAATACAAGGAGAATACCAATCACTATATACTTGAATTTTTCTCCCCTGCCTGAATTGTTGTGACATAAAATGACTCCGTTCACTTTGAAATCGGCCTGAATCGCATTTCTAAGTTGTTTCGGATGTGAATGCTCAGGAAAATTGCAAAGAAAACACCTTAAACCCCAACATTTCGATGGAAGAAGGAAATTAATACTTGACAAATAATGGAATGTTGAATAAGAAACCATTGCAAGCATGCCATATCTGGAAGAAAAAAGATATTCAAAAAACTAGGATAGATGTACTTCGTAGAACCGATTAAGTACAAAACCCAAAATTGATATTCAACTTGTTTTTTATGAATAAAGAGTTTGATGTCAAGAAAAGTGTGAAGAAGCTTCATCAATGTACATATATTTAATTGGTTGATGATAGGCGAACTCACAATCGTTGTCGCAAATAGCCTCATCTGTATTTTGTAACACATGTTATTTGAATATAGAATAATTTTGGTCTATTTCTTAATAGTATTTTCCAATTTCTTGTATTTGTTTTAATTGTATTTTGTACCTTCTTCCCCTGTGTCGTTAAACATGAAGGACAAGCTTTTGTTTCTTCTACTCACTACAATCTAAATAAAACCTGGTCTATTATTTCTTTACATTTTACATTTAAAAATACTTTTTTATAGGACATACTTATGTGGTGTCGGCTTTGTATTTAAAGAAATAAATTGGAGGACCAGTTCTTCTCCCATTCTTTGGGTTCCGTAAATAGAATGAATTCATGAGTTACAACAAGGCAACTGAAATGTTGACACAATGTTCCTGTGAAGTATATTGGATATATTTCATCTTGTTCTATTTGAAAATATCCGTGCATATATACTAATATCAGTACTATTGGAAAAAATACAGAAAACTTCCTCTTTAGAAAATCTTAGTCAATTATGTTTGGGTTTGCGGTATTAAACAAATATGTCCACTATTCCTTCATATAGATCTTGCAGCCTAGGAACTTCCATAGTTTGCAATTTATGCTTTAATTACTTAAAGTCACAGCAAATTTTGATTGCCTTTAATTTAATTTAGATATTGATGCTTACGGAGAGCCTCCGTTTTCTGATGTCATTGCAAAAAATACAACATGAATAAATGATAAGGAATTTATCTCGTTCAGACCACAATGCAAATTCATGCTTCTTGTTGCACTATGTACATCTTGCAATCAAAATTTTCCTGGTTTCAATGAAATTTGTGAGCCGAAGAGCATCTTGCCAATTGGGAGATCATTTGCATTTGAAATAGAACAATCCATTAATATATATTCGTATGAATACTATTCATATAAATACAAAAAATTTCTCCATTGATATATACTAGTATGAATACTATTGAAATAGATATCAAAACTTCATCTTGACCAATACTTAGCCAGTTATATGGACACCAGGCCCTGGGTTTGCGGTATCCAACACCTATGTCCCCTGTTTCATCATATACATGTTGTAGGAAAAGAACTTCAGTGATGTGCACTTAATGCTTTTACTAGTGAGAAGCCAACAGAGGTTCGAAAAAATTGCCATTAATAAACAGAAAAAAAAAAAGGTTTTCTCAACTCTCAGATACTTATCTCTTTTTCCATTTTTCTTTTCTCATACATTATGGCTTTCTGGTTTTATACTTAGTCGTGTTTCTATGTACGGCGGGATGCCATTTCTTCATCTCCATCTATATCCTAGCAAGATGGATCTGACCGATCATTGTTCCATTCCATACATAGCCAATTTTATCCCCGCTGTTGTGGGCCAATGCTTGCGAGCCTAACTGCTTATCATTCTTCTATATAGATCTTGCACTGAAACGTTTTTTTATCTACAATTCTACCGCGGGTTCCTCGTATACATTAACTTCGTTCAAAGTATCTTTTGTTGATTTTCATCCCTAGCAACTTCATGTCCTTCCTGACATACATCAACAATGGTATTACTAGTGATAAGTGGACACAGTGGTACGAAAGATACTTCTGTGATCTGCAATTGATACCTTAACATCTCCATCTATATCCTCGCACGATGGATCTGAACGACCGTTTTTCCTTTTCATACTTATCCAATTTTATGCTCGTTGTTGTGGGTATGGCGCTTGTGAAACGAGTTGCTTATCGTTCCACTATATACATCTTTCACTCAAAACATATGTGATCTATAATTCCACCACGGGTTCCTTGTATACATTAAGTTCGTTCAAAGTATCTGTTGCTGCTTTCCATCCCCAAAAACTTCGCGTCCTTCTTGATATACATCAACAATTCTCTTACTAGTGGAAAGTGGATAAAGTGGTATGAAATATACTTTCATGATCTTCACTTTATGTGTTAACTGGTGAGAACTCAACATGGATTCACAAGCATTTTCATTAATAATAAAACACTAGATGTTCTTCTGGGAGATACTTGATTCTTTTTCCCTTCTCTTCTTCCCGTGTATTATCTAGAATTCCACTGCGAACTTCTCCGTCCTTTTTCCCTTATTTTCTTCCTGTGTATTATGGGACTATAAAATATGGACATGATATTTTATAGAACATGTACAAATTCTGCTTTCCATAGCTAGTGACATTTTGGATCACAGGTTCTCGGGCAGGCAGGCGGGCTCAAAAGTAGGCCTCCATTGTTCCATGCCCTACAAATAGCACCCTGAGTTTCATGATATACAAATTGACAAGTGCACCTGTGGACTGGCTAAATCAACATTGCACTTGTATTGTTCCATGTCCTCCAAACAATGCTCCCAGTTTCGTGATATAGAAATTGACACACAGAGTGTAGGACTGGCAAGGTGGAGATTGCCATTGTTTACGGATGCTAATCCCTATGAAGTATCTAAAAATATCTAAAAAATTATTTTAGTTTTTATTTTTTTCCTGTATAACAGTATCTAAAAAATTATTTTGAATACTGAAATAGCTCTTAGTAGTGACAACTGGACATAGAGGTACGAATCAGTTGGGATTGCACTCTCTACAATATACAAATTGATTACCGAATTTCAACATCATCTGTTTTTCCATGTTACAGATTATGCATTCCAATGTTCAGAGAAATACAATTAGAAGGTCCAGGCCTCGCCTCCTTTGCAAACGCTTTCTCAACCTGTTTTGGATCCTCCTATTTCCCGGTTCATGAAATATGCATCTCCAGCATTGGCAGGTTGACATATATTTATCTCCATCTATATAATCAGACAACGAATCCGACCGACCATTGTTTCTTTCAATGCTTTTGATATGTTTCTCCATTATATACATCTTCAACTCTAAATTCTCGTGATCTACATTTTCATTTCTAACTACTCCGTTCTTTTTCCCTTCTTTTTCTTCCCGTGTATTATGGGTCTATAAAGTATGGACATGATATCTTATAGAGGATGTACTAATTCCCATGATATTTTATAGAGCATGTACAAATTCCACATTCGATATCTAGCGACAATTTGGATCGCGGGTTCTCAGGTGGGCGGGCTCAAACTTGGACCTCCATTGTTTCGTGGCCTACAAATAACACCCACATTTCTATGATATACAAATTGACAAGCAAACCTACAGAGTGGCTGATTCAACATTGCACTTCCATTGTTTTGTGTCCTCCAAACAACGCTCGCAGTTCCACGATATACAAATTGACACATGGAATGCAGGATTGGCGAGGTGGAGATTTCCATTGTTTACGAAATCTAGTCCCTATGAACTCTCTAACAATATGTAAAAGATTATTTTGAATACTAAATTATCTCTTAGTACTAGCAACTAGACACAGAGGTATGAAACAGTTGGGATTGCACTCTCCACAATATACAAATTGACTACCGGATTCTGACATCGTCCGCTCTTCCATGTTACATATTATGCATTCAAATGTTTGGAGAGATACAATTAGAAGGTTCAGGCCTCACCTCCTTTGCAAACACCTTCTCACCCTGTTTTTTATTCTCCTGTTGCCAGGTTCATGAAATCTGCAATTCTAGCGCGGTCACTCTACCACTGCTCACAAATGTTTCAAAGTATCTCTCGATGCCTTCCATCCCCACTAACTTCCTGTTCTTCTAGTTGTCCTACCATATCCTCTTCATTGTTACGTGTATTGCACTCAAAAAGTTCTGAGACATACAATTTGACCCTCGTGCCCTCACCCTCAATGCTTGTACGTTGCAACGCTATTTTGTAGCTATCTTTTTTACCCTACCCGCGACCTTCGTAATTTCTTACTATGCGATTAAAAACCTTTCATGATAACAGTTGACCATGCAGGAACCGTCAATATTGTCATTAATGGCCGAAAACCTCGAGGATATCTCCCATTATTACGCATTAAACCAATATGTGCGGAGAGTTATTTTGTCCCTTCCGATTGTTCATCTCCAACACGCATCCTTGTGTTGAGCCACTCAAGAAATATACAATGACTAATTGCTCATTGCAATATGCAACGTGTTGGAATTTCTATGTATGCAATTAGTACTATTTAATGTTAACAACGCATCATGCAACATCCATCCAAATTGTCATTAATCAACGAAATTCTCGAGGGCATCTCCCATTCACATGCTTTCGACCAAAATTTGTGCAGGGTTATATTATCCCTTCCAACTTTTCATTTCATTCATCAGCTGGAACAAATAAACATTCTTGTAGAATTATGACACCATGTCGACAACAGTTTTGTGGAGATACAGTAAATATGTTCTCACAAGAGGACCAGAGCGTTCAGTGGTCCAAGGCATACTTTTACTATTCATCCTGTTTTGCCCAAAACAAAGTGATTTGGACCTCTAGAATCGCTTGTACAACCTACGTTCCTGAGGTTTTTGAATCTAAGGAGGTGGTCTCTTGGTGCGCCGAAAAATATATTCCAGGCCAAAGAATTATTCAACTACGTGACCATTATCCTTTTTCTTTGTCTCCTCGGCTCTTCCGCGAGATGTTAAAATTGACGAACCCAACATTGACGTTCAGAGGACAAGACTACAAACAGTTTCTAGAAAAACATCATAACGGGTTGGACAACTTAGCGGACTTCCTCTAAGACCCGACAATATCTCTTGAAGATATCACAAGGTTGCAGGTAAGTTCATTTAGAAATCCATTCCAGGAAATTGCTTGGCTAGTTACAAGAATAATGGGACAAGCATCCACAACAAGCATTTCCCATATAATTATTTATATTTTTTATTTCACAGTCAAGGAATAATACATTTTCGATTGGGGGAAGCTAATTTTGATTGATCTCTACTCCCAGTTTTCATGATTCAAAGAATCGAATAAATTTTATATGTCATCCTACTTGTTTTTCGCAATTGTGTATTGTTGTCCGTTTCCAAAACTTTCTCTTTCCAATAAAATAAACTGCAGATTCAACCCAGTAACATTATGGCACGAGGCCCTATGGAGACACAAGGCCTCCCATTGTTTTTATGAAGTTTTTAATGGCTTTGTCTCAGTTTTCAAAGATTTATTGTTAGGCAAGGATGCTCCGCGGATGTCTGGCTAGACAACCAATTTTTTGAACAGGAAGGGCACACTTGAGCAAGAGGAAAATCAGAGTGTCCTCATGGTATTTGGCTCTAAGGAAAATCATGCCTTCCTTCGATGCCACATCACGGACAAGATGTTTTTTGCATAAATAGCAAAGCAATACAACCACTGGTTGCATTGTTTCCATGACAAGAAAAAAAAGCAGTTCATTCCTTTTCCCTGGAAAGTCGGAAACTTCGTGTGTAGAAACATCAACAAGATTGGCGAGTTTTCTGCCCATTTCAAGAAATTGAACCTAACGTACACTGAAAGGCTAAAAGGGTCCGACCCTAATGGAATTTTTTGAGAACATTTACTGGGTGTTGGATTTAACACCTCTTTTATCCATACACACCTAAACCAAGACAGGAACAATGTCAACAACAATCCTTCTTTTTTCGATTGTGATGCAAAGAGATTGCAAAGAGCCAATGAATTGTACAAACAACATGGAAAAGTATCTACTGAGAAGAGTACCCAGTCCCCTACTAGCACTCCCAAGAGCATGACATCATGAAGCATCACTTCAACGGTCCACCCCAGTAAGAAAGCAACCCAAAAATCTTCGAACGGAGGAGGAGATAAGAACCCTCCTTGCATAAATATTGATAGTTCTCACAAAATTCCACTGATGAAGAAGAGAAAAAACAATGTAGGGCAGGCAGAGGAACCCCAAATTGAAAGTAGAAAACTACAACTTGAAATTGAAGCTAAGCACATGCAGAAAATTGGGTCGTTCGTGGTGGAAATATTGGACACCAACTTTTTTGACATAGATGAATCCTTCGTAATCCATATCACTATTTTTGAAAGCCAATCTAAAAGTCTGGTCATTGAAAAGAGAGATGTAACAAACAGGAAAGGAAAATCTCGCACATAGATTAACTTTAGCGAAATGCCTCCATCCCAAATCTGCCAATTTCACCAGGGAACCGGTGACATTCTTCATGATTCCATTGGAGGAATTGAGATAGAAAATGCCAATATGAAATAGCGCCTCAACGAATTTGAGAAGGATTTCTTTGCAACTCCAGAATTTGCCAGTCTTTTGGCAAAAATCATGCCTGCTACCACTGCAACGAAGATGAAAGTATCCTCTACCCTCCTTACATGCTCTAGAGCCCTTGTAGAGAATAACATCAACAAAAGAATGCAGGTAGTTATTGAAGCCTGGGAAACATCGCAAAATTTAGTTTCCTTCAGAAAGAACGCCAATGATTTGCTAGAACAATTGGAGAGGAATTTAAAAAATGAACAATTTTTTGTGATCAGGTACTGGCCCCTTTGGTCAAATATGCTGACAACACATTGGAACTGAAAAGAAGACAAGAGAAACTCCCCTCGCCAAAGCACACCAAAAAAGTAAAAGCATGCTTCCAAAAGAAAGTTAACAACCTGCAACTCATTGTCAAGTCATGTAAACAAGTCATATCTGAAAAGGAAGATTTATTCACAAGCCTACACTAGCTAGACTAGTCGGAACTACCAACGAGGTTCAAGATCCTAAGTTAATTCTGAAATCCTTGTTAGTCACCAAAGAAGCCTTCAAGGAACAAGTTGATCTTTTAAAGGGGTTTTCTTTTGAAAAGTTTTACAACATACTTGAACATCGTCTAGATGAGAAAGAGCGTTGGGTACTGGACTATGCCTCACACAATGAAGAAATTGAACAGACTCTACATATTATTTCAATGGATCTAAGGAAATTAAAAATGACCTTTACAACATAGAAATCCGGGATGAAACCAACACAGCCCCCATGAAAAGATACATCGAAGAATGGTTCCAAGAGATAATGGACGACCTCATCCAGGAAGGGAAAAAACCGGTCAACAGGACTACAATGCCCATCGACGATAGCAACAAAAACCCATCGGCTTCATAGTAAGTTTATACTACCATCTTTTTTTGTTTATCAAACCATTTTAAGTCTATGTTGGCATCTTCTCTTCTTTATCAATCCACTTATGTCCTCTTTCAATAGAAAACTATAACCAAACACTCTTAACTTCCAATTTCTTCTTTTCAGGTCTTCCTCTCTACCGTTGTGCACTTCTTTCAATGTTCTTAATTCTTGTACTTATTTGTTTTTATGGTCTGTTGGAGCCCCAATACTAGTCTATATGACAAACACATTTAAATTTCCATAAACATGTAACAGACATTATTAATTTTTGATAAAGTCCAAAGAAAACGGATTCGACAATGCCCTTATTGTATACTAAATTTTGGGTTTCTAGGAACCTTTCTTGTTTGTTCCAAATAAAACTAATTCAGATATGATACATTTCTTGTCTCCTATTGTATACTAATTTTTTGGTCTTCAACAACGTTGATGTTTTAAATGTTGATGTAATTTCCAGAGATATGTAACATACATTATTTATTTTATAATAATTTTGTATAGTTTGCAACGTCACTTCTCAATTTTTATATCGCAGATCTCTCAATGTTGTTTGTAGGGCACAGAACAACATAGACCCATTTTTGAAACCACCATCTCGAGAACCCATGATCCAAAAACTGGCGAAGTATGGAATGACTGCTCCCTGCATGCTCTATAAAACGTGTACAAAGAAAACTAATTCGGCAATGCTATATCTTTTTTGTCCAAGAAAATCCTTAGTTTTAAAGCAAGCTAATTCTGGAAAATGGTATTACTATTCTATTGTATAACATACATTAATATTTTGTAAATTTCTATAGTCCACAACTCTACCTGTCATTTTGTATATCGCGGAACTATCGGCGCTATTTGTATGCCATAGAACATCAGAGTGTTAAGAACCAAATATCAATATAGCATAGAAAAACCTTAGAAAAAGTACTCAACACCTTGAAAAAGAGATAATTTCATATAGTAAGCCTCTTCGAGGGGGAAACCTCATTTTACCTCACTTAAATGTTCAAGTACAAGATGATTCAAAATGAAAATGTCTCCTTCGTATATATAAGATACTAGGAGGTATAATTACAACTAATGGCCTAAAGCCGACATAAATAAAATAACATTACTAAAATAATATGCCCCAATTAAGGGGTAGTGAGCCAATATTAGGGCTTAACATGCCCCTCCCCTTGAGACAAGTGTTATCCGCAACGCTTGAGTAACTCTGGATGCTTCTGTATAAAAGACTCATCTTCCCAAGTGGAATCTTCAGCCGGTAGTTTCCTCCATTTAATGAGA
>SNQJ01S0004403.1:119835-142292 GCA_010110895.2 Picea sitchensis
ATGAATGAGAGAGAGATTTGTGTGTGAGATAAATATAGAGAGGGAGAGAGGTAGAGAGAGAGGTATAGAAGGAGGAATGGAGATAGGGGTAGAGATACAAAATGAGAGATAGTGGGAGGGAAGGAAAGAGAGAGGGAGAAGGAAGACAAATATATGGATGAGGAGAGAGTGGTAGGGGGAGGAGACTGAGGGAGAAGGAGAGAAGTGTTAATGTTTAAGCCATTATTATAGTTGTTTGCATTTCATTAGATAACAATATTAGCATAATCCAAGATCACTGAAAAATACACAATCACAAGAGACACAACATTTATCCTAGGAAACCCTCTAGGGGAAGAAAATGTAGCAAAACTTCCTTAATATAGATAGCCAATACAATGCCAAGAGATATCTTAAAATAATATAGAAAGTCTTCTCCCAGATATGCGTCACTATCTCCCTTCTTCTCCAGCAACAAATCCGAAACTTGTCTCTCAATGAGCAAGTGAGTTGTGTGTCTAAGTGAGGCACTAGCCTCCTTATTTATATTAGACTGACACGTGTGAAGTGCCTCTTCACTGGTAGGGTCGACTTCTCCCACTGGGTGGTTATAACCACCTTAATTATATTATGGGGCTTCTTTGTTGGGGCCAATTTCTTATTCTTCCTATTATAATTAACATTTGACCAATCCACAAAAGGGGATTTGGTCCTATTACAATAGCTGACAAGATCAATCCACAATGGGGATTGATCCAATGAATAATATATCAAATAATAATAAGAATACTCTTTGCAGTTACATTATTTGAACACTTCCCCTTAACAAGAAGGGTATTCTTTAGTAGCATCATGCGAGAGAGAGAGAGGAAAACATCATCAACAACATCAAGTGGGTGAGAGGACAACATCATCAATATCATATTGCAACACTGACTGGCATATCTATAAATCATGGGAAGTTTTCTTTATCGACAGCATCATCATTCTCAAGGAATTCCATCATCATCTGCATCAATATGTATTAGTATAAAAACTGATACATCATCATCATCACAACACAAGGCTGGCTCATCATAATACAAGACTAACTTTACATCACAGGTGTCAATATGGAAGCTTAGTACTTGCCTCATCTCAATGTCTTGCTTTACGTCACAACACTCAAGCTAGAAGAAAGATACTAGACTAACTTTATGTCACAAATATCAAGTTGGAAGCACAATACTAGTCTTGTCTCATCGTCCTTCTTTACGTCACAACACTCAAGATGGAAGCAAGATACTCATCCTGCTTCACGTCACAACCATCAGGTCAGAAGCAGGATACTAGACTAGCTTTACATCACAACTATCCAGCCAAAATATTAGTGCTTGTCTCATCATATTATATTGCTTTATGTCACAACCATCAGGTCAGAAGCAAGGTACACATCCTTCTTTACGTCACAACTATCAGGTTGGAATTAGGGAACTAGACTTGCTTTACATACGAAAACTAGGTCAGAAGAAAGGAACATCTCATCTTGCTTTACGTCTGACAACTAGGTCAAAAGAAAGGAACATCTCATCTTTCTTTGCATCTGACAACTAGGTTAGAAGCAAGGGACATCTCATCTTGCTTTATGTCAGAAAACTAGGTTAGAAGCAAGGAACATCTCATCTTGATTTACGTATGACAACTAGGTCAGAAGCAAGGAACACAACAACTACTCCCCCTTTCAAGGAAGGTCATGTCGGACTATGCCAAGCTTATCTCAGTAGTACTCAAACTTCATATGAGATAGGGGCTTGGTCAAAATGGTAGCAACCTGTTCATCCATGCTAATGTATTGGAGCTTTAAGGCTCTTCTCTATACCATGTCACAGATGTAATGATAACGGATCTCTATGTGCTTTGACCTTTCGTGGAATACAAGATTCTCTGTCATTTTTATGCATCTCTGGTTGTCACATTGAATCAAGTTTTCTCTCATCTCTAAGTCAAATAGGCCAGTCAACAAATTTCGAAGCCATATAGCTTCACAGCTGGCAGAACATGCAGCAATGTATTCTGTTTCCACTGTGCTGAGAGAAATACGAGATTGCTTCCTATTCTTCCATGAGATCATAGCTGATCCCAAATTGAAACAACATCCTAAAGTGCTTTTCCTATCAGAAACACTTCCTGCCCAATCTGCATCAATATATCCACTCAATGCAAAATCATGATCTCCATCATAGCTGAGACCATAATCTATTGTACCTTTAAGGTACCTCATCACATGTTTTGTAGCCACTAGGTGAACACGTCTGGGTTCTACCAAAAACTAACTCAAGGTGTTCACGACAAAACAAATTTCTGGTCTGGTGTTCATCAAGTACATCAGTGATCCAATAATTTGTCTGTACATTGTGGCATCAATCAACTCTGACAAAGTATCGACTAGCATCTTCAGCTTCGCTTCCATGGGTGTATTCATGGGCTTGCATTCCAACATGTCGAATCTCTTCAGTCGTGTACCTCCCTTGGTTAAGGAAGATCTTCTCAGGACTCTACCATACCTCAAGACCTTATAAATAATGCATTAGGCCAAGGTATTTCATTTCAAATTCTGAGGCAAGTCTCTTTTTACATTTAGCGATGAGATTTTCTTCTCCAGTTAAGAATAAGTCATCCACATATAGAAACAAGATTACTAGATCATTGTTCATGATTTTGAAGTAGAGGTTAGAGTCTTCTTTACTCTTGGTAAAGCCTAAGCTCATCGGGAAACTGTCTATACGGCCATACCAAGCTCTAGGAGCTTGCTTCAATCTGTATAATACTTTCTTCAATCTGCAGGCATGAGACTTCCTGTCTTCAACCTCAAATCCTTGAGGTTTCTCTATATACACTTCCTCTTCGATGACACCATTTAGGAAAGCTATCTCCACGTCCATCTGGTGCAGCTTCTACTTCATCTTGGCTGGAAGATCTATGATGGTTCTGATTGAAGTGTATCTAGCCACAAGAGCAAATGTCTCTTCATAGTCAATGCCTTCCTTCTGGGAAAAGCCACAAGTGACAAATCTTGCTTTATACTTCTCAATACTTCCATCAGCAACATCTTTTATTTTGAAGATCCATCTGGAGGATACCACATCTTTATTCTTCGTTCTGGAAACTATTTCCCATACTTCGTTATTCATTATGGATTGGTATTCCTCTGTCATGGAATCTACCCATTCTTTCCTCTAAATGGCTTCTTCAAAGAAGGTAGTCTCCTCTTCTAGGAGATCACACATCAAAGCCGGATAACTGGAGAATGGATTTGGTCTTTTCACCTGTCTCGTAGTTCCTTGGGGAACACTGTACTTCTCTCCATCTTGAATAATATCTCTATCCCAATATGGCTTTATTTTATTGAGGATCGTCATCTGAGGAGGTTCTTGCACTTCTACTATATCATGGTCTTCTAGAAGTTCATCATCAGGGGAAATTACGACTTCCCTCACTGGTTTTGTAGCTCTGAGAACCTCCCTCATTGCAGTACTGGGGATTACGGGTTCCTCTTCATATACTTCTTCAAGCTGGCATATTTTATATTTTTTGAGCATTGCATCTTCATCAAAGGTAACATCCCTACTAATCTCAATGTGATGTTGACCTGGTATATAGATTCTGAAGGCCTCTAAGACCTCACAATATCCCACAAATATTCCTTTTTTTCCTGAAGGGTCCAACTTGTTTCTCTTTTCTTTAGGTATATGAATAAACACTGGAAAACCAAATATTTTGAGATGGCTTACCTCTGGCTTCTTTCCGGTGAACATCTATTCTGGTGTCTTGAGCCCAAGTGCACTATGGGACAATTGGTTTTGTACGTAAACAGTTGCCATTGTTGCTTTTTCCCATAAGAACATAGAAAGATATTGATCATGGATCATAGTCTTCACAGCTTCCAGTATGGTTCTTTTCTTTCATTCAGCTACACCATTTTGTTGGGGATTATAGGGAGTAGTGAGTTCCCTCTTGATCCCAACATCTTTTCAGAAGTTCACAAACTCTTTTGAGGTATATTCTCCTCCATTATCTGACCTGAGTATCTTAATATTTCTTTCAGAAAGGTTCTCTATCAAGGCTTTGAATTCCTTGATCTTGTTGAACACTTCATCCTTAGTTTTCAAGAAATATATCCAGGTTTTACGAGAGTAATCATCAATGAATGATACATAATATACATACCCTCTAATGGAGGATGATGGAATTGGGCCACACACATCTGAATGAATGAGTTCTAGGACTCCTTCTGTCTTGTTGTCCCTCTTTGGAAATGGGTTCTTGATGTTCTTCCGTTGTGCACATCCATTGCATATGCCTTTATGGTCACCTTTGAGTTCTGGTAAACCTGTGACCTCTTTGCATATGTATGGTAGTGCCTTGTACTTGATGTGGGATAACCTTCTATGCCAAAGTTCACATGAGTTTTCAATGGCATGGGTCATGGAAACCTTTGAGTGACCCTTTAGTTTATACAAGCCATTTTCTTCATTTCCAATGATGATTGCTTCATTTAAGGTTTCTCCTTTAGCCCACATAAGAACTTCTGCATCTATAAAGGAAACTCTGAAGCCTTTCTTTTCTAAAGTTCAAATGGAGAGTTCTTCTTCAACCATGGTACATATAGTACGTCCTTCATTTTTAGTGAATTCCCTGAATTCAGTTTATGGTTTGATTCTCCCACTCCCTTGATGGGATATTGGTAATCATATCCAAGTGTCACTTTCTGAGAAAACTTCTTTTTTGAGATACAAGAGAGAATGTTTCTTTGTCTCGTCATGTGCTTGGATGCACCACTATCAATGAGCGAAGTGTCCTCTATGGGTGTTACAGATCCTGAGAGGGTCGAGATCAAGACATGGTCTTTGATCTGCTCTCTTATCATCTTTGCAGGTGGTTCTTCATCTTCGACTACATGGGCATGGAGCCTCTTATGTTTTATCTTGTATTCTTCTCGTCTGGTTGGACAAAACTTTGCAATGTGTCCCATCTTGTCACAATGATATCATTTTATAGATGAGTAGTCTCTTTCCTTTCGTTGTCCTTTCTTCTAAAATATCCTTGGGTGAGATTCTTTATGATTGAATTTGTTTGAATGTTGAGGCTCTTTATGAGTCTCATTTTTGAAGTAGGGTTTTTTCCTTCATCCTTTGGTGTGAGTAGGTAGGGATTGATCATCATCTCTTGTTAGTAACGCTTCACGATTCGCTACTCTTGTTTCTTCTTGGATGCATTCTTCCCATAGACTATCAAACTTCAGTTTCTCCATTCTGGCACATATCGTTTGGATGAAAGAATCCCAAGGTATTGTGAGACCATTTACGATCATCATTATGAATTTGTATTCATCTATGGTATCTCCAATAGCTTATAGTTTTTCTTTGAATTCTGAGATTCTGGAGAAGTTTCCTAAATCATTTCTCCTTTCTGCATCCTTGTATTCTTCGGTTGAGTTCTTAGATTCATCTTCCGATTTATGTTCTTTCCTTCATATAGTTTGGCCAAGGAATAAAATTTTTATTTCGGAGTCTTATTAGATGACACATAAGGAATCAGGTGGTCTTTGATTGAATCTACAATGATTCTTTTGGCCCTTATTGTGTCATTTTGATGCTTTGCCTTTTCTACAGCATCGGTGGGTTCCGGTACTTCTTCTTTCACGAATCTTGCTAGGTCATTCTCTTCAAGAATGAGGCCAATCCTATACTTCTAGGAAAGAAAGTTTTTCACTCCTTCTAGCTTGTCAACAAGCTTAACGCTTGCATACATCTTTATTTGGGGCTAGGAAAATGACCAAAAAATGAAAGTGCTTAAAATAAAAACTTGAACTTACCAGGAGGTGTGCTTGGCTGAGGCGAGTAGCCTGGTGTGTTTGGATCTGAGAAAATCCAACTTTTTCTACTCCAAATTTGATCTGCATATTTCTAGACTGGTGCTTCTGGTACTTTTGGTACTCTGGTACTTCTGGTACTCTGGTACGTCTGGTACACTAGTTTTCTGCTACTTCTGGTACTTTGTGAAACTAGGGTTTCACTTTCTAGGAGATCCAACCACTGAAAATGTGCATTGAGAGTGCCAAATTGATCCTTAGAGGAGGGCGCACTTTTCTATATGGTTTTGGGGCTGAAAAGCTTCACCATCAAAAGCCCTAATTTTCATGTACGACAACAGTGACGTTTTTTACTTGTGAAAGATGCTTCCTTCAGCTTGGATCTAAAACAATGTTAATGTTTAAGCCATTATTATAGTTGTTTTCATTTCATTACATAACAATAGAATAATCCAAGATCACCGAGAAATACACAATCACAAGAGACACAACATTTATCCTGGGAAACCCTCTATGGGAAGAAAACCCAGCAAAAATTCTGTAATATAGATAGCCAATACAATGCCAAGAGATCTCTTAAACTAATATAGAATGTCCTCTTCTAGATATGTGCCACTCTCTCTCTCTCCTTTTTCTCTAACAACAGATCCAAAACTTGTCTCTCAATGAGCAAGTGAGTTGTGTGTCTAAGTGATGCACTAGCCTCCTTATTTATATTAGACTGGCACGTGTGAAGCCTCTCTTCACTAGAAGGGCCGACTTCTCCCACCGAGTGGTTATAACCACCTTAATTATATTCTGGGGCTTCTTTAATATCTATTGGGGCCGATTTCTTATTCTGCCTATTATAATTAACATTTGACCAATCCACAAAAGGGGATTTTGTCCTATTACAATAGCCGACAAGATCAATCCACAATGGGGATTGATCCAATGAATAATATATCAAATAATAATAAGAATACTCTTTGCCGTTACATTATTTCAATAAGAAGGGTGAGAGTGAGCAAGAGTGAATGAAAGAGAGAGAGAGTGGTGGGAGAGAGATAAGGGTAGAGAGGGAGGGAAGAAGAGAGAAGGGGGGAGAGAGTGAGCTAGAAATATTTGTGTGTGTGTGTGTGTGTCAGAGAGAGAGAGGGGGAGTTACACACAAAGGAAAGGGGGTAGAGAGAGTGACAAATAGAGAGGGAGAGATAGAAAAAAAAAGGGGGGAAAAGGGAGGGGGTAGAGGGGGAAGAGAGGAAAGGGTGAGGAGAAAAGAAAGAGGAGGGAGGAGAGAGTGTGGAAATGGGAGATTGGTGGGGGGAGAGGAGAGGGGGAAGAGAGGGAGGGTGATGGGGGGAGAGAGTGGGGAGAGAGGGGGATGGAGAGGTAGAGGTGGCATAGGGGGAGAGGAAATAGGGGGTGGGATATAAAGTGAGTAACAGGTAAGGTGTCTGAGAGGTCAACAAGTGAGAGAGATAGAGAGGTCTGGAGAGAGAGAGAGAGAGGGTAAGATGAGGGAGGGAGGATATAGGTGGGAGTGAGAGGGGGAGAGAGTGAGATTTATAGAGACGGAGTGAGAGATGGGAGAGATAAAGAGGAAGGAGGAGGGATACAGTGATGGAGAGATAGGGGGTAGATGCAAGAGAGAGAGGGGAGAGGTGGGGGTGAGAGGAGGGGAGAGAAGGTGATGGAAGAAAAGAGAGGAAGAAGAGATTGGATAGAGATGTAGAGGAGGGTAGGGATAAAAGGAGACCTGAGGAGAGATAAGAGAGAAGGAGGGAATATTAAAGAGGACCTTGAGAGAGAGAGAGGGAGAGAGAGAGATGCTGATTAAGGGGGGAGGAGGGAGGAATAGATCACATGAGAGATAGAGGAGAGGAGGAGGAAAGAGAGAGGAAGTTAGAGATAAAGGGATGAAATAGAGAGCATGAGAGAAAGAGAGGGAGAGATGTGGGGGAGGCGAGAGAGAGAGGAATCTGAGAGAGAACTGCGAGAGTGAGTGAGGTAGAGAGATCAAGGAATAAACAATCACGGGAGAGACAACGAGAGTGAATGAGGTAGAGAGAGATCAAGGATAAACAATGCGGGAGAGAGGGGGGGAAGAGATACATAAGGAGAGAGGGGAAGTGGGGGAAGAGGGAGAGGGGAGAGAGATTGAGTTAGGGATAGGGATATTGAGGATGAAGAAAAATATAGGGAGATAGAGGGAGGGGGGGAGAGGTAGATAGATAGATTTTATTTATGTTAACAGGAATGTGCACGGGTTCTTATTGTTAATAATGTGTGCACACTTTAGGAATGCATGATCGGTTTAGGAACGTGTGTAATCTTTAGGAACATGAATGTGTTCCTAAAGTGCTTGTACGTTATTTGAATTTCAATTTTTTTTCGGGGGGGGGTGTGTGGTGACAAATCTAGCATACATTTTTGTTGAGTTGGTTTCCTCGGATTTAGTTTCAGGATGACAAACCTAGTGGTTCGGTCTGCAAATACATAAAAACCTCCATTTTTATGAATTCCTATCCATATCTCTATTTTTTATGTTATTTTTCGATAGGATAAAAATTCCAGTTATTGGCGAAACTATAGACAAATATAGAGCTAGCTGTGTAGATTCCAAATATATATATCTTTTGTTTTAAATTATTAATTTTTACTACTTTTAATCTATTTTTGTTTTGACATATATCAAAATCCTAGAATACTTACCTCTCTTATTTCTTATATAACTTTTTTTCGGCTTAACCATTTCTCAAATGAGTTATATGTGACAGTAGAGGAGACCGATATCTACGATCTAAAAAAAAAAGAAATTGTTTTGATAATGTTTACACCCTATTAGCCTACATGAACAAAGGACATGGATATGTTGACTTTGATCATTTTAAAAAAATGTAAAATTAATATTATAAATTTCCAAAAAAATATAGGGCACAAGAAAAATGGGTTCTCTACAAGTATACAAGTTTTTGGAATGAAATTCCGTTGTTAAAGTACTGAACACCTACATTAACAAAAACATATACCTTATATTTTGTTGGAAAAGTAAGAAACCACTCCTAGAAAAAAATAAAATTTGACATAGTTATTCACAATTTATATGAATAAAAGTTGTATATTCGGAAAGATAATTCAATTTCCTATGTTTCATATTCTTACAACATATTCAAATTCATTGTAAAAGTACCTTGAATAATCCCTCCAAGTTAAAAGAGTGTTGTGACGCAGCCGCACTCCTCGGAGCACGTCCGCTCACACAGGATCTTCTTCTTCTCAGCCCGAAGAACACCAAGGTTCTTCTATTTCCCTATCGATAAATCTGCACCCCACAGATTCTCTTCTGCGTGATCCCCCTTCTTTACTTATCGGAGGATCAGAACTCGAGGCTTCGCAAGTTCATTGTCGATCACTGGGTTCTCGAATCCCCGAGACCCAATGGCCAGTCAACGCTGACTTTCCCCAGTCAGAACTTTCCTTATCGCGATTTCGCTACTCGCGATATCAAGCACTATGATTTGCCGACTCCTGATACCCGACTTGACGAAACTCCGATGCACACGCACGAGCTGTCTTTTCCACCTCCCGTCACTTCTATCGATATTTTGGAATTCGCGGGATCGCGAATCCTGATGTCGATGAATTCGGGACTTGTCTTTTCCCGATCCTCGATATTGCGCCACCTGTCTTCCACTAATTCCTGTTGTGGACCGACACAACTCTCCCGTCGGGATATCGCGGATCGCGATTCCAAACTGTCTGAGTATCCTGTTCTCAGGACCTCCGATATGCCGAACCCTGACTTCCTTGGATCTCCTGACACGCGTCCTCAACAATGAACGGTTTTGGGCTCGTTGGGATATCGCGGATCACGATATTGCAATTCCTGATGCAATCCTTTGCATCTTCGACTCACAAATCCCCGATCCACGATATACGTGTGGATCCAATGACCCTCGTGGTCCTGATCAATGGCTCCACCTCTCCTGAGCTTCGAACATATCCACACTTGTACTGTAACCTCCCTACACCTCCACGAGATCTAACGACCCTCGGAATTTCACGAAAACTCCCTGAAGGATTTCGACCGTCCGTTCTTCCTTGGATTATTCCTGCGAAATGAATCAAGTGTTTCCTCCATGAAGACTTGTTCTCCTGCTCGCCAACCTACGACGCTTCCCTCAGACTTTCAATAGCAGCTTCCCTGTGCTTATCCTTCAGTGAATTCGAAGGCCTACTCCTCCTGAGCTTTTCCACGACTTCAGTCTTCTTGGAAACCTCTTGCACGCACTCCCTGTGGAAACCCTTCAACCTCGACTGAGTGTTGAAGTCTCTCGACCCTGCACACTCCTGCAGCAACAGTCTTCTAACACCTCCCTCAGGTTCGCAACCCTGAGATCTTTAACCAGTCTGCGCACTCCTTGCACGGCTCCTGTGCCCAACTGCACCTTTGAGGAAATGAGAACAAAAGTTATCTCTAATTGAACCCTTCTGTCAACGCACTCCTTGTGGACAATTCGAATGCACTCCTTGCAGAAATCCTTTGGCTCAATTAAAGAAACAATTGAAACTCATTCACTCTTCCTTTTAGACTTCAATTCCACCATGAAATCACATACACAGCATATAAAAGAAAATGTATGACAGGAAGCAAACATTCATGAGCATAACATCAATACACAGAGAAACAACACAAACCATGAATTTGAATCAAAGCTTCTTCTATTAATTCAAATATCAGTACATGGGTGTTCTCTACACAATTTTCTGCTTGCTCTTCTCTTCCTGCTTCTGAATTGATAATGTTACAATGTACAATGAGGGTGTCTATATCGGTTTTCCCTCTTGGACTATAAAGCTATCAAATCTAAAATTAAATTCCTATCTACCAGCATTAACTATATTAAATGCCGACTATCTACTAAAGGACGAGAGCTATCCGCTCAAGTTCCATTACAATATACAAGTGTGCCTTCATAAATGGCTTCATTAAAGACTTGCGCAACAATCCCAAAGTGTTTTCAAAATTTTGTGTTGGCTTGTCCAGCTGTCTTCTGCTTCCGCGCTGGCTCGCTTGATGTGCTGGCGATGCTCCTGCATCATGTTGTTTTTCCACATTTTCATTGCCACTAATGGGTCATGAGAGACCATCAGTAACTTGCACTCACCCAATTGTCTATACTATATGTGATAGTGATAACCAAATTAATATTATTAATGTATTTTTTTCTAGTGTATAGTATGTTACATACTTAAGGTAAAAGTATACGAAGGTGTAGAGACCCTGCATGTTCTTTACCATTAGGACAACACAAATTGTAAGTTAATGATGATAAGAGACACTATGAAAAATATAAAGCACATTGAAAGTAATTTTTTTTGTAGGAAATCAAATGGGTTAATGAATTTTAATATTTCTTATAACATGTACTAAATATAGGCCTATCAATATACACAACACATTAATATTATTAATGTGGTTGTTACTAGTGTATAATATCATATATGTTACATGACTATATTGATGTTGTGACAAGTTAATAATAACAATCCATATAATCCTATCCCCTTAGATAAATACATTAATATTATTAATATGGTTCTTGTTGGTTCATATACATATGGTAATGATAGAGAACAGTGTGAAAACTACAAAGCATGCTGATATTAATGTTTTGTGTAGGAAATCTAATGGGTTGATGAATTTTAATATTTTTTTTTATAGAAAGTACTAAATATAGGTCTATAAAGAGAGATTAATTTTATTAATGTGGTTTTTGCTAGTTTATAATATGTTAAATATTTTAGGACATCTTTATGCTCAGACCAATTAACCCAATTATACAAAGACATTAATATTATTAATGTGATTCTTGTTGGTTCATATGGAGATGATAATGATAGAATATAATATGAAAACTACAAAGAAAACTGATATTAATGTTTTGTGAAGGAAATCAAGTGGTTTGATCAATTTTAATATTTCTTATACCATGTACTAAATATTGTCCTATCAACTTATACAAACACATTAATATTATTAATGTGATTGTTACTTGTATATAATATGTTACATATTTCAAGTTATTTTTATGGCTTGACTCTTCCATATAAACCTATCCACTTAGATGAATACATTAACATTATTAATGTGGTTCTTGCTTGGATGATTAATGATATTAATAATTTTTATAACATGTGCTAAATATATGCCTATCAACCTATAAACATACATTAATTTTATTAATGTGGTTGTTACTACTATATACATTAGCATTATTAATGTGGTTCTTGCTCAGATGATTAATGATATTAATAATTTTTATAACATGTGCTAAATATTTGCCTATCAACCTATAAACATACATTAATTTTATTAATGTGGTTATTGCTACTATATATAATATGCCTTGACTAATTAATAATAACAATCCATATAAACCTATGCAGCTATACCAAATCATTAATATTATTAAAGTGGTTCTTGCATAGACAATATTGATATTAATATTTTATGGAGGAAATCAAGTGGGTTGGTGATTTTTAATATTTCTTATAACATGTGCTAACTAAAGGTCTGTCAACCTCTATGGACACAATAATATTATTAATGTGGTTGTTTCTAATATATAATATTTGTTATAAAAAAAACGTACATTATGCTTTTATCTCACTTTGAAAATAAAGTTGTCAGACATCACAGCTTTCTAGTCCCGACAAAATTGGAGAGCGACATCGAAGAGGGTCACCATACATAGGTCATTATAGACGTATTGTGCTTGAATTATGTGTTCAAACCAACGAGGGCAACTGATATTGTTAGCATTTCGCATTTCTCAGGTAAAACTCAACATTGTTATAACTAGCACAGCCACATGATTGTGGTTGATGAACGACGAAAGGCTAATTCCATTTACAAACCTTAATTAAGGTTTCTCTTATAATTAAGGTTCGTAAATGAAATATGCATATTTGATAGCAAAGTTAGAGTGCGTTTTTCCAGAAAAAAGTAGATTCAGTCAAGAAAGATCTAGATACCTATACGGAAACAATAATGGAGAAAGAAAAAAATATTGTTGATTTAGAATATAAGCTCTCAGAAATTACAAATTATAGAGATGAAAAAGTTCATAGAGGAGAAAAATAGCTCATTGTTGAGCGATGTAAAACAACATACAGTAATTTTAGAAGAAGAAAAAGCCCATCATCAACTAAAAATAAGGAAGTTGGAGAGTAGTTTGCATTCCCTAAACATAGATCTTGAATCAAAGGATGTTCATCACATAAATTTGATGGCAACACGTCCACTTTTTCAAGTAAAGTCACCTACTATTCAAAATGGAAAAGAAAATGGTTTGAGTGGAAATACAACACCAAACGTTGTGACTGAAAATCGAACAGCTAACACCACGAAGACAGTAGTTGAAAAGAAAACACCCAGGACGACGAAGCCAGTTGTGGAAAAACGAAGGCCTAGCATGACGAAGCTAGCGAACAACACGAAGCCAGTTGTGGAAAAACGAACGGCCAGCACCACGAAGCCAGTGCTAGAAAAGCGGACGCCCAGTACCACAAAAGCAAACACCACGAAGCAAGTAGTGGAAAACCTAACTTAACCACGAAGCAAGTAGTTGAAACGACGCAAACACCACGAAGCAAGTTGAAACGATGCTTAGCTTAACCACTGCATTCAGCTACCACTGTGTCCAGCTACAAACGCTTAATCTCAAGGAACGTGGCAGTGGAGAGTTTTATACATATTAATTTTTCTTAATCAATTAACTTGTCAATCAATGGTTAGAGAAGCAATTTCTTAATCATATTAAGTAAATGTGAAAAAGTAAACAAGGTAACAAAAGCATTCAGAAATGCAAGGAAATTGTGAGCATTAAATTTCATCCATAGATTAGAGAGTACGACTAAGAATATGCCAGCATCTTCAATTATTAGCCATAAGATTAGAATTTTAAATTAAAAGGTGATTAATTGTGCCCGTTATCAATAGATATACCCCTTTAGGCATAAAAATAAATATATATTCTTGAGCAGTGCACTAAAAAGAAAAATAGGTTAAACTCTAGCATAGGTTTTATATTGGGAATTGGAATATTCGGAGGTGCGTTAATAGCCCAGTGTAAGTGTTAAAAAATTACTGTCCATACCTTTTGTCAATCTATATAAGCCGTATTTAATTTTAAACTTTCCAGAAAAGTAATAAAATAAAACGAATATATACAAAGCATAATGAAATGGAAATTATGAGTTTTTTCATATATATAAAAGTTTTTAAATTATGTAAATAAAATTTTAAAATAAATTAGACCATTTTTTTGCGGTTAATAAATCACATTTATATTTAGTAAAAGTTCATAAAACATATCATCATCTGCCCATTTTAATTTGACAGTTCCATTTTAATGCTGGAAATTTTAAATATTCAAAAATATGCATCCCACTTGTTTTTTTATTAAGAAAAATTGTATATTTTGAAGGATTTAATATATCTAAAGATTTGATAAATCTACGTGATATATCAAATTTCCAAATTGATTTAGATAATATCCATATTTTCCAAATTTAATATGTGTATTTTATATTTTAATTATAGGTTAATTTTGTATTTTTGAATGCAAAGTTATATTGTTTTGTATTAATTATTTATTTTATTTTCACTACTTTTTAATTTTTTATTAATTATTTTATTTTACTTTTATCATTTTTTAATATTATATTATCTTAAACTTTGGAAGTAAAAGTGATACAATTTCCATAATAATATTAAATAAGTTGAATTAATAAATCTAATTAAATTTGAAAGAAAAAATAAAAAATTTAGTACACAAACTAATCACAACTATAATACAGAGCCTATACCAGATTTAATTTTGAAAGAAAAAAATAAAAAGTTTAATAGAAAAATGAATCACAACTATAATACATAGCACATAACAAATTTAAATTTGAAAGAAAAAAAAAAATAACAAAACTTAAATGAAAAAATTTAAAAATTTAAAGAAAATTTAAATGACAAATGAGTCACAACATATAATATAGAACCCATACCCAATATGGAGAGACTCTATTACTAAAAAAAAACAATAATAAAATATTTACATTAAAAAGTTAAAGAAAATACAAATGGACTTTAAAGTAAAAAATATATAAATTAATTTTAGAATAAATAAATTTAGATTTATGTTAGCTGATCCAATTTATAAGAATAAATTAGTTTATTTTAAATTCATATTAACAAAATGCTTCCATCTCATTCAATCTATCTAATTCATATTAACAGAATGTTTCCATCTCAATTTTTTTTAACTCTTCCACTTGGTTGTTAAATTTTTCATTTTCAACTATGTTCTATTAAACTCTCTTTTTTTTGTTTGAAGCAAATACATAGTATTTTGAGCCTCGTATATAATAAATAGATGTTGTGTATACTGGCATATATACACTCAAATTCAAAATGAAATATTATATAAACATGAATAGAGTATTAATAGTTGGGCGGAGAGAGTCCTTGTCCTACAAACGAGGGGGTCTCATACACCAATTTGGTCTTCTTGATAATTGATGTGGATTTAGCAGCAGAACAAAATGATTAACAAAATGAATACAATAAACAAAGAGATATGAAGAACAACACAGATATCCAGTGAACAATATATTCTATTGAATAAATGAAATAGGTTGAAACTGTAAAAATGCATAAGTGAAACACATGCTTGAATGGTGGTAGCTATCTTGGAGAAGAGATGTGGCTGCTAAGCGCATTCATCTGAGAAGAACGATTACAATGAGGCTTGAGAGACATTTTTGATATTACTCATGAATTCCAAAACCCTAGACATCCAAAAACCTAACCCTAGGAGGTGAAATGCCAAAAGTCATGTGGGCCCCTATGGGTAAGTTGGTACCTCAACTTCTTGGGTCATAACTTTTGCATATATGACCTTCGTTTTAGGTGTGTGATAGCACGTTGGAAAGGTATTTCATAAAACTACACATTACGCCATCAAACTCTGACTCTTTCTACAATTTGACTGTGGCGAGCCAAAAAAACATCGTTTAGGGATCCAAAACGGCCCCAGAAGTACAACAAGAAGTGCTGACATGAAAACATACAAACTAATCCAGTTGGATTAGGTGAGAAGCCACCAATATCCACCTAGAAGATGTGTAGGGGTTCAAAAATCCCGAGAAGTGTATAACCCACAATTACAAAGAAGTACAGAAGAACGTGCTAAACTAAAAACAGATAAGAGAAACTAGTTGGAATAGGTGGGTGGCCACCAATATCCACCTAGATCAATAATTATAGATAGTTGCAATAAGAAATAGAAAGTTCCTTCTAACAATAGATTCAAAAATGCTCTATGATATATAATTGTTTACTTATTATTGTCTTTCTAATTATTTAAGATCTAATTTTCTTTTCATTTTTTCTTAAAAATATAGTTATCAAGTATCTAGAGGACAGAGGATAATCATGTTATTTTACATAGATTAAAGTGATCTAATCAATAGTTTATAAAAAAAAAATCAATTTTTATTTTATTTTATGAGGGAAATTATTCAAATCAATAATTTATATTAAAAAAAATTAAAATTATTATTTTTTATTTCATTTAAATGGTTTAATTAATTTAATCTTCTTAAAAGGTTCTATGTTCCTAAAATTAAAATATTTATATTTTTTTATAAATTTAAGCAATTAAATTACTTCTTAAAAATCACACATTTTGTCACTAAAATTTTAAGAAATAATTATAAAATTATAAATTATAAACAAGTGTTGCATGCCAGCACAGTTCCTACCGAGTTGAATTGGGAATAAATGAACAGTGATGGGAAAACGTACCGGAGGCAAATGGAAATTGTAACGGAGACGCGACAAGCAACATGAAGCACATGTGGTATCCATGCAGGAAACGACACATGGCCTCTAGAGGCCCATTTAGTTTTTGAAAGTATATAATCCATCTTGCTTTTATTTTTTACCAGTAGTCTGACTTTCTATGTTCAAAATTTCCATTCCTACCTTGCATGTTTTATCTCTTCAATGTATTTATGAAATTAATTCATAACGATTTTTGTATACTTCCAACTTGCTAGAGTTAAGTACAATTTTCATAGATCATATGGCTTGCGTGTCTCTATATGTGCAAGGAAAATTAAAGTTATATGAATAGAAGGAGAAAAATATATGCATGAGAAAGAGAAAAAACATAAAACACACATATAAGGTTACATTGAAATTAAATAAACACAATTTCTTGAAGTTCAGCATAGTTGAAGATAAAAAATTCTGAGCACATAAGGATAAAAGGATATAAAACTAGTTTTATTTGAAATATATCAAAAAATAATATTGTTTGTTACATATTCCTGGAAATTTAAATGAGTCTGTCATATAGACTAGGATTGGGGCTCCCGCGGACCATAAGAGAAATATGTACAAGAAAAATGATTGTGGAAAGAAGAAGTGGACGACGGTAGAGAGCAGGACCTGACAAGAAGAAATTGGAAGGTATCAATCTTTGGCTAGACCTTTCTATTTAAAAAGGTTGAATAATTGGATTGATAAACAAAGAAGGATGTGATTAGTATAGAGTTACAATAATGGTACATATCACCCCTTTTAATATTTGCTTGTTGATGCATTTTTATTACTGTCATTGACGGCTATTGGAATCGTGCCAACTACATGTTGCCTTTTGTCAAAGACCTGCTCCATTTCCCTTTGGACCAATTCCTCAATGTAGCCTCTCAAGGGGGTCACATTGATCTCATCCCAGATTTTTATGTTGAAAATTTCATTTTCTTATTCTCTTAGATCGATAGAAAGATTACGCAGAGCCTGATCAATTTCTTCATTTTGTTTCGAATAGTCGACTAGCCAGTTGTCTATGTCATCTTCACCATATTCATAGATGTTTTAAAACTTTTGTAAAGACAACCCCTTAAAAATATCAACTTGTTTATCAAAGGATTTCGTATAAGGGAAAGGAGTTGACGATTAAG
Organism: Picea sitchensis; assembly: GCA_010110895.2. Taxonomy (NCBI): domain Eukaryota; kingdom Viridiplantae; phylum Streptophyta; class Pinopsida; order Pinales; family Pinaceae; genus Picea; species Picea sitchensis. The sequence continues at coordinate 137,675 of SNQJ01S0004403.1, forward strand.
TTGGGGTCTTGGACCTCATTGGTCCTTCCAGCTAAGTCTATTTCGGTCAAATTTCTGAATAATTTTTCTTTCTTTGATATGGATTGTTCACATGATTGGACAACTAGATGTAGGTTCTTCACTTATTTTTCCATCATGCATTTAATTTAGTGATCCGATTTTGGGAGGGGTGTTGTGGGTGGGAAATCCCTCCTACGGACTAGCACTAAGGGCTTTTATCATGCATGCAGAAATGACCTAAAGATTCTTACTTCTTACCATCATCCCATACCTAAACCCCCACCACTCATATGTAAATACAAAGCTCAAGAGATTAAATCAACGTACCTTAGTTTTCACGTTTTATGTCGATCCCTTTTCACACTTGGTTGTTCTTTGACTGCAGCTCTCCTCCCAATGCTGACCTGCATTCACAAAAGACAAACAAAGAACTCCACATGCTTTTGATCTATGAACTAATGAGTTAGAGATTTAATCAATCACACAATCAATGTTCAAATAATGACAATCTCATATGGCGGGACGGGAAAAACAATTCTTTTATTAACTTCACAATGATACCCTACAATGATAAAGTCAGATACTGCTCCTCGATCCTAGTCCTAGGCTCTTCTTCCACTGTCTTCCAACTTCTTTGCTCTATACTTCTCTTTGCACAAGGATGGCTAAAGATTGGGACAAAGGGAATGCTCAATCGGGTATAGTTTCTTTACTATGATTTTCCTCCCTTCAAATGGGACCCCTATCCCTTCTTTTATAGGTTAGAAGGAGCTAGGTATTTGGTCGAATGACTGGCCATGCATGGCCAAAAGGTTTAGTTAACTTACCCAATGTTGTGTGTTCCCTCAACAACTTTCCTTTTTTCGTGCTTTTGTAGGTACACGCGGGCTGTCTTGACTCAGCTAGCGTGTACATGCGTGCAGTAATGGAGCAGGGCACGTGGCCCTTTATAAAAGGGGTTTTTAAGAAGAGTTGTTCAATAGTGTTTTGGAAAAGAAGGAATCTGAGATGACCTGATGTGAGGTAAACATGTTTGGTGGAAATTAGTGTTATAACATATGCCCCCTAATGTGTGAGGTTAGAAGAGCATCTGATGGCCGAAATACATTATCAATCTTCACCAACGCTCCAAAGAAGTGAGCCCAGGGACCAGAAATCGGGAGGTGCCATCTGCAGAATAATAATTGTCTCACCGAGGTGAGTATACCCATGCTCGGGATGAAATAAAATCATGGCTACCAATCAAATACACTGTAGATCCATGTCATATAACTATATAAAGTGTAGCCTCAATAAATACACAGTGGAGCTACATCTCAAAATAAAAAAATATACATGTATAGTATCCATATTCTAGAAGCTGATAAGGCTTGATGGCTAGATATGAGGTCTTCAGAGCTTGAGCAACAACTTGAAAATATTCAAAACTTGGGTAGGAGTGTAATATGAGCGTATGACTTCACTACCTAGAGGTCTTCAACGGCTCGTCAATCATGGACTAGAGAATCTTGATGATCAAATTGAAGGCTTCATTGATTTCGAAAAAAGACTTGATTGGAATTTCGGGATGGTCGGGCATGAGGGAAAGAGACAAACTAAAGAGGGGCTGACTCAGGCTTGGTAAAAACTTCCCTTGGACAATAGCATGAAAAATGATGAGACTTAGGAAGCATGGCATTGACATAAGTTCATGATGCAGGAGGCAGCACAAACTCTCCATATGTTTGGAAGAATAACCAAACGGAGGAGGACACAACTGTATGTAGCGAAAATAGCTTCTTAAGGTCATATTAAATCCCAGAGATTGAAGAACAAATGGAAGGATGTGCTTTTTCCAAGGGAGACTCATTGTGTTTCCAATAAAAAGAAAAACTTTTCCCTTCCTCTTTTTGGGGTATATTTGATTTTTTTTTGTTTTTTTTAATAATTTTGGAAATCTTGAAAAAGAATAAAAGAATGATATGTTACAAAGGAGGAACAAGTGTCGCAAACATACTACTTCTAGGTGCAAGGACAAGACTAATGTTTAGAGCAAGGACATTCAAAAAAATTCCTCCCGGGGCCAAAGGTGTTAAGATGCAAAGGCAAAGTGCTACACGGCTTGCGTATAAGGCATGCTTCAGATGGTTCAGTTGAGAACAATATGGAGCCGACATTAGGCCAAAGACGCGGGTATGAAAATGATATTAATAAGACACACAATGGTAACATCCTTCGATGTAAGTTTAACGAGCCCAGAGAAGGTAAGCTCGGCTGTTTTTCATATTTAGAGAGTCTGAAAAAACGTAAAAGGAGAATCCAATGGGGTACATTTTTCGAAGGTAGTGTAGTCGGTTCGAAAAAGGGGTAAACTAGCACTGACAAGACATCTATTCAAAACCATTTTAATGAATGTGATAAAGATAAGATCACTCAACAATTTTTTCATTTTTAAGGAGTCTGAAAAAAAATTAACTATGGACTCTGTTAGGAATGTTTTTCTGGACTATTTTAATGAGTGTGAAAGAATAAGGTCACTCGACGATCTTTTCAATTTTAGGGAGTCTGAAAAGAGATTAACTATGGATTCTGTGGGAGTTCCTTTTTCGTAAATTTAGTCCCTCAGGCCCGAAAAAGGGTTAAAATTATACCTGAGGGTACTCTTCTAGGGATTCGAAGCCTCTCGAGTATACCTTTGTTCGTACAGTTCATCATCTGGACCGAAAAGGGGTAAACTACCGCTGAATAGATGTGACTTCAAATTTCAGTTTAACGAGCGTGAAAGGCCACAATATTTCTCGACAATATTTTCATGGTTAGAGGGTTTGAAAAGGGATTAAAAGAAGACCTGTTATGTTTTGGGAGTCCCGAGGGGGAGGTCAAGAGTGATAAAGAGTCATTCAAATGAGGCTCTAACTCGTAATCAAGAAAAACTAGAAGGACTCATGAGCCTACAGTCATTAATGACAACATGGACACCATAATGCAACCAGGATCTACCTAGGGCATCCATGTTCCGGTAAGCTCTACCACCAAATCGTGACACTACTAAAGAAACAATGATGGTTCTGTGTCACAACCTGGTGGGATCGATCCTATGGAAAAGGGACAAGGACAACGAGATACAAAAGTAGGGGTGGAAACCTAACTTATATGCTCAAGTTGACCATCTGAGATTTTTCCCCATGGACTGTCAAAAGTGACCCAAAACTCCAAAAAAAATGTCATGATACCTGAACGTAACTTTCCATAGAAACTCTTGAATCACTCTAAATGGTTTTCAATTTAGAGAAAATGATAAGGGGGGCAAAAAAAAGTGACAAAAAAGGGCCAAAAAGTCTATAAATAGAAGCTGGTAGCTCATTATCACCATTGCTAATTTGGAAATTGACTCTGGAGCAAAAAATCCTCTTTGGTAAAAGTGGTGATTCCGGGAGCTACAGTGGACGAATTGACCATCCGTCTGGACCAAGTAACTATAAACTACCTCCTTTTTCCTTTTAATTCTTTATATATGCATTTAATTTGGTTTTCTTGGGGGACGTCGACCTCTAAAAGGTCAGCCCTAGGTCCACGCAGGCTGTCTTATGACAGCCCGCATGTACACTTGATCTCTCTGATGTCAGAGCCCATGTACACGTGGCTGTCATCACAAAAACCCACGTGGAACCTCTAATGAGTGCAAATTTTTTTTAAAAAGCAAGGCCTAACCCTCTAAATTTTTTTCGATGTGCAGGATGTATGTGCAATGGAGAGAATGAGAGCACGGAGATATTAGCGCACTAGTTGGGAAAGACCCTAACGTTGTGGTGGCGTTAATGCAATGTGGCTTGCTCAAGTTTTTTATGTGTCCTTTCATGAGAGCACAACCTAGGCTACTGAATGCCTTGGTTGAATATTGGCACCCTAACACAGAATATTTTATGTTAAAGGGGCAGTCGCTGGTGCCCACTATAGAGGATATATACTTTTTGACCAACCCGCTCCAGGAGAGGGGAACCAGTGAATTTTCATACATTTCCTTCTGGTCCTCACAATATATCGAAATTGATAGGACTCTATTGTGAGGCAAGTACAGACCGATCGAGTTCATAGGTGCTAATAAGAAGGATCACCGATTTATCACTCCATGCGATTGTGTTGCTTATTGGGCGGATGACTGGTTCTGCGGCTCTACATCTGGTGTCATGTGCATAGATGAGATGTATAGTCTAGTGATTAAATGCACAGATATTTGACTGGAGCACCACACTGTTGGATTGTATGAAGAGGCAACTGACAGATTGTTGGTTGCGGATGCACAAGAACTTCGGGTTCGGGATGATTCTATGCTCTTTCTTCATTGAAAGAGTTCCTAGTTTCAGTTATGGAGTGGTGGTATGAGGACATCAGGCCTCTCTTCCTGTGGTTTGCATATGGGCAGTGTTGCTTCCATGATAGGGTGGTGGAAGGACGAATGAGTCCTTTGATGATGATTTATTTTCTTGGTTGTCGCGACAGATCCCAGCCATAGAGGATTATCCTTATGTTGGGATTGATTTCTTGAGAGATCCTGAGATCCTTGTACCTCCAGGCGAGGAGCAGGGAGAGATGGGTAAGTTTGCATCATTTTTTTTTTGTGAAACATATATAATTTTTA
>SNQJ01S0004403.1:142342-155529 GCA_010110895.2 Picea sitchensis
TTTATACCAAACTATTTGACATATATGTGTCTATTGTGAGTAGATATGGGACCCGCGCGACCTAGGAATTATGCAAGGAACAGGCATCATCCTTGGCCAGGGCCGCACCTATCGCCACAGGGTGACCAGCAACAACAGGAGAGCTTCCAACTGGTGAGGCTGAGAGGGTTTTGAGACGAGTTGAGCGAAATTTTACCTCGCTCACTCACACCATCCCCATGGCTGAGATTGAGGATCTGTTGCCATCTATGAAGCCTCATGTAGTGGGGGTACCATGGACGTGGGTCTGACTGTTTCAATGTTTGGAAAACATTGTTGATTATTACAACAGGGCCCATAGGCCCTGACCTTAGCGAGTCTAGACTTTTCACATGCCGATAGCTCTACTTGTATATATTTTTTGAGGGCATAAGCCCCATGACTCGTTACTGGTCATATTTTTTGAGGCGCTTGCGTCCACCTATGTACTCTGATGATTATGATATTATATATGGAGTTTTATTTCTTTTTGTGTGTTATGGATCATATTTTCCTTTAAAAATATATTTACATGTTTATGTGTATGTATTTTCTATGTGTGCGATATGCCAATATAAAATTTGATTAGCTAGAGAATCTGTAACTTGGCTTAATCTCCTAGGAACATGAAAATATATAATATAATCAAAGATTCATTCTAAGAGATGTAACCTAAGGAATCATCGGTGTAAAGTCAGATCATGAACACGATAGGCTCTATTTAATTGAGACACAACTAACTGAGCATCTAAATAGACCCGGATATGAGAGATACCAAATGACAGGGCGTCATGAAGCAACTCAATAACTGCACTGTACTCGGCGACATGTTTTGTGGTGGCACCTAAACATATACCTCCTGAAGATAATAACTGTCCCTGAGGTGTAAAACCCAATCTGTGGAGGCAAGCCTCCGAGTGTGTCGGCTAGCACCATCTGCGTATCCAATGAACACCTCTGATTCACTTGACATCTGCCATAGTGACAAAATATAACATCAAAAATGACATGTCCATAATAATAAAAGAAACCAAAAAGCAATAGTAAAAAGACTATACATATGTTACAAAAAGTTACCCAAGGTGACCTACCTATGAGTAATACTTCTTGAGGTAGAGCCCATTTCTAGGCTCCGCCAAAGCATTTCCATCAAAGTCAACTAGATGACAAGTGCCATTTTTTAGAACCTCTTTTATGATGAAAGGTACGAACCACATGGGTTTGAATTTTCCTTCCCCGAAGGGGTCCTTATATTGGTCATAGACCAGGACAAGGTCGCCTTCAGAGAAAATTTGAGGGCGAATGAACCGATCATACTAACACTTGACTTTTTGTTTGTGAGCCTCATTGGCCAGGGCCGCATCACGACGCTTCTCATTGAGCCACTCAAAGTACAATAATCGTTCCTCAAGTGGAGAAGTGTCTAGCAGTAACTGTACTATCAATTTTAGGGACGGGATCTGACATTCTATAGGCAAGACTACTTCCAGCCCATAAACAAGTTGAAAAGGTGAGAAACTGGTTGCAATCTTAACAGACGTTCGATAAGCCCATAATCCCAAGTATAACATCAAATGCCAATTTGACTTGGCTAAGTTGATCGTTCTTTGTAGGATGGTCTTAAGAGATTTATTTACAGATTCCACCTGACCATTTGCTTGGGGGTAGTAGGGTGATGAATGTTCTTGCCACAATCCAAGATTTGATGTTAATTCGGTCATCATTTGTTTCTGAAAGTGATTTTCATGGTTAGTGACAATCTCTCTCAGGACGCCAAACCTTGTGATTATTTGGTTGAACAAAAAGAGAGTTGCAGTCTCTCGATCATGTTTAAACATTGGCATAACTTCAACCCACTTCGTAAAGTAGTCTACAACTACAATGATAAAACAATTCCCCCTTGATAAAGGAGGGTTGCATGTAGTTTAATCAATTCCCCACTTGGTGAAGGGACCAACTGTGATGATAGGAAACATGGGAGTAGGATGTGCCCTCATCTTCCGAGAGAAGATCTGACGCGGGTGGCACTTCTTGACTGATTCGATACAATCTTTGATTATTGTCGGCCAGAAGTAACTGGCTCGTAAAATCTTTTGTGTTCTTTCCAACCCAGATAAATGACCACCACATGCTCCAGTATGGAAATCATTAAGTATAAGCTTCGCTTCTTCATGAGTGAGGCATCGGCGAAGAACACAATCTAGGCCTCGACGATAGAGAGTGTCTTCRAGGATGAGATAATTYTTGGCCTGATGATGTATGGGGTGACATTCATCATGAGAAGCAGAGTCAARGCACTTCAAAGTCTGGAGGTAGACTAGAATATCTCCATACCAGGGGTCCGAAGATGATATCAAAAAAATATCTCCTCGAATAGGCGATTCTTCGGGCAAAACATCCCTTGACTCGGCCAGAAGTTCCGAAATAAGTTCTGCGAAGACCAATGACTTTTTGGATTTTGCCGAAACAAAATCTAAGTCAAATTCCTGGAGGAAGACTATCCATCTACTAATCTTTCCACCTATTACCCATCCTGTCAACACGTATTGAAACAGCTTCACAACGGCAATGACGGTGGTCTTTGAAAACAAGCATAATGACGGAACCATTGAACAATATGGACTACTGCCAATGCCAATTTTTCGATATGAGAATAATTGAGTTCCGGACCGACGAGGCCTTGGCTCAGGTAATAGATCACATATTCTGAGAGTAAACATCTTCCTAAACTAAGACCATGTTGATGGTTGACTTTTTTGTAGCCAAGTATAATAAGAAATATTTGTTATAGTTGGGTGGTCGAAGCAGAGGGGCAGTTGTGAGGGCATGTTTCAACACTTCGAATGAGCATTGAGCAGCATTTTCCTAATGAAATAGAATGTCTTTCTTCAGTAAGTGCATAAATCCCTTTGTGATCTCGACATAGTTGGCGATGAAACGCCTCAAAAAGTTCACCTTTCCCTGTAGACTCTGAAGTTGAAGGATTATGCGTGGGGGAGGCAACTGAACTATTGCCTCAACCTTCAGAGGATCGGCCATGATCCCTATTGTTGACACTATGAAACCTAAAAAACATCCTAATGTTACACAAAAGCCGCATCTGTTTGGATTCAAGTGAATCTGGAATTAGCGACATCGCTCAAAGATAAGTCGGAGGTGTGTGGAATGATCTGTTCTCTTGCAAGATCGAGATGCTAAATCATCTAAATAGGCCTCAACTATATGCTTGAGATCATGGAAAGTAAAATACATGGCCCGCTGGAAGGTAGCTCCAGCATTTTTGAGACCAAAAGGCATCTTACGATAGGCAAATGTACCCTATGGACAAATGAATGTAGTTTTGTGTTGGTCTTCAGGATTGATTTGTATCTGATTATATCCCAAAAAACCATCCATGTAAGAAAAGGCCTTGCAACCTGCACATTCATCAATTATCTGGTCAATGAATGGTGTGGGAAAATTATCTTTTGGACAGGCTTTGTTCAAATCATGGAAATCCATACATATGCGAATCATGCCCTGTTTCTTGTTGACCGACACAGGATTTGACACCCATTGGGTCGAATGGATAGGATAGATAAAATCGTCTTTGAACAGTTTCTCGACTTCAACCTTAATGGTTGTTGCTTTCCTAGGATTAACTGGACGAAGCTTCTGTCGAATTGGCTTGGCATCCAGATAAGTTGTGATTTCATGTTCAACTATTTTTGGATCAATGCCTGCCATTTCCTCATAAGACCAAGAAAAAACATCGTGGACTTCTTTAAATAAGTTTATGTAGATATGAATCTCTATGGGAGAACAATCAACTCCAACAAAAACATTCTCCACGATGCCAAGGGTTCTGGAGATATTAATCGGTATAGTTTCAGCAATAATTGCCATATTATCCTCGGCATAAACTTCATGTGTAGCCAAGGGATTGATAGGACAAGACCTATCTCCAGTCATAGTTAAGGTGAATTCCCCTGCTTCGATTCTTATTAACTCAGGGAGGAAGTATGATCTATGATGGAGATCATCTCAGGGTTTTTCGGGACTAGTCATTGCTTCAATGATTTCTTCGTCTGAGGGAAAGACTAAGTCTAACGAATCGGTACCAGCGAGGGAACCTTGAGCCCAAATAGGCTCTGGGATCAGATCTAACTCTTGTGCAGGAGTCATATCTGTGTTGGATGAATCTTGCTGGACTAAAAAGTACGTTGGCTCTGCTGCAGACAAGGGCATGGACATACCATTATGCCCCGTCCCTTCCATCGTGGCCAAGAATCCACGGATCATTGAAGTAAGTCGTGCGAAATGATGAAACTTGGAAAATCTCAACCTTATGGTGGTATGATATGAACTTGACATCACATTGAGGGGGCGGGTAATCGAAGGTACCCATCAAATATGGGCACAAACCAACCCCTATGTTGACGATGCCCGATTGGGGATTATCAGTCATCGGGACCACAGATGCCCCCAATGAAGGGTCAGGTCTGGAGAAGGACAATTGATCAATGGTCAGAATCYGGCCCTCCTGTGGAAACAACAAGACCYGGAAAACTGTAGCAACCACTGCTTGCATGGAATAAGTCCAACTCCTACCTAACAAGAGATTTTAGTCGAGGGATGCGTCGACTACTTCTACCTCGACGCACATGGTCTTCCTTCCTAACTACACAGGGAAAKAGGGGATGATGCCATGTGGTCAAAACAAATGACCATCGAAAGTAGTAAGAAGAGTAGGTGACAGAGACAAAACGGGTTGGCCAATGGCCTTCCAACATGTCAATGACATGATGCATGTCGAGGTGCCCTCATCAACCACTACGAGGAAAATGTTCCACGTAAAAATTTTCGTGGGGTAAGACACTACTATTTGAAATGCTATGTGGTAAGGGACACGAGGTTTTAAGTCGGTTGTATCGAGCCTGATTGTCCCCAGATTACAAGTCTCAGTGGATCCTAAAGCTGCTAACAAAGATTTCCTTTGGGAAGGGCAGCTCTGGAGGACCTTCAAAGCGAACATCGCACAAGGGGTTTGAGATAAATCCTCCACCAATGAATAGTTTTGGGCTGTGAGAATATTTCTTGAACATGCCTTTTGGAATGCATGTCATTGTTTCTCCCAAATTCTTCTCGATCTAGAGAGGAAGAGATGGGATTTCAGCTTCTTTTCCTTTCTCAGAGGTGCTTGGCTTACTATAGTCATGAGCTCTAGTCGATATGAAATCATCACCTTTCATCATATACACATTTGTGGATGCAGGGTTGTTTGAAGATGGAGAGGGTCCTTGACTACCCCATTCTACGCCTGTACTGGCTTGGGTTAGGTTTTGTCCATGTTGGAATAGATTCATTAACACAACAGGTTGTTGTTGTGTCACAAACTTTTGGGCCTCTGCAAGCCGAGGACACTGGTGGGTTGGGTGATCTTCCATGCACAGGTTACATGGATACCTCACCTTCCATTTCTCAGTGTTTCCCCTGCCAGCATTATTAGTGGGTTTCCTATCCCCCTTACCCTTCTTTCATTGTTTTTTCTTTCCATCAGGCTGCTGGGTGGCCTTTGGATTTTTCGATTGCCTTGTCTGTACAACCAACGTTTGGGTAGGGGGAGCATTCAAAACAGTAGTTTGGCTAGCCACTGTATGTTGTATATACAATTGTTGCATTTTTTTTGTCAGTTGTTCAACGAGCTTGGTTTGTGTTGAACCTACAATACCATCGACATGTGGTCCAACTCTCTGTCTGGTTTTATGAAGTATGGATCATGGTGCATCGGGAAAAACCTCATACAGTAAACCAGATTGAGAATAAATTAGTTCAAGTTGTTGAGATATCATGATGGAATATTCTTCGGAAAACACTCCTGACATTGTGACGTATTTAGACAACTGTGGGACCAAAGACTTAAGGAACCACTCAAGCAAGAATGTTGGTGGAACTGGTACCTTAATTAAACTCTTCTAACATCTCCACTCTTGGATGTGGTCAAAGATATGGTCTTCTTTTGTCTGTTCAAAATTGATAAGAAATTATGTGCCAGCGTCGTATCTCACAGGGAATTGGAAATGGTTTAGGAATGACATTACCAATTCACTGAAGAAAGAATATCTCGAGCGGTGGAGCTCGATGTAGCATTTTGCGGCACTCCCGATGAGAGTGCATTGAAACAATCGCAATTGTATGGAGTCGTCTTTCAATGAATTAGACAAACACCAAAGATGGAAGGTGGTCACATGATCCCTTGGATCTTCGTTAGGCTTGGCCTCGAACTTTGGTATGTCCGAAGGAAATTGCATCGGCATAGGAGGCCAATGTGGATTGTGACATATGGGTTCATTCAACAATTTCGTCAAGTCTGGCACATGTAAAGTTGCCAAGAAAGGTAGTTTTGGTTGTTGTTGATGATGACCATGGAAAAAGGGGCTTGGAGTTTGACTGGCACCAGGTTTCCAGGAAAAATTGGGTTGTTGGTCGGGGTTCTGGTAAAATCTATGGCCATTACCAGTGTACGGATTCTACGTGTGAGGAGACATCCTCGACTAATTCCAAAAATAGGACGTAGATGGTTGGGTGTGCATTACATTCGGAGGACTTTGGGAAGGGTTTCCCCATGTCGATCCCATGGGAATAGGCATAGCACCTTGTCCGGGGTTCCATTGGTTTTGAAAATAATTGCCCCAGATCAGCATTCTTGACAAGGGAACTGATCCTTGCCAAGAATTCCAAGGTCCTGATGTGGAAGAAGTTCCAGGGTTTGCCCCCTGTGCAGGAATAGTACCCTACATAGGATTAGGTTGGCCATAACTGGGGTTTCCCCCGGTTGGGAAAGCCGCTGATGAGAAAGTGTTGTTACCAAACACACAGAACAAAGAAAATGGTGTCGACCCTACCGACATATTATGAGAAGGCAGTCCTTGACTCCCTACTCCAATTGAACTATGGTGTGTGTTTGGACTGACGGATTACTGGTGGGTACTGCTGAGTGAAGGGGACAAAGGAGGTATATGACCTCCCCTATAAGGGAAAGCGTTAAAAGGAGCTGAAGTGCCCCCCATGGGTCCTTGCAGAGGAGCGTTATAGCTCCCTACCCCCAAACCTAAAGTCTGCAAAGTGGAGAAGGATAATACAGGACTTGTACTTGAGCTAGGCATCCCATATGAGAACGGAGGGCCTGTCGCACTCTATGTGAAAGGAGTAGTGGTCATTTCCAAAGATAGGATCAGACCACTGCTCGAGGTAGAGGCAGTCGAGACCGTGGTGGCTCGAACTGGCGACGGTGGGGTAGGAGGTGGGACACCCTCTGTGACGGCAACTCTAGTAGAAATATCAGGATTCCTAGAGGAAGAGACGAGATTATCCTCCATTACCATCTGCTTCAAAGGTGCCAAAAGGTCCTTGAACAAAGGTTGGTCAGGTGTGATTTTTAGTGACCCGGTCGCTTCAAAAGACCCTTGTTGGTCTAGCTTTTTCCTTAGCGGTGGTGGGGGTGGCTCCAGTGTAACCGGTGGCAGTCCAAGAAGCCTTCTTGACTGACGGAGCTCGTGATCCTCCACTATGTGAGAATATCAAAGACACACTATGGATTTCTATTCATTTAAAAACAACACACACTAGAAAAGTCTCTATAAGATAAAACAAGCAAACACTAAACTAGTTGGAAGAATAGTAACAACAACCAACACTAGAGCAACTTACCGATGCAAGTGAAACTCGAATAAAGAAGCACCCTTCGGGTATACTCTGCAAAGCATGGCCTGATGTCTATCCTTGGTACCATGGTATACCCCTTCAGTCACTTGTGTATGTCCCTAAAAAACATAGGCAACTAGGTTTCCAACGCGTGAACTTTCCCCAGGTGGGTACAGTCAACAGTCGGGTAGACCACAATGAGTAGGGTATCAAGCCTGAAACCTTTCAAGGGTATCGAAATCAAGTGGTCTGGAAGACAACTAAGGACCTCGAATGGATTCAAGACCCATGAAGCTCTGTGGCAAATGCAATCGACGGAATCCCAAGACAAGCCCTCTATATGTGTTCTCCACTACGATTGGTCTGCCTTTGGAGAGGTTATCTCCGCTACCTTTCCACACGTGACCTCGTGTTTATCCCCTGTGTTAGAGGGGGGTCCCGGATAACTTTCACGATACTGAAATTTTAACACTCCCTAGCTCAGACTCCAATGTTTGATTTAATGGCCTTGAAGAGTTTCCTCTCCAAGCTAATTCAAGGCCCTAACCCTAAACTAGTTGGTTGACCCTACAAACATAAAAAGTTTAATTGATTTTAGATTTAGCATTAATTTTTATGGCTTGTCTTAAGTCAAAGGTTATGAAAGTGAAACTAGTGATGTTTGAAAGACGAAAGAAAAATAAACAAAAAGTTGGAAACAAAATAACTTCTTCTTGACTCAAATCTTAATCAAGTTTTCAAACTAAAATTTTCTAAGATCTTTGAACAAAAAACTCAAAGTAGGATTTCACTCGACTACGATCTACTTTTCATCTAAGTAAACAATCAATAACTTATGAAAGAAAAGAATTTTCCTGGTTACTAATGCAAACCGACACTATTTAACCAAATAAAAAAAATAAAAGTTTTTTTTTTATTAGAATGCTCGCAAAGCAAAAAAGGAAAAATATCAACAAGTAAAGACCAAGAAAATTTCTAGCCTAAGTGCAGATCACAAAGAGTCTCTTTAAAAATAACACACAAGAAAATTAAAACTGGACTCTTAGACTTTTCTAAAACCCCTATAAAAATAAAATTTTGAGGAAAAATTCTTAATGAAAAAGAAAGTTGTTGTTGTGATCTAACCTAAGTTACTGATCGCTATGACAAAGACCCAAAATCTTGAGAGGTATAACTCTTGACAAAGGAAAGGATGATTTCCTCACCTTAAACAAAAATTTTCTCCACGGGCACGCTGCTGACCGTTCAACAACAAGCGTGTGCACGCGAGCTGTGTAAAGTCAGGGCGCGTGTACACACGTGTAGACCTTATACATGTCGTGTGTACTTATGAAACTCTAAAAAATGAAAGAACAAGCAATCAAGCCCAGGCAGAGACTACTGGTATTGAAAACCATAATCTCTTGAAGACTCAAACACTTACTTTGACAGAAAAAAGAAAACAATTAAAGGAAAACTTCATAGAACAAACCAATCTGAGGTGAAACCTAAGCTATAGACTGCAAACAACAAAGACTTAGAATGAGTTCTAGAAAACCCCTGAGAAGGATTATTTATGACAGGGGAGAGGATGACTTCCTCTCTAGAAGAAATTTTCTAGAATCATACACACGACTGACACTTCCTCAGCTAGCGTGTACACGCAGGCTGTAGGAAGGTAGAGTGCGGGTACATGCGTGCAGACCTTATACAGGCCGCGTGTACCTCTGTGGATCTCAAGAAAAAAAATGTGGTCAAGCAAAGAAACAAAGATAATTGGTATGCAATACCAGAATCTATGTTAGCTCAGACATTTGCAGAAACTTTAAAAACAAGGAATGAAACCAGTTCTTAAAAATAGCCAAGAAAAAATATTCCCAGAAACCCTAGAGATCCCCAATATGGTCGCCAATTCTGTTGTGGGTGGGAAATACCTCCTACGGACTAGCACTAAGGGTTTTTATCATACATGAAAAAATGACCTAAGGATTCTTACTTCTTACCATTATCCCATACCTAAACCCCCACCACTCATATGTAAATACAAGTCTCAAGAGATTAAGTCGACGTACCTTATTTTTCACATTTTATGTCGATCACTTTTCACACTTGGTCGTTCTTTGACTGCAACTCTCCTCCCAATGTTGATCTACATTCACAAAAGAAAACAAAGAACTCCACATGCATTTTATCTATGAACTAATGGGTTAGAGATTTAATCAATCATACAATCAATGTTCAAATAATGACAATCTCATATGGCGGGACGGGAAAAACAAGTATTTTATTAACTTCACAATGATACCTTACAATGATAAAGTCAGCTTCTACTCCTCGATCCTGGTCTTGGGCTCTTCTTCCACTGTCTTCCAACTACTTTTCTCTATACTTCTCTTTGCAGAAGGATGGATAAAGGTTGCGACAAAGGGAATGCTCAATCGGGTATAGTTTCTATACTATGATTTTCCTCCCTTCAAATGGGACCCCTACCCCTTATTTTATAGGTTAGAAGGAGCTAGGTATTTGGTCGAATGACCATCCATGCATGGTCGAAAGGTTTAGTTAACTTACCTAAAGTTGTGTCTTTTGTCAACAACTTTCCTTTTTTCATGCTTTTGTAGGTACATGCGGGTTGTCTTAGGTCATCTATCTGGTACACACGTGAAGTAATGGAGCAGGTCATGTGGGCCTTTATAAAAGGGGTTTTTAAGAAGAGTTGCTCAATAGTGTTTTGGAAAAAAAGGAATCTGAGATGGCTTGATGCCAGGTAAACATGTCTGGTGAAAATTAGGGTTATAACAAGGGGATATATTCTTGTCTTCTTCTCGTATCTGTCATGTTGTTGACATGGATGCCAAAAGGGATGACCGTGTCTAAATATAAATGTTATTCATTTTTTAAATCCGCCTACAAATGTTCATGCAGAACATGTGCCCTCGTTCCAAGGGAAGCCATAATTTGTCTACACAATGCGAGGAGGCTAGAGTATCCTTTTAACTTAGCTACATGGGTGGTAGGCATGGCTATTTCTAAAGGACTGGAAAGAAATGAAATAGGAATCAAATATTCCTCCAATTCCTTGACTTGGTCCTTCAATGTGGCATTCTCGGCCTCAATGCCTCCAATGGAATCATCAAGAGAATCTTCGGTTGCTCGGTGAATTCGAGAAATTTGTGACGACCGCATGTTCCAAAGGTTAATCTTTGAACAAGATTTCTGATTCTTATTTTTTACATCTCTCTTTTAAATAATTAAATATTTAGACTATTTGTAAAAAACAATGCTCTGGAATACGAATGATTCATCTTTGTCAAAAAAATTGGTCTTAGCTATTTCCGTTGGGCGACTATGTTGGATCACGTCTCTGGGATGATCAAGGTTGTGGAATACATTATCTAGATCAGTATCAAGTTCCATTAACTAACTTTAAATTTTGGGCTCTTCCTCCTTCCCTACAATTATTTTTCTCTTCTTCTTCACGGGAATCTTGTGAGAACTATCAATTTTAGTGCGAGGAGGGTTGTTATCTCCTCCTTCGTTTGAATAATTTTGGGTTTGTTTCTTGTTGGGGTTGGCTGTTGGAGCGATTCTCCATGATGTTGTACTGTTGGGAGTGGTATCCAGGGATTGACCACTCTTATCAGCGAGGCCTTTTCCCTATTTCTTGTACAATTCAGTGGTGCTTTGCAATGTGTCTAGGTTTCTGACATCATAAGAAGGAGTGTTGTCATCAGTATATGTGTTTTCGCTAAAGCGTCTCTCGAAAAAAGAATTTTTGAAGTGAACTACATGTAAATGTTCTAAAAATATTCCATTAGGGTAAAACCCTCTTAGCATTTTAGAATATATTAGGTTCAAGTAGTTGAAATGGGCTGCGAATTCGTCAATTTTGTTGACGTTCCTCAACACGAAGTCCCCGACTTTCCAAGGAAGAGGAATGAACTATTTTTTTTTGTTCTCATGGAATAGATGCAACCAATAGTTATGTTGCCTTTCCATATCTGTAAGAAACATTATATTTGTAATGTGACATGGAAGGAACGAAGGATTTTCCTTGGAGCAAAAAATACTTATCACACTGCCATTCTCCATTTGTTCAAGTGCCCCCTTCCTGTCCAAAAACTTGGTTGTCTGGTCACACATGAGGGGATTATCCTTTCCTAATAATAAAACTTTGAAAACAGAGACAAAGTCATTAAAAACCTCATAAAAATAGTGGGAGGCCTTGGTACCATAAGGATATTGGGTTGAATTCTAAGTTTACCTTCTTGGACACAGACAATTTTGGAAACAGACAGCAATGTGCTATCGCGAAAACCAAGTAGGATGGCATATAAAATTTATTCTCCTTTTTGAAGCTTGAAAATTGGGAACATATTTCAATGGAAATTAGCTTCCCCCAATCAAACATGGCTTGCTCCTTGACTGTGAAATAAAAACTATAAAGAACCAAGCGTGAAATACTTGTTGTGGATTCCTATCCTGTTATTCTTGTAAACAACTAGGCAATTTCCTAGAATGGATTTCTAAATGAACTAACCTAGAAGCTTTTGATATCTTCAGGAACTATCGTTGGGGCTTATAGGAACTCGGGCTAGAGGTCCAACACATTATTATGATTTTTTAGGAACTACTTTGAGTCTTCTCCTCTGAACGTCAATGTTGGCTCTGGAAATCTTAACATATGATGGAAGACTTGAGGTGACAAAGAAACATGAGAGTGGTCCGGTAGTGGAATAATTATTTGTCCTAAAATATATTTATCGACGGACCAAGAGACCAGATCCTTACAGTCAAAAACTTCAGGGACAGAACCTGCAGTAGAAATTCCATAGGTCCAAATTATTTTGTTTTGGGCAGAAGGGGATGGGTAGTAAGAATATGCCCTGGACCACTAGAAGTTCTGGTCCTCATGCCTAAATATCGCTGTATCTTCACAGAAATGTTGTCGACATGGTGCCATAATTGTATGAGAATGTTCATTTTCTCCAGACAATGCTTGAAATGAACAGTTGGAGGGGATAATATAACCCTCCGCAAATGTTGGTTCAATGTGTATGAATGGGAAATCTCCTCTATCCTTTCGTTCATTAATGACAATCTCTATGGGTGTTGCAATTGCTAGCAGTAAAGCTTCGTTATTGCATGCTTAGAAGTACGAAGGTGGTGGGTACAATGAAGAGAAATTAAGGATTGGAGGTTTCGTGAAGGTGCCAACCAAACGTCGTGCGAACGAGATTCCATGATGTTTGAAATTAACACTGGGAAGGCATAATATAACCCTCCACAAATCTTAGTTTAATGCATATTAATGGGATATCTCCTTGAGCCTTTTGCTCATTAATGACATTTTTTATGGTTCCTGCATGATGAGTTGTTAACATTAAATCTTACTAATTTCGTATTTATAAATAAGACCTTATATATATATAATAATATGTTTATATAAACAATTTTTTTATTATAAATAAGACTCTTATATATATATATATATATATATATATATA
>SNQJ01S0004403.1:155551-191079 GCA_010110895.2 Picea sitchensis
GTAGGGTTGCAAGGGATACTGAGGAGAGGTGAGCGCCCAATGGTTAAATTATATGTCTTTATAATATATATATATATATATATATATACATAATGTTATTAAAATATTTTTTATTATAAAGAAGTGCAAAGGTGACTGGGACAAGGAAGAGAAAGTAAGGAATGACCAAGTATGAAAAGCAGTCAGACATGATTCAAAATAGGGTTACAGGTGATACTTGGAAGAGGTGAGGGTCTGACGATCAAATTGTATGTCTCAGAAATTTTGAATGCAAAATGCGTAAAATGGAAGAGGGCATGATGGTGAGGGCAGTCCAACGACTGGTTTGTATATTTTTGGAATTACAGGTGTTGTTTGTAGGTCATAGAACAATGGCAGGGAAATATTGAACCCTCCTATCCAGGAACCCACAATAAAAAAAGAGGCTAAGTATGGAATAGGGAAATGGTCGGTCGAACTCGTTTTCAGAATTAAGGATTGGAGGTTTCGTGAACATGCCAACCCAATGATGCACAAACGAGATTCCATGATGTTTGAAATTAACACTTAGAAAGGATAATATAACCCTCTGCAAATATTGGTTTAATGCGTATTAATGGGAGATATCCTTGAGCCTTTCTCTCATCAATAACAATTTTTACGATTCCTGCATGATGATTTGTTAACATTAAAGCTTACTGATTGTATATTTAGTAATAAGACCTTATATCTATATATATAATGTTTTTATAAACAATTTTTTTATTTTAAATAAGATTCTTTTATAAATATATATAAATATGAAAAGCAGTCAGATGGGCCTGAAAGTAGGGTTGCAAGGGATACTGAGGAGAGGTGAGGGCCCGAGAGTCAGATTATATGTCTTCANTTATTATAAACAAGTGGGAAGGTGCCAGGGACGTGGAAGTGCAAGTAAGGAATGGCCAAGTATGAAAAGAAGTTAGACGGGTTTCAAAATATGGTTATAGGGGATACTCAGGAGAGGTGAGGCCCCGACGGACAAATTGTATGTCTCGAAAATTTTGTTTGCAAAATGCGTAAAACAAAAGAGGGCATGATGGGGTAGTCCAGTGGTCGATTTGTATATTGCGTAATTTTGGGTGTTGTTTGTAGGTCGCAGAACAATGGAAGGGAAATCTTGAGCCCAACTATATAGGAGCCCGTAATCGAAAAAGTGGATAAGTATGGAATAGGTAAACAGTCGATCGGACTCGTTTTCACTAATATATTGAAGTTTGTAATAGATATCCCATTACCTAACAAGATCTTTTCTAGATGTATATCACGGAATTCCAGGTGTTGTTTGCATGTCATGGAACAATGCATGTGCAATATTGAGCCCGCCTGTCTGGGAACCTGCAAGCAAAAAAGTGGGTATGTATGGAATAGGGAAACAGTCGGTGGGACTCGTTTTTGCTAATATATTGAAATTTGTAACAGATATCCCATTACCTAGAAGGATATTTTCTACATGTTTCTGGACAAGTTGTATAGGGATAGCTAGTATGAATATCTCCTTGAGGCTTTTACTCATTAATGACAATTTTTATGTTATCATAATGTTTTTTATAAACATTTTTTTTTTATTCTAAACAATACTCTTATATATATATATATATATATATAAGTATGAAAAGTGATCGGACGGGGTTCAAAGTAGGGTTATAAGGGATACTCGGGAGAGGCGAGGGCCTAATGTTCAAATTGTTTGTATTAACAATACACACACACACACACACACACACACACACACACACACACACACACACACACATATATATATATACACACACAATGTTTTTATAAACACATTTTTATTATGAAAAGCGGTCAGACGAGCTTCAAAATAAGGTTACAAGGGATACTCAGGAGAGGTGAGGGCCCGACAGTCAAATTGTATTTCTCAGAAAATTTGGGTGCAAAACGCATAAAATGGAAGAGGGCATGATAAGGCAGTCCAACGACCAGTTTGTATATCGCAGAATTCCAGGTGTTGTTTGAAAGTTGCGAAACAATGGAAGCGAAATCTTGATCCTACCTGTCTGGGAACCTACAATTGAAAAAAAGTGGCTAAATATGGAATATGAAAATGGTCGGTCATACTCGTTTTCGCTAATATATTGAGATTTGTAATAGATATCCCATTACCTGGAAGGATTTTTCTGTATGTTTCTGCATAAGATGTGCAGGGATAGTCAGTGTGAATGTCTCTTCGAGGATTTTACTCATTAATGACAATATTTACGGTATAATAATGTTTTTATAAACAATTTTTTTTATCACAAATAAGACTCTTTTATATATATATATAAGTATGAAAAGCAGTGGGACGAGCTTCAAAGTAGGGTTACAAGGGATACTCAAGAGAGGTGAGGGCCCGAGGATCAAAGTGTATTTCTTTATATATATATATATATATATATATATATATATAATGTTTTATAAACATTTTTTTATTATAAACAAGTGCGAAGGTAGAGGGGACGGGGAAAAGCAAGCCAGGAATGCCTGAGCATGAAAAGCGGTTAGAGGGGCTTCAAAATAAGGTTACAAGGGATACTCGGGAGAGGTGAGGGCCCGCCGGTGAACTTGTATGTCTTGACAATTTTTAGTGAAAAACAAGTAAAATGGAAGAGGGCATGATCGGGCAGTCCAACAGTCGTTTTGTATATCGCGGAATTCCGGGTGCTATTTTTTGGACAAGTTGTGTAGGCATAGTCAGTGTGATTGTATCCTCGAGGCTTTTAGTCAACAATGAAAATTGTTACAGTTGTTGCATGGTGATTTTTTAGCATTAACCCTCAGTTTTTGCATAATTGGAAAGAAGTGCAAAGGTGGCGGGCACATGAAACATCGAATAGGAATCAGATATTCCATGAACCCACCAACTCGACAATCCACGAAAGAGATTCCAAGAAATGGCCAAGTATGGAAAGCAGACGAACGAGCTTCAAAATGGGGTGAAAATAGTTCTCCAGGAGACGTGAGGAGCCAACAATCAAATCGTAGGTATCATAATTTTTGAGTGCAAATTGTCTAACATGGAAGAGGTATGATGTGGGAGTCCAACAATAAATTTTTATATCGCATAAGTCTGGGTGTTGTTTACAAGTAATAGAACAATGGAATGGGGAAGCGGTCGGTTGGAGTCGTGATATAAAAGCATGAGTGCTAATGTGAACCCATGAGTCCGCCAACCCATGCAGTTAGACATTTTTGGAAAAACAAATAAGTATCCAGAAAGAGAAAGTAGAGGGGAAAAAGAAATGAGAATTTGGTTAATTGTAGAAGAGGGAAAAGAAGAGATAATGTATTCAAATATGTAATAGATATCCCATTTCCTATCAATATCTCTTCATCATGTTTCTATAGAAGTTGTATACTTATTTCATATACATGGAAAGAAGTGTTAAGGTGGCAGGCACAAAAAATGTTTAGGAATTGGAAATTTCCTAAAACCACCAACCCAATGAGTCACGAAAGAGATTCCAAAAAATGGCCAAGTGTGGAAAGTGGTTGAAAGGGATTCAAAATAGGGTGACAAGGGTTCTTGAGGAGACGTGAGGCCCCGACGGTCAAATTGTATGTCTCGAAACTTTTAAGTGCAAAATGTGTAACAAGGAAGAGGGGATGATGTGGGAGTCTAGAAGTCAATTTGTATATAGCGTAAGCCCAAGTGTTGTTTAAAGGTCAAAGAACAATGGAATTGACATTTAGAGACCCCCTGTGTGGGAACCTGCGATCGAAAAAGTGGCTAGGTATGGAAAGGGGAAGCGCTCCGTCGGAATCGTGATATAAAAGAATGAATGAAAATGTCAACCCCTGAGTCTGCCAACCCGTGCAACAAGACATTTTCGGAAAAATGACCAAGTAACCCAAAAGAGAAAGTACAGAGGAAAAATAAAGGGGAATTTGGTTAAGTATAAAAGAGGGAAAATAAGGGGATACAAGAGAGTGGGAAAATATAAAAGTTGAGGGAAATTTTCATAAGTGGGAATTGGTCTCAAACAATCCCCATTGTTGCAAAACCATTCTTTTCTAGTCCAATATTTTATCCACTTACTCATTTTCTATTGTGCTTGTACCATTAAAAAGGGTGTGAGCAAATGCTTTGTTGAATATTTGTTTTTATTGCAATTTTTTGGAGTAATTGTGTTCTTCATACATTCTTCAATGACTTTGACATATTATCTTAAGTATTAAACTTCTTGCATGATGGGTTCTTAGAATTAAAGCTTACTAATTGCATATCTAGAAACAACAATGACGATCTTGAATTTTAATATTGTGCTTGATTTCATAGTACCATTTGACTTCAGCCACCATATATCATTTTTTTTGGTATTCACAAAGAAGAAGTTTGGTAATTTCATTAATAAAGTAAAAGTGCTCAAATAGGGGCCAAGGGATAAACAACTAATAAAATGTTTCCTTTTGGAGTAAAGGAATCAAGGAAGCGAAAGGGAAATAAGAAATCATTTTCTCAGCAAGGTTGAGATGAAAAAATAACTTGTAGGGCGGGGCCCTGACTACCGCATCGTGAATTAGTGTTGTTATGTTCTATCTACATTATGAATAGAATTGAATGTTGGTTTGAAACTGTCTGAAATTAATTTATGTTTCCATATAAGCCTGATGGGATCGACACAATGCATTGTCATATAATTGTTCAATGCTCTAGATTAGATCGAATTACTTGAGCCAATAGAATATTCAAGAAGTATGAGAATATCTAACCATGCAAACGAGAAGAGGTGTTAAATCCAAGAAAGAAGCAGCAAAAAAGACTCCAAGGAAATGTTTTTAATACTAAATCCATAAAAAAAAAATATTGGGGAGTGTATATTTATTCATAGACATTGGAATGAGTTCTTTGCATCGAGGCATTGAAAATATTTGTCATAAATATAGGTACAAGAGCTACCAAAAAAAAAAAAAAAAAACATGACACAATTATGTGTTGTTCCTCTAGTGGAACAACATGCAAGAGCCATCAAGATGCTCTTCAACATGCGTACAAAACTCATTACCATGATTTTTAGGAAGTCCTTGCAGTCTTTTCCTCGGAAGGTCAATGTTGGTTGTTGCAATATCAATATATTGAAGAAGACCTGAGGTGACAAAGAAACAGGAGAGTCGTTCCGCAGCGGAATAATTCTTTGGCTTGAAGCAGGTCAACAACACTCCTACTCCTGACGCTGGTGACCTGGAGACATTGAAAGACACCACTGAATTGTACAAATAACAGGGAAAAGGCCCTGGTGAGAAGAGTTTCCAATTTGTGACCACCACTGTGAAGAGAACGACATTTCGAAACATCGCTCCAATGACCCACCCAAGTAAGAAAGCAACCCAAAATTACTCAAATTCATGAGGACATAAGAACCCATTCTCGTGGTAAAACTCATAGTTCTCACAAGTTTCCCATGAGGAAGAAGAGGAAAAATGTTGTAGGGAAAGTGAAATATCCTGAAACTGAAAGTGAGGACACACCAATAGACCACCTCCTTACAGTCGAATACTTTAGGGACACAAACTGCATGAGAAATTCAAGAGGTCCAAATTGATTCATGCTACGGGGGAGGGGACTAAGAGACCCCTTTCTTGTAGGCAATGACCTCTGGGACATAGGCTGCACGAGCAATTCCAGAGGCCCAAATTAGTTCATTCTTGGAGGAAGGAGATGATTAGTAGTAATATTCCTTGCACTAGTGGGAGTTATGGTCCTCATCCCCTAAGATGTTTATTGTATATCTAGAGAATAGGAGATTGGTCCTATAATTGAATAATTATTTGGCTTGAAATATATCTCTGGGAGAATTAAGAGACCATTTTCTTACAGTGAAAGACTTCTGCCTAGAAAGGAATAATTTGGGCCTCTGGAATTCCTACTCTTGAGCTGCAAAGAGGCTATTGCATTCAATGTCAGTTTCTTTTTTGAAACCCCTTCCTTTGGTATTGTCAAGGCCACCATTGTCTAGCCACGAAGTGCTCTTCATTATGGTTGATTTCAATTTGGGCACAGGATTTAGAAAAATATTTGCATCTCCATCATCCATCGTTGTATCATCGTCCATCAAATCATCTTCTTCCATCTCAAAATTGACCACATCAATCTTTGCACCATCCATCAACGCAGGAGGGAAGGATGTCTGAGCAGGCGTGGTTTCCTTGGAATTATTTGGCTTGAAATATATCTCTTGATGCACCAAGGGACCATCTCCTTTTATTCTTCTGGGAGGAGGGAGATGAGTATTAAAAATATGCCTTGGAGCACTAGAACTTACGGTCATCATGCTTGAAGGTGTTTACTATATCTGGACAGAAATGTTGCCATAATTTAACGAGAATGTCTGTTTTCTCCATGTGATGTTTGAAATTAACATTTGGAAGGGATAATATAACCCTTCGCAAATCCTAGTTTATTTTGTATCAATGGGAGATCTCTTAGATAATTTCGTTGATCAATGACAATCTCTACGGCTCTTGCATAATGCTTTGTTACCATTAAAGCTTAGTAATTGCATATTTAGAAAAAAGTGCAAAGGTGGCGGTGATGACGAAGAGAGATTAAGGATTATAGATTTCATGAAGCCACCAACCGGACGACGCATGATAGAGATTGCATGATTCTTGAAATGAACATTTGGAAAGGATAACACAACCCTCCACAAATCTTGGTTTTATTCATATTAATGATAGATCTTCTCTAGCCTTTCAGACATTAATGACAATATTAAGGGTTACTACATGATGAGATATTAGCATTAAATATTAATAATTGCATATCTAAAAAGAAGTGAGAAGGTGGCGGGGATGGCGAAGAGCGATTAAGAATTGCACATTTTGTCAACCCACCAACCCGTGAAAGAGATTCCAAGAAATGACCAAGTATGGAAAGCGGTCGGACGAGCTTCAAAATAGGGTCACAAGTTATACTCGGGAGATGTGAGGGACCGATGGTCAAATTGTATGTCTCTAAACTTTTGACTAAAAAATGTGTAACACAGAACAAGGCACAATGACAGATTTTGGTAGTCAATTTGTATATCGTGGAATTTCGGGTGTTGTTTGTAAGTCGTGGAAGAATGCAAGAGAAATGTTAAGCAAGCCTGTCTAGGAACGAGAGATGGAAATAATGGCCAAGTATGCAATGTGGAAGCGGTTGGTCGGACTCTTGATATAAAAGCATGAGACATACTCAGAATAGGGCATATTGACAGGCTTGGAAATAGGGCCACAAGTTCTACTCAAGAGGCGTGAGGGCCCGATGGTCAAATTGTATGTATCCCAACGTTTGAGTGAAAAATGTGTAACAAGGAACATGGGACAATGACAGACTTCAACGGTCAATTTGTATATTGCAGAACTTCAGGTGTTGTATATAAAATCATGAGACATTTGGAAAATGACTAAGTAACCAAAAAGGGAAAGTAAAGGAGAAAAATAAAGGGGAATTTGGTTGACAATTTGTAGATCGGGGAAGTTTGGGTGTTGTTTGCAGGCAACAGAACAATGGAAATGCAATGTTGAGCCCTCCTACCTAGGAACCCATGAATCCATCAACCCGCGCACCTAGACATTTTCTGAAAAATGACTAAATAACCAGAAAGGGAAAGCAGAGGGAGAAAATAAAGGGGATGGCAATTTTCAGAAGCGGGAATTGGTGTTAAGAAATCCCCATTAATGGTCTTAATAGTAACTATGAAATGCATTAAACAAGCTTTTCAATCAAGGAATAGATAAAGCGAGCCATGCTTATAGTTTCTAGGATGTGTTTTCATAAGACAAGCATTGAAAAGCCACACATAAATCAATTTTGGGATGTTTAAGTAAAATTATTGTAGTATTAACTTCACCATAAGTATAACAATGACAAATTTGAATTTTAAGACGAATTTTAATTTTAATTTTCTCTGGTTGATATGATAGTTCCATTGGACTTCACATAGCATATATCCTTTTATTTCAAAATATTTATGAAGATAAATTTTGGTAACTTCATCGATCAAGTAAAAGTGCTAAAACGAGCCACATACTACATTTGCGTCAGAGAGATTATATTAAAAGGAAAAGCAGGTCCTGTATATTCTTTAACATCATAGAAAAACCACCAAGATCCTGAATGTATCATTAATTTTCCAGAATGAAGCATACAACCAAGAGCCAAGTAAACACCAAATGTATTGAAATTCGAGGCACAAGGAAATGCATGAACACAAAAGGTTCCAAGTGATATCGTAGAAGGGTCCATAAAGCAGTACACATCGACCTATGCATAAAACAATTTGATATAAAAAAAACATAGGTGGAATTGGTTTTCTCTTACATGTGATATATGTTCCCATGAGAAAATAATCGGGCCCATGAGAACCCTGAAATACAACAAGAAAGAACATGAACAAAAGTCTGCCAAACAAAAGAAATCACAAAACTAGCATGGATTCTGCATTGTATCCCAGCTATAACCAAACCCCCAAATGGGCACCAAGAAACTTGTTGATTAATATTTTACCATGAAGCAAGATCATTATGGACATTTGCTTCTGATAGTTCCATGTTTTTTCACTTCCAGTTTTAACAATGCCAAATTTCAAATATTATTGGAAATGTCTGATGGTTTTGTTTAGTGGAGCAAGCCATTTTGACGGTTCAAAGGATGGGCATGATTTATTCACAGTTGGATACTTTGTATGGGATTTGTCCTCATGCTTCCCATTTCTGGACTGAACAATGTTATGCACTTCCTATTCAATTTTCCATGGCACTGCAAAATTCTATTCATATCCTCATTGTGTGGCATGGACAAATACACATGAGATTGTTTCGTTTCTTGCCAATGCTTGATATGAATTTATTTATTTTTCAACCGATATGCAGTATTTCATTGTCCTCATTTAAGGTAAATTTTCTATGGACTCTAAAGTCGTGCAACATGTAGACAATATTTTCCTTTTTCTATAGGTATACTTCATATGGAAATTCTACTAACCTAGGAAACACATCTTGTAACATAGGTTGTCTAATTGGAAAATGCATGATTGTGTTGTTGACAGTTTGGATGGTAGCATTGAGACAATGTCTATATATGTAAGGGCATATTTTACTACATCGTAGACAATCAATTGTACCATCATTTATGAAAGAAGAGGTATAAGTAGGAGAGTTTCATTTGGCATACACAAGATCGAAAGGGGGTCGATTATGCATTCGTTGCAACCAAAACACCCTCAAACTGGGCACGTGAGAATATAATTTAATATATTGAACAATACCATATGCAACTGCACAAACAAAAAGTTGCAGAAAATTGGTGAAGAAAATTTGTATGAGCAAAGTGAGGATGAAATTGTAGATGTATACACACAACAGGTGTCAAGCTAGTTAGTTTCTTGAGGTCATGTACTATGTTTGTTCTCAATTCTGTTACAAATGTTTCTTGGGTTGTGCGGAAGATCCTTTCTTGAACATCTCTTTTCTTTGTTATATTTTTGAAGAGCATAAGTGGAAATTTCCCTTTATGCAATTGTTGTTCCATTGAGGAAGACAAGTTTGAATAGGTGTCGAACAATTGCAACTGCAACATGGAACATTGCAATAATTGTGTAACATATCTGAGATACATGGACATGTGAAAGTAAAGGAGAAAACTGGATACTGAGAACGGTACCATTTCCTTGTCGTTGTCCGAATCTCCATATTTTATATGGAGAATGTGTTGTGAGCCACATTTTCTCGCGAGTGTGACAATTGTACCAATGGTTCTGATTGGGTAAGTGTCATTGCTCTATGAAAGTTGGTTGATTGTTGTGTCCGGTATGAAACGATATTTAGAACAAATCGCGGGAAGTTTTTCCACAACACTTGTTTCGTTGAAATATATAATTCGATCACAATCACCACGGTCATATACTATTTTGGGCAATATTAAAATTTGTAATGGATATCCCATCACCTGGAAATATCTTTTCTGCATGTTTTTGGACAATTTGTGTAGGGATAGTTAGTGTGACTGTCATTAGGGCTTCATTGTATGCCATTTTAGCATGCATAATGGATCTAGTTTTGTTTTCCTTGTCCAAGTAGGTTCTATATACAACCATTATGTTCCCGAAGAACACTTGTCTGGTTCGGCAGATGTTCAAGCCCTCTATTGATATTATTTTGGGTATTATATGTTTAGACCTCGTGACATTTTTTGAACCGGAAACGTAATGTAAATGGCAGTCCACATTATTTTTTTGTTTTTTGTTTTTCCTAGCATAAATGTACAAGTAGACGCACAACTTGGATGAAGTATGGAGGCCAGCGATTTGTAACCAGACCCCTTAGTCTACGAAACTTTCACTATGTTTGGCATCTCACTTGCTCTCGTTGATACTTCTGGTGAACTACAAAGTGTGTGTTTCATATGACATAAACATATTTATCATGTCATAGATGAATAAATATCTCAAGATATTTGTTTGGTAAACATATCAGGAACATAATGTATGAATCGTTACCTTTGGCCTTGTCATTCTGTTGATGTTTGCGATGATTGACTGCTCATGGCCATGTCACTAGTCCAAATTTTTATGATGCAATCATGTGTAGATGAACATCAAAAGGACTAAATAAGAATATTCATTGTATATTGTCCATAATTATTCTAAATTTCACATACAAGATCGAAGGAGATGGAATACGAAATAGGGTGTCAAGGGATACTTAGGAAACATGAGGACCCGACAGTCAAATTGTATGCCTCAGATTTTTTGACTGCAAAAATATGTAATAGGGAACATGACATAATGGGGGGTACAACAACCAATATCTATATCATGGAACCTCTGAAGTTAGAGGTGTAATCTTGAGTCCGCCAGCCCGGTAACCCATGATTGAAATAGTGGCTAAGTATGGAATGAGGAGACCGTCAGTAGGAGTCATGATATAGAAGAATGAGTATAAATGTGAACCCGTGAGTCCGCCAACCCACACACCTACACATTTTTGGAAAGATGACTAAGTAAAGCAACCAAAAAGAGAAATTAGAGGATAAAAACAAAGGGGAATTCGGCTAAGTATAGAAGAGGGAAAAAAAGGGATAATAGAAAGTGGGAAAATAGAAATGGGGAGGGAAATGTTTGGAAGAGAGAAGTCTCAACAAAGGCCCATTATTTCCAAATCATAATTTTCTATTCCAATATTATATGCACCTAATCGTTTTGTGTGTTTGATTTACTATCACAATTGGTATACCTTTTTGAAGATTGTACTTTAGCCCCCTATGTTGTGGCATATAAGAATTCATCTTCTTGTCCAAATAATATGTTTCTTTCAATGTAGCAATGCACAGAATATAGTGGACATGAATGTAAGTATGTAGAAATACATGCAAAAAAATAAATATAGTTCTATTTATTTCAATTTAGCAGCATAGAGAATACAATTCACATGAGGATAACTTACTATGTAGGAAGATAAGTAGTATAGACATATAGTAAATCAAGTGTAAAGTAGTAGAACAAGTAGAACAAATATACACACAATAAATGAAATACTAAACAATGGAATATGAAATAAGAGTAGAAGCATGCACCTTTGTATCTCCTCTTCTACATTTGCAGCAAATAGTTCCTCGTCTTCTCTCGTTATTCTATTTGTTTAAATGTAGAAATGCAGAAAAATACAATGGACATGAAGGTAAGTTGGTATGCATGAAGACATGTAAAAAAATAAATAGAGTTTGATTTATTTCAATGTAGCAACATGGAGAATACAATTGACATGAAGATAAGTTATTATGTAGGAAGATACACAATATCTACATACAATAAATTAGGTGCAAATTAGTAGAACACATATACATACAATAAATCAAATACAAAACAATGGAATATGAAATAAGAGTACAATCATGCACCTTTGTATCTCTTCTTCTACATTTGTGGTAACGAGTCCTTCGTCTTCTCCAATTACTCTGTTTGTTTCAATGTGGGAACGCACATAATACAATGAACATGAATGCAAGTTGGTATGCAGGGGAGAACAAGTAATGTGTACATACAATAAATGAGAATAAAAGGAATAGAATAAAAGATATTTAGAAACATGAACCTTTTCTTTTCTTGATGCATGGTTGTAATTATACATAATTTTTCTTGTCCAAAATATATTACAAGCCAAAAAAAATTAAGAAATCACATGGTCATAGCTGAATGATTTTGGCTTTGTGAAGCAAAGTATCCAGATATGATTTGAGACATGAAAATATAATTTTGAAATATCTTTGATGTATATTTCATATTTCAAGTACAATACAAATTGTAGCATGGTCAGACCAGTCTGTGTATAAGATAAAGAGGTTGCATTGTGATCTAGGCACATTTCTCCATATATGGTTAATAAGTGCACTTTGCACATGTTTTATTTTAACCAAAAGAAAGCGAACATTGTATTTGCACATGTAGTTGTCCAATTATTTGTTATGCCACTATTTTGTACCATGTCAACATTGAAGTATCCTAGAATGATAATGGTTTTGTCCAAATATAAATGGTGTGATGCATTTGAGAATAGATTCATTATGTTAGCAATGTTGCACACGAAGAGGCATAGAAATTGAATATTGCAATTTGCAATCCATGGAACACCACTCTTGCTAGCACCATCTCAGTATTTTTTTCTTCTACAAGAACATTTTGCAAAGGCATGTAAGTATGGTTTAGAGTTAGGAGAAAGAATTGGAGCAACATTTAAGAGAAGGATGGAAAGATATGGTAGTTTTGTGCAATTTTGTTGCAGCCTATGTACAATTGTATCATACCTAGCCCTTCTACACCTACATGCAGTTTTTTTCTACAAGAACATCATGCAATGGAAACAAGCTTGACATTGTACTTTTCATTCGAAAGACACGGGTTCGATTCCCATACGAGATAGGAAAGCACGGGATAGGCATTATATTTCGAATTTGTCACAAACAACATAGGACAAAAATTTGCAATGATAGAAAAAATAACAGCGAGAGTTGTGCAAACGACATTGGCATTGACATGGTGCAGAATCTTGAGAAAAAATCAAAGGAAAATTGAAGAGAAAGAGAAAAATATATCCAAACCTTTATAGAAAGTCTGCAGGAAAAGAATGATGAATAAATACGTAAACATTCTTACTTGCAAAATGTAAACAATGAATAGTAAACAACGAACACAAATGAAAGTATACTATTGAAACTTACTCGTTAATGATTAAAGAGAGAACCATAGGTCCACTTGCGGATGTAGGACTTGAACACTGCAAAGTGAAAAAAAATAGCTCCAACTATTGCCGCAGGACCCCAACCTTGCAAAGACTAAGAAAACAAAAGAAAACAACAAGGAACAAACCAGCGAGAAAGAACGAACATGCCCAACTGCAGCCACAAGACCTTAAACTCGCAAACTTGAACCAAACAACAAAAAGTAGCAACCAATGAACCAATGAACCAGTGAACAAGCAACAACCACTGAACCAATAAACAACATATGTATCTTCAATAATTACCGAATTGCATCCCAAGAATAGAAGAAATCTGAAACATATGATGACCATGCGAGTAGAATTAATTAATCATTCTTACTTGAAAACTGCAAACAGTAAACATAAAAGAAAGAATAAAAATGAAATTATGGCATCCAAACTTACTCAGCAGCAATGAACGACATAAGCATAGGTCAAATTGCGGGTGCAGGACTTGAACCCCGCAAAGTAAAAAAAATAGCTCGAACTGCGGATGCAAGACCCCAATCCTGCAAAGTTGAAGAAAATAAAATCAAGCAACAAGCACCAACAACTCCAACTACAGGTGCAGGTCCTCAACCTTGCAAAGTTGAACCAAACAACAACAAGAAACAGTCGGCGAACCAATGAACCAACAAACAAGAAGCAACAACCAAACTAGTAAACAATATATGTATCTTCAATGATAACTAAATTGCATTCCAAGCATAGAAGAAGTATGAAACACACGATGGCTATGCAACTGACGGTGGACAACAATATTGTCCAAATTCACTGCAACATTGTATAAAAAATTAGAGGGAAAATTTACTGTGAGAATCCTATTTAGGTAAACAATTAAGGTTGTCGGGATGTTTAAGGCCCTCACGCTATGAAAAGTTGAAGCAAACAAAAGCAAGAAACAATTCCAACTATAGGTGCAGGTCCTCAACCTTGCAAAGTTAACCAAACAACAACAAGCAGCCACCGAAGCAATAAACAATATATGTATCTTCAATGATGACTAAATTCCATTCCAAGCATAGAAGAAGTATGAAACATACGTTGGCTATGCAATTGACGGTGGACAACAATATTATCCAAATTCACTGCAACATTGTATGGAAAAATTCGAGGAAAAATTTATTGTGAGAAGCCTATTTAGGTAAACATTTAAGATTTTCAGGTTGTTTAAGGCCCTCTCGCTATGCAAACATTTAAGTTGCTCAACCTGTTTAAGGGCCTCGCGCTATGTAAACATTTAAGTTGTCATGCCTATTCAAGTACCTCAAAAAGAGTTTCAATGCTCTAAACCTTCGGTATGTAAACATTTCAATACAAATAGAAATAATAAAAACATTAAAAAACAACGTTGATGCTCAGAACTTTCGGTATGTAAACATTTCAGTAAAAAATTAATAAAAATTTAAAAAGAGCATCTAAGCTCAAAACTTTGGATATCTAAACATTTACAACATTGGGAACAACAAATCTTGCAATAATACCTCCAATCTATTCTCCAATGAGACGATGACATAT
This sequence comes from Picea sitchensis, assembly GCA_010110895.2. NCBI lineage: Eukaryota > Viridiplantae > Streptophyta > Pinopsida > Pinales > Pinaceae > Picea > Picea sitchensis. The sequence continues at coordinate 170,333 of SNQJ01S0004403.1, forward strand.
AAGGTTTTTTTTATTATATAAAAAATAATGTTTTTACTTCTATAGTTCGAACAATACAGATGATGCGAAAATTTATAGTGAAAGGACATATTAATATGAACTCAATGAATTATCAATCACTATAGTCCCTCAATCCCTTTGACAGGGACTAATAACTATATTTTTTAATGGAAGAAAATTTGTAAAGTCTCATGTTCAAAAAATTCTAAACATTGTTTTGACCAAAGCACTCAAAAATATCATAACTCTCATTCTCGCAAAATTTTAAGATTTCTTTTTCCAAAATATTTCATCAGAAACAAAGAATTCTACATCACTCATCAAAACAAATGAATCATATGCAAGGAGGGATAACCCATAAAAAATATTTGTAAACAGATACTAAAAGGGAAGCCCTAAAATTCTTTTGAAGCTTTTAGAGGAAGTTCGCCCTAAAAATGTGCCTCAACATCAATGTCTATTTATAACATAATTGTTGGATTTGTTTTATTTGTGTGAATATAAAATCAATACTAATTATAAAATTATAGTGTTAAGAAAAAAAATATATCTCCATCTCATTCTGGTCAATTTTCCACTACATTACTCTGCCAAGCACGTTTAAGGTTCTCCCCTTCTTCGGTACTGATTTCATGCATCTACCTAGTGTTGGGCAGTGGAAGAAAAAAATAGCATAAAACCAGAGCATAAGAAAGAAAGATTAAACACACATTAAACTAAGCACAACAACCACACAATTGACACAATGATTTATGTGGAAACCCAAATTGGGATAAAACCACGGGCAATGATTATCCATCTTCTTCTTATTCAAGGGAGAATTACAATAGTCAATCTCAAAAATACAACCATCCTCTGCTCACACAATGTACTCACTTGCACTCACATTATCCTCCACCTCTATGGGCATTCTCACATATATAACATGTATCACTCAGTTACATAGACTGAGCATGAATAGATCACATAGTCACATGAACAATACATAACTATATTGCATGAATGCGCATGTGCATCTACATGTGACAACATTATGAAATTCATTGTCATGTTTCCAACAATATCCACCTTGAAAACAATTTACCTGATACATCATTCCCTTAATTAATTCATCCATCACATTTCTTGCAAGAGAAGCCAACCACCATCACAGCTACACAACTTCTCTAACAATATCGTTACGTTAACATGCCTGCTCGATTCACTCCAGCATGGACCATTTTGTCTCCATCATTAACATATCTAATATACCGATGCACTTGTCTAAATCTCATGAATCATAACCACAGACCAAATCACTGCAACCACTGTAGGTGACACTTGTGCTTCTGTGTTTGAAGCACCCATTCCCATGCTCCTGACCTATTTTTTCCATGTGTCTACTGAGAACAACAACTCCATGTGAAATGTTCACCATTTATCCATCGCAATCAACAAACTTCCTACTATCATATAATAATCGAGACATATAACCCTTTTCTTCTTCATCAATTAGGACATAAACTTGAAGATAATTTACAATGGAAAGTCAAAGGGATTTTACTAGTTTCACACTATTCATATTGAATTTCTTGAGTATATTCACCACATAATTCTGTTGTGATAACCAAGCTTACCATATTTATTTTCTCTGTGTATTTCCATGCCCAATATTTATACTCTAGACATATAACTCTTTTCTTCATCAATTAGGACATAAACTTGAAGATAATTTACAATGGAAAGTCAAAGATATTTTAACAATTTCACATTATTCATTCATATTGAATTTCTTTGAGTATCTTCACCATATACTTATGTTTGTATAACCAAGCTTACCATATTTATTTTCTCTGTATTTCCATGCCCAATATTTATTTTTTTCTCCCAAATCCCATAACAAATGTCCTAACCAACTGAACCAACCTGTTGATCTCTCAATCATGCTTGTCCCTGCAACATGCATAACATATAACACCAAGATAATGAATAATATACCATAAACACAATGGTTATATACTCACTTCTCATAAAAAAATTCTCACCATGAAGGAATCAAACATCTTGTACCATTTTCCTAGCATGCTTCAAGACATACAATGATTTTTGAGTTTTGAAACAAATCTCCCTGCTAGATTCTAAAATAATTGTTGGTTGTTCCATATGCATCCCTATAAAAGTGAGATTCATAAACACTGCTACATCTCTTCATGATGATTCTATAGTAAGATCCCACTCAGATGCATCCCTTATCATCATCACCATATCAAATAAATATCTACCTATTTGATCTGGGTTCTACTTAGAAAGATGATAAAAACCATAAGTATCACAACTGAATAATTTACATTTGAGTAATTACTAGATGACCTGTTCATACATATTCCTAAATTGCGGCTTTGCAAACTGATGACTAAGTTACCAGATAGCACAATCAAGGCTTGCTCCACACACTATCGACATGAACTTGCACATCGAACATGCATATTCGATCCAAAATTCCTTGTAATACTTTCCAAGTTCCATCGATATGAAATTACCTTCACCATATATTCTCAAACACTTGATTGACCTACCAACACATCATCTTTTCTACATACCCACCTTTCTAAATTGAACACACTACTCCACCTCAATCCTTTGCATTTGAACAACTTTGACCAAATCCGGATAAGTAAACCTTCAACGCTTAACTCCAGGCTCCATTTGCATAAATGGATTTTCACCACAATTTTATAGTATTCATTACATGCAATCCATGGACACACTACCACAGGATACCCAAAACACATGGACCAAAACGTACTCCTTTTGACCTAAAATAGATTTAACTCATTAACTATTTCACCAAGTCATATAACCCAACATACATGCCCTCCCACATATTCAATATACCTAAATCATGTCTAGAATTTTCATAGGTGACATGATAAACTAGGGGTACACATGCATATCCATGTCTTACAAACATATGACCATTTACATGCTGCATCACAATTTCTACAACTCCAGCAAGCAATTTTCTTTTATTTCATGGTGACTCAACCATCATTGTCCTGCACCTTCTATGCGAACACAGCAGTGGTAAGACACAACAACAAACAGACAAAAAAATCATCAACCATAAATTTAGCTGGAAGTTTTGTTGAGTCCTCTTTGGATTCTTGTTGTATTTTCCAACAATCCTTCTTGAGAGTCCCATATTTTCCACAAAGGCAACATTTTGTTTTACCCCATTGTCTTTGACTTAGACCTGATGTACTCCTTTATGATCTTCACCCTTTGTAGACTCCTCCATCACCATTGCTTTTCATGTTGTTGAGGTTTCTTTTACAAAAATCTTCTCCCTCATTTCCTCGTATTAAAAATCTCCCACAATAGTGTAATAATAAATGGCATCTATTGTGTTAAACTGGCCATAGTTGTGACTAGATGATCCCAATACTCTAGCATAACTAAAAAATAGCTTAACGTATTTCGTCCTCATATTCAAAATTTATCTATATTAGTTAATTGACAAATCATAGTATTGAAGACATTAAAGTGATCAACAATATTCAAACCTTCATCCAAATAAGTACACTGTTCTTCAAGATTTTTCCTTTGTTTTGAGAAGTTCTTTGTTACACACAAACTCTCTCCAGTTTGGTCCATAAACCTATCAAGTATCACCTCTTTCATTGATAAAGAACAACACCTCTCATCTCTCCAGACACAAACAAATAGTACTAGGGGCTCTTGCATCCAGATATTCTCAGTCCTCTTTTGTCATGCTTGCCGGTTTCTTTTTCTTTCCAGCCAACACCTTTTTAAATCCTTGTTTCACAAGAAGATCTCACATCTTAAGATTCCATAGCTCAAAGCATACCGCTGAATTTCTCCAATCTCAAAATTAGAACTCAGACTTTCAACACATTAACAAAAAAACTCCAGAAACCACTTCTTATAAAACTAATCCTTTTATAATAAATAAACAATGACAGGATATAAAGTTGGAAAAATAATTAATCGGAATATATATATATATACATATATATATATATATATATATATTTAAAAACCTTCTTAGAAAATTCCACTTCTTAAACCAAGGTATCCACTTTTTTTTTTTTAATAAAGGTTCCACCCCTTTATCATCCAACCTCAACTTATTTACCACTCCACTTTATTTATTTATCACAATATTGTGACCACGTTTTATGCCTTAGAATAAAGGTTCAACCATGTCATGCTTTGAATAAGACAAAAGAAAAACCATTTCAAAATTTAGTTTATACTTTAAACCATAAGACAAAAGCATTTCATGGCATGCGAATAAAATTTATACCATGCAAACATTTCTTTTAAAGATCGACGCTCTTGGGAGTGTTGAAAGGGAGGGAGAGTTTGAGATCAATTATCCTTTACTATGGATGGGGGAGCATCGATATGCCGATGCTCAGTGGTGTTGGAACCAGGCACACTATTTTTAGGAAAATTGTGGTTTCTTAAGTGTGAGAGCATCAACGTGCCTCTAACACTTCCTATGGAGCTTCAATGACCTTGATCTTCTTACGCTCACTAGAGAACTACACACAATTCTCCTTGGTTCACCTGTGGCACCTTTTCAACCGGCTCCGATACCACTTGTTGGGCAGCGAAAGAAAAACATAGCATAAAACCAGAGTATAAGCAAGGAAGATTAAACATGCATTAAACCAAGTACAACAATCACGCAATTGACACAGTTATTTATGTGGAAACCCAAATTGGGAAAAAAACATGGGCAATGATTATCGATATTCTTCTTATTTAGGGGAGAATTACAATAACCAATCTCAGGCATACACCCATCCTCTCCTCACAAAATGTACTCACTTGCACTCACATTGTCCTCCACCTCTATGGGTATGCTTACATATATAAGATGTATCACTCAGTTACACATACTGATCATGAATAGATCACAAAGTTACACGAACAGTACATAAATAGATTGCATACATGCACATGTGCATCTGCATGTGACCGCATGAGGAAATTCGTTGGCATGTTTCCAACACTTAGATGGAGTGAAACTAACTTCAATGATAGTCGATGATCAAATTTCTAGGAATTTCCTTCCAAAATAAATGCTCTTAAGAAATTATTAATCATTTTCAGTTTGCAAGTGTTCTTTCTTAGTAATTGTTTATTATTGATACTGTAAGATCTTATGTGACACCCATTGAGCACGTGTGTTCCTTGGGAAGATTCGGTGAAGATTCGAGGAAGAGAACAAAGAAGATGTGATCAGTTGGGAAAGAACTTATCTTATGGGCATGGGTAGGAGCACCTTGGGGAACGATGGTGACATGAGAACCCAAGGGGGCACACACCCTTCTTCCCTTGTGATGGGAAATAGATACTTAGGTTGTGTTTGGTCAAGGATGGAGAAAATTGGGAGCACACCCAAAGACTGGACCCGTCTTCCCTTGGAATCATGAACTCGTTGGAGATATTTGATGACCCCATCGGTACACCCAYGAAGAGTCATGATGATTGACACAAGGAAGAGCACAAGGYAAGGGGCACACACCCAAGGATGGAKCTTGTCGGTCTAAGAGATGTGACGGTTCATGGGTGTACGGGTTCGTTTGGGCACATTAGATCCATGAAGGGGCACATCGGTCCATTTGGGAATGAAGGTTTTCAAAGGGGAATGACAAACCTAAAGGACATGACGATTCACGATGGTGACCCTTGGAGTCCATATAAGAGCACAAGGCACACAACCAAAGGCATAAACAAGTGACAAAGTAAAGAGACATTAGTTACTCTGGGGCACAACATAGGCTGAGGCAATGAGGAGCAACGAAGGATGTCTTGGTGTGACGAATCCATAAGTTTAGAGAATTTTGTTTTATGGGGCAGAGTCATGAGACTCTTCCCATCCATGTAATTGAGACAGTAGTGCCCTTTCTATATTGTATTATTTTGTTTAACAATATAATAAACAAAGATAGGTATTAAGAACCACTGGTGTCACCCACACTATATCTGTGTCTCTTGTGTTTCACATGTTTTCTTTTGTTTGCCAGAATGATTAAGTGTGAAATAATGTTTACAATTGTCTATGTATAAAATTGAGTTGCACAGAGGGAGAGTGTGGCTCGTCTGTAGCCTAGAACAAAGTATGGGTATGCACTAGGTGAAGAGGCATAGTTCAAGTCAAGTATCCATGGTTGATCCAAGCTTCCAAGTGAGAACTATCATGGTGTCACATGTCCACGAGATGTCAACATTAGAATTGGGCATAACTCATGAGGGCATGACAGATGGTATCCGAGCAAACTTAGAATACAATTTGATGATATCTTCACCACTCTGTCACCTTCGTAACAAAGATATTATCATATCCATATTATAAGTCTTGTGATGAAGAACATTGTGAAGACAGAGCACACGGTATGACGGGCTTTGCACATTTTGGGAGTGGGCTGACCCAGGGTGGCATGACGCTTTGGACAAAGGCAGATGAATTCATACGACAGAAGGAAGCCACAAATAACTAAGGTAGGTTGATTCAAGTGTCCCACTGTGACTTGAGGTAGAAGAGACCTGGTTTATGTAGTGAACGAAGATCTACATGGGCTTGCAACAAAGCACATTGGAACTAAGAGGTGGACTAAGGGAAACTCCCGCATAGTCTACAAAAGAGAAGCACAATGCATGTATGTTGTATTGTGATTATGTTTTTATTTTTCAGTTAACAAAGAAAGATTGGCAAGGCTAAGTTTTCAGTAAGCTATTAAGAATTGGTGCATTGGGTGCCTTGGGTGGAAATCTTGGAAGTCAACACCATAAGTTTTGTTTTGTGGATTTGCTTATAAATGGAAGAATAGTTCAATATTTGTTTGAATTAGGATCCTCACATAAATTTCTGAATATTGAGGTTATGAAGGATCTTGGACTTAGAGTCTCTTCATGCATAGTTGCAGGGAAGGTAGTGAACTCTAAGGCAAGGGAACAATTGGTTTTTTATCCTTAGTTCAAATTTGACTTGATAAGTGGGAAGGTTGGGATAAATTCACATTGATTCATATGGATGACTTTGAGGTGATTATTTGGTAGGTGTTCCAAAGGAACATGCATTCATTCATCATGCCATGGATGGACAAGCTGGTTATAATTGGTCAAAAGATGTCTTGGGTTATGTGCAAAACTGCAAGGAAATTTGGTGGAAAGATGAATCTTGTGTGTACAATGCGTATGAAGAGAGATACAAGGAAAAATAAATCACATATTTATGCAGTGTTTGTTGGGGAAGTTTGAGAGGATGGAGTGGGAAAGTCTATTCCACTTGAGCTCACTGACTTGTTGGGTAACTTTGCAGACATAATTTTGACTGAGATGTTCAAAGTAATCCCGCCATAACACACTATTGACCACGATATATATATATATATGTGTGTGTGTGTGTGTGTGTGTGTGTGTGTGTGTGTGTGTGTGTGTGTGTGTGTGTGTATGTGTATATGTATATGTATATATATCCTAGGATATATCCATTGATAAGAGATACTTACCAATTGTACAAATCCAATTTGGAAGAGTTGAAATGAAAACTGACATAATTGATTGGTCCAGGTTTCATTCATCCATCAAGTACATCGTATGGCACCCTGATTCTCTTATAGAAGAATAAGGATACTTCGAAGCTAACGATGTGTTTGGATTACTGAGCATTGAACAAACAGACTGTGAAGAACCAATACCCATTTCCTTTAGTTGCATATTGCTTTGACAAACTGGCCAGGGACAAAGTATTTTCAAAGCTTCACCTTAGGCATGGGTATTATCAGGTGTAGATTGCAGAAGGGGATGAGGAAAATATAACCATGGTGATGAGGTATGGGAGCTATGAGTTCCTACTAATTCCTTTTAGGTTGTGCAATGCCCCTACAAACGTTTTCACATTGATGAAAGACATGTTGCAACCATTTTTTGACAAGTTTGTTGGTGTGTATTTGGATGACATCATGGTGTATAGGGAAAGTATGGAGGGGCACAAGGAATATTTGGCACAAGTATTTTGTCATAGTGCGATATAATAGATTATTCTTGAAGAAGTCTAAGTGCATTTTTAGGAAAGCTGAGATACCATTCTTGGGTCATTGGATTGGCCAAGGATGAATTCGCATGGATCCCATGAAGTTCAAGGAAATCAAATATTGGGAAGAGCCATGGATAGTTCATGATGTGAGAGTCTTCCTTGGACTAGCCAAATACTACTGCGAGTTCAAACAAGACTACTCCAATATTGTTGCATTGTTGACTAACTTGTTGAAAAAAGAGAAATCATGGAGCTGGACAAAGAGGTACAAGCCTGCATTTGGAGAGATAAATCACACAATTATCACTTCTCCCATGTCGAATCTTCCATACTTTGAGAAATCATTTGAAGTACATATGAACACAACATAATTTTTCATTGGAGGAGTTTTGACATAAGAGGGACATCAAGTCTCCTTTGAGACAAGAAAGCTCTAAGATCATGAATAGAGACACCTCGTTCATGAGAAGGAAATGACTGAAATAATATATTGTTTATAGACTTTGAGAAACTAATTGTTGGGAAAGTTATGTTTCATGAAGACATAAAAAGTTGTGACGATTTACTTTGTGATGCAGTTGAAGTTGTCACCCAATAAAGCAAGGTGGAAAGACTTCTTCGTAGAATTTGATATGACCATTGAGTATCGACCAGAGAAACTAAATGCTACCGAAAATTCCTTGAATAGAAAGAAAAAAATCACAGTCCTATAGGGGGAGGATGATTTTCCTACATCAAGGGGTAGTCAGATTCATATCTTAGAAGAGTCGCATGAAAATATCAAGGAAGGGTTAGAGCATGATCATGTAATGAAGAAAATCATGAAGAAAGTGAAGGATGGAGAAAAATGGAAGTTTTGGCTACACGATGGACTGTTGTACTTTGGGGAATGAATTAATGTTTGTAAGTCGTCTAACCTCAAGAGGGAAATCGTGAAGGAATGTAACAACTTGCAATGGGATGGCCTCATAGGACAACGAAGAACATTGGCATTGTTGGATCAATGATTATTTTGGGTGCAGATGAAGTAGGATGTGGAGGAGTATGTTCACACTTTCCTTATATGTTAGCAGCATAAGAAATACACCATAATGAGACCAGGTTTGTTGTATCCTTTAAATATTCTGAAGATACCATGGGCCATTGTCTCGATGGACTTCATCACAAAACTTTCAATGATGTAGGGATGCGACGATATTTTGTTTGTGGTGTATTGATTCTCCAAGTATGTTATATTCGTTGCAAAGAAGATTCCTTGGAGAGCAGAAGAAGTTTCAAAGTTGAATTTCAAGCACATAATAATGTATTGGGGTCTTCCTTTGAACATTGAGTTGGAAAGGGATGCAATATTCATGAGTTAGTTTTGGACAATGTTGTTCAAGACTATGGGGATGAAGTTCTTGAATATTTACACCTACCATCCATAGACTGATGGGAAGATTGAGTGAATTAATGCACTTATGGAGGACTACTTATGAAACTATGTACATGTAAATCAGATGAATTGGCTTGACTTGTTGGATGCCACCTAGTTCAGCTAGAACCTGCATAAGAGTTTGGTTATTGGCTATAGTCAATTCGAGTTGATGAATGGATAACAACCCACAATTCATCATTTTATGACATGGGGATACTATGGAGTGAATATGTTAGTCGTGGGTTTCGTGAAGGCTTGGAAGGATAGGTTGGAAATACCACACATAGACTTGACTAATTCTTCATAAATAATGAAGCAATAGGTATATCATAATAGGAGCGATGAAAATTTCCAAGTAGGAGAGATGGTCTTACTCAATCTGAGAAGAGATCAATTCCCACCACCAAAAGGGATGGATCCATTTCTTGTGTGGAGGGATGAGGGACTGTTAAATGTTCTCAATAATATTGGCAGTGACACTTACAGATTGGATTTTCCATTCTACATGTGACATATTCACCTTGTCTTCCACATTAGCTACTCGAAATCATGCTAAAGGGAATCAGATGACCCTAGTCAAGTTGAGCCATCAAGATAAATTGTCATGGTTTCATAGAAGCCAAAATTGGATGTAGAAATGCTTTTGACACATCACATCTTGGGATGGGGCAAAGGTCGAGGGCATTAGTACTTTGTCCATTGGAAGGAAAAATTTGATGAAGAGGACAATTGGGAGAGATATGAGTCATTGTGGAAATATGAGGACATGATTTGGGAGTTTGATAGAGGTCGCTATAGATTGGAAATGCAATGAAAGTTGTTGGGATGACAACAATTTTGGTGGGGGAGGATGTAATACCTTCCATGACACCCACTGAGTGTGTGTACTCCTTTGGTAGATTTGGTGAAGAGTTGGGTGAAGATCCCAAAGAGGATGTAATCGATTGGGAAAGAACTTGTCCTATGGGCATGGGAAGGAGCACCTTGGGGCATGATGGTGATGTGAAAACCCAAGGGGAAACACACCCTTCTTTTCTAGTGATGAACAATGAAGAGTTGGGTTTCATTTGTGCAATGACATGTCAACTTGGGAGAATTCCCAAGGAGTGGACCCATATTCCCTTCGCAAAATGGTTACATTGAATAGGTTGAATGACCCCATTCACACACCCATCAAGATTCATGATGATTGTCACAAGGAAGAGCAGAAGGCAAGGGGGGTGATGGTCTAAGTGATGTGATAATTGATGGGTGTACGGGATCATTTGGGTGCACCGGGTCCATGAAGGGGTGTGGCAATTCCTTTGGGCATGGTGGACTGTGAAGGGGTGTGACACACCCAAAGGATGCGATGATTCATGACGGTGACCCTTAGAGTCCATATAAGAGCATAAGATGCACAACCAAATGCATAAGCAAGTGATAAATGAAAGAGACACGAGTAACTCTAAGGATGTATGCATAAGTGGGGTGCACCATAGGCTGAGGCAAGGAGGAGCAACGAATGAAGTATTGGTGTGACGAATCATAAGTCTGGAGATTTTTTTTGTATGAGGCAGAGTCATGAGATTATGCATGTCTATGTAGCTGGGATAAGAGTTCCCTATTTGTATTGTACTGTTTCTATTTCGTAATATAGTAAATGAAGTTGGTTATTAGGCATCGATGGTGCCACAAATAGTATATTGGTGTCTCTTGTGTTTCAGATGTTTTCTATTGTATTCCAGAATGACTAAGTGTTAAAGAATGCTAACAATTGTCTAATTATACAATCGAGTTGCACATAGTGAGAGTGTGACTCTTTTGTAGCCTAGAACAAAGTATGGATATGTTGGAGGTGAAAAGACATAGTCTGGGTGAAGTATCCTTGGTTGATCCAAGCTACCATGTGAGAAACATCGTGGTGCCACATGTCTGATGCAGGAGCATATCTCCACATCAGCCAGCCAACCAACAGCCATGCCAACAAATTCAAATCGCACGCTAAAAGAGAGGCGCAGTCCTCATTTAAATTTGAAATGAATGTAATTAAATGTCTTAGGCTGGTGAGCCATGGAAGTCATGCCTTTGTGCAGGCATTAGGTAGATCAGCTTTAATGCAAGATCGGCTGAGATCTAGATCCAGGCACTAGACTAGACAACCATTGAATGTAATTTATTAGAGTAGGTGAACCTGGAGGGAAGCGCTCGATGAGCCCCTCAGGTAAAAGAGATTTTGAGATCTCATTTTGAGTCAGAGAGGTAGAAGTGATAGTAGAGTAGAGAAAAGCCGAGAGAGCTCAGGAACACCATTTGTAAAATACAGGCATTTTCCATTTTAATATAATCAGAAGCCGTTTTTCCTACATATTCTGTGTATATGGATGTCTGTGTGTGTTTCCTATGTATGTTGTGACTGTATGTTTGTTAAGAATTTGTAGGGAGTGTGTTTGATTTCAGGTGGAAGGTCTTTGAGGCTTTACACCAGGAGGGTGTGACAGAACGTTGAGGTCTCTGAGAGCCGTGCACAGGAGGGTGCACTTCTGAACATTGCGGGGTTCAGACAAAGACGTGTTGAGGCATAAGAGACTGAAGTCGACAACTAAGGAGGAAGACCTCAAGGTTGCTGAATACCTTGGAGGCAGGGATGTGTATATGAGACACACTTGCAGATAGAATCACTGAGGATTCTGTAGGAGCTCTGCCAGGTGGGCATTGAGCATAAGAACGAGGTGCTAGAAAAATAACTCTATGGTGAGTTCGGAGAAGACAAAATCACTAAGGATTCTGTGACAATTCTACCAGGTGGGAATTGAGTAAGTGCAAGGAGTGCACAAGAGGAAGACAAAACTATTGAGTGTTCTGTGGAAGAGAAGACACTCTGCCAGGAGGGCGTCGAGGAAGTGTGCAGATAGACACATAAGGAGAAGATAACTCTTTGAGTTCTGCTACTTGAGGAAGAATCCACTGAAGGATCTTCGCTGGGTTACTGAATACCCAGAAGGCTCAGCAAGAAGTTGCTTGAGCAGAGGATAAGCTCAAGAGGACGAGTGCTTTCACGCATAGAGTTGGGTTACGAGGAGTGCAGAGACTAGAGAACCCTTTGGAGAGTTCAAAGTTCCCAAATCTCAAGAGGAATAACGCTTTTACGTGCAGTAGCGAAGCTCAAGATTCAGGAGTTTGCGGAGAGGAGCAGCAAAGGCTGAAGCCTTTGAAAAATTGAAATTCTTCCAAGTGCGGGAAGAAAGAGCGCTAAAGCTCGGGAGGAGCAACATCGACCGTTGGATCAGCTGATAGAATCTAGGCCGTTGGTTTTCAAGTCCAAGGAGTAGCCGGAGGAGAGCACACAAGGAGAATAGCTATGGGTCCTCAGATCTGGGGTAGATACCCGACAACTGTCGGATCTGTAGAAAGTTGCACGGAGGTTAAGCCTTCGTGAACAATAGGGGAGAAATTTTGACGAGGATCTGGATCGTCCGTGGCAGTGGACACGTGTCATGAGATTACCCACATTGGGGACTCAGGTATCAGAGGTTGGAAGAGGAAGCCATTCGACTTCACGAGCAGCAAAGTGGCGAGAAGATCAGGACCGTCCATCTGGGAAGGACGCATGGTAGAGATCGGAGAGATCTCCCGAACTCGGGGGTTCGCAGGATAAAGGGCCAAGTATGGGGTATTCAAAGTCGCGAGGTGTGAGGACGCGAGGAGGCGAAGTGGAGAGAGGATCGTAGCCATCCATCTGGGGAGGACAGGTGGCGAGAGATCGAGAGATCTAGCGAACTCGGGAGTTCGCAAGTTGAGAGCCCAAACACTGGGTATTCAAAGTCACGAGGATGCGAGGGGTGAGAAGGAGATAGTCGTTGGATCTAGATCATAGGAGGACCATTGGATCTGCATGTGGGATCATGTGTTGGGACCTGGCAAGAAAAGGTCTGAGAATTTGGTCACGGGGATCGTGAGGTTGCGAGATGCGATACCTTGACAGCTGGAAAGCAGTGTGGGCCATAGCGGAGTGTGAGTGGAATACAGGTGGCACGAAGCGCTCGGGATCTCGCTGCCAGAAGTCCCGAGGTATTGGAATTAGGAGTCGTGAAGTGCCGAGGAGCCAATATTTGTGTGGACGCATGGTAGAACATAAGGTGGTACCGCATGGCCGATGGATGGACACACGTCGCTTGGAGATAGGAGTCAACACTCTGTTGAATTCTCGCATCTCGGGAACTCACGGAATAGGAGGGTGAAAACTCGACGGTTCAACCGGCGAGGTGGTGTTGCGAGGTTGCGAGGTAAGGACACATACACGAGCAGTGGTCATATGGTGGAAGCTTAGCTAGGAAGGCTAGCATGTAGGAGCCGAGCGCTCATCGGAGATCGGGGATTCACGAGAAAAAAGGTTTGTCACAGAGGAACGCCGAAACCCCGAACCCCGATATTGAGATTAGGGGATAATCATGGTTCTTGCAGAGGCCATGATAGGTGAAGGTAAGGCATGTGGATTGGGAATTTGACAGGGATTCCTCTTGGGAATCTAAAGAGCCACTTTGGCTCAGAAGCAGAAAGGGACTTGAACGATCCTGTGAGCGGGAGAGCGCGACGAGGGTATGGTCGCATTTTTCATGCTGCGTCAGGATCCAACAGCCGATCCTCAGCTACAAAATCAGCTGCAAAATCATGAGCTCCTGCTCATGTGCTTCCCCTCTAAGGGGTTGGAAATCCTCCTAGATCCCAAACAAGTCTTTGGAGCTTCCCATCTGCTCCATCTTTCTGCTGTTGCTGATGCTTCTGCATTGCTACAGCTGCCACTTCCTTTCTGCCCAGCTTCCCCTCACTGGCAGTTTCTGCTGACTCTACCATCAGCCTTCTGACCTCCTCTATCACTTCATCCAGCTGCTCTAGTGGCTGGTCCTGTTGTTGCAGTCTCCTCAGCTGCAAAAAATTTTGGCCACTGGGCAGATCACTATGATTTCCCATGCCTCCTTCATAAATTTCCAACTTTACCTATTGGATGTGCATGCTCTGCACTTTCACCTTCTCTCCTAGGGATTCAAATTATTGCCATAGATCAACAAAACAAATGATGTCTGCTTCTTCTTCTTTTGCTTTTGCAACCTCCTATGTTGCATTCTTTTCAACTTCATGGCTGAAAATGTTGAGCCATTCCTCAGAATGCTCGTCATCCTCTTCTTCCGCTTCTGCTTCTTTCCTGACAGTCATCTCCAACTATGACTGTTCTACTGTTGCACCATCTGCAACACAAATTTCTGCCTCCTCCTGGGCACATGGTAGGAATACTCCAATTCCCCCAATCATCAGAATATCATTCTGATCTTCCTTCTCTTTTATCAGTTGTACCTGCTGATCCAAATTCACCTATGGATTCATGAGACCCTCAAACAGTCTCATCTGCTCATCCCTGCCCACCTGGCAATATGGGACGTCTCTGCTGCTCTCCTGACGGACTATGAGATCAACCGATCCCATCTTCATCAGCACTCCTTGCTGAATTGAACTCCCCTCCAAGTCCATGAGACTTTCAGACAATCTCGAATGTTCATCTCTGCCCACTTGGTAGTCCAAGATGCTTCTTCTGCCCTCCTGGTAGTCTTCGATATCCCTCAGCGATCTCTCATCATTGTCCTCCTGGAAAATTGAAATTTCCTGGCTGTCCTCCTGACAGTCCATGAGATATTCAACTAATCTCACTTCGTTGCCCTCTTGGAAATCTGGAATTTCTTCTTCTCTGCCTTCCTGGCAGTGCTTGAGATCTACAGATGACCCCAATTCAAATTCTTCATCATCCTCCCAATCATCGAGACCTTTTCCAGTCTCTGGCCAACATACCTCAACCATCCTTTCCTCTGTGGCCTTGAGGTTTTCAGCATAGCTCAGCCATTTTCTCAACAGCCTACGGTGTCTCATGACCATCAGCTCTCGGACTGGCCACTTTTCCTTTGCCTTCTTCATGGGCAATTCACGCATTCGTCTCCTCCTTCTATCTTGCCGCATCCGCAGTTCGAAATCCTCTATGTTTGACTTTAATTCATAGAGGTCTTTATCAAATTCTCTATCCATTTCTGCAAGTTTTTTTGCCTTGCTCTTCTTTCTATGGCCTTCAGTAGCCATCTTGCTGTGTCTATCTGCCTCCCTGACAGATCTGCTGCTGTCACTCCTGCAATCCTGAGTGTTCAGCTTCATCCTACAGTCCCAATGACTGCATTCTCCACTGCTGTCCTCCTGCAAACAGTCAACACAGAGTCCTCTAACGCTCGGTCTTCTTCCTGCTCCTCTGTCTGCAATATACAAACAGATTCCCGCTCTGATATCACCTGATGTGAATATCATAGTGCTTCTCTTTTCTCCTCTTGCCTAAAGTATACAAACAAGAATCTGTGCTCTGATACCATCTAACGCAGCACGAAAAACATGACCATACCCTCGTCGCACTCTCCTGCCTACAGGATCGTTCAAGTCCCTTTCTTCTTCTGAGCTGAAGCGGCTCTTTATATTCCCAAGCAGAATCCCTGTCAAATGCCCGATCCATAGGCCTTACCTTCACCTATCACGGTCTCTACAAGAATCATGATTATCCCCCGATCTCAATATCGGGGTTCAAGGTTTTGGCGTTCCGCTGTGACAAACCTTTGTTCTCGTGAATCCCCAATCTCCGATGAGTGCTCGGCTCCTACGCGCTAGCCTTCCTGGATAAGCTTCCACCATATGACCACTGCCCGTGTCCATGGCCTTACCTCGCAACCTCGCAACCTCGCCACCTCGCCGGTTGAACGGTCGAGTTTTCACCCTCCTATTCTGCGAGTTCCCAAGATGCGATAATTCAACAGAGTGTTGAATCCTATCTTCAAGCGACGTGTGTCCTTCCGTCGGCCGCGCGATCCCACCTTATGTTCTGCCACGCGTCCACACAAATCTCTGCTCCTCGTCACTTCGCGACTCCTAATTCCAATACCTCGGGACTTCCCGCAGTGAGATCCCGAGGGCTTCGTGCCACATGTATTCCACTCACGCTCCGCTATGGCCCACACTGCTCTCCAGTTGTCAAGGTATCGCCTCTCGCAACCTCGCGATCCCTGTGACCAAATTCTCGGACCTTTTCTTGCAAGGTCCCGACACACGATCCCACGTGCAGATCCAATGGTCCTCCTACGATCTCGATCGAACAACTATCTCCTTCTCTCCCCTCGCGTCCTCATGACTTTGAATACCCAGTGTTTGGGCTCTCAACCTGCGAACTCCCGAGTTTTCTAGATCTCTCGATCTCTCGCCACCTATCCTCCCCAGATGGACGACCACGATCCTCTCGCCACTTCGCCACCTCGCGTCCTCGTGCCATGTGACTTTGAGCACCCCATACTTGGCCCTTTATCCTGCGAACCCCCGAGTTCGCGAAATCTCTCCGATCTCTGACACGCGTCCTTCCCAGATGGACGGTCCTGATCTTCTCACCACTTCGCTGCTCGTGAAGTCGAATGGCTTCCTCTTCCAACCTCCGATGCCCAAGTCCCCGATGTGGGTAATCTCCTGACACGTGTCCACTCCCACGGACGGTCCAGATCCTCGTCGAAATTTCTCCCCTGCTATTCACGAAGGCTTAACCTCCGTGCAACTTCCTGCGGATCCAACGGTTGTCGGGTATCTACCCCAGATCTGACTACCCAGAGTTGTTCTCCTTGTGCGCTCTCCTCTGGCTACTCCTTGGACTTGAAAACCAACGGCCCAGATTCTATCGGCTGATCCAACGACCGATGTTGCTCCTCCCGAGCTTTAGCTGTCTTTCTTCCCACACTTGGAAGAATTTGAATTTTTCAAAGGCTTCATCCTTTGCTTCTCCTCTCCGTGAACTCCCGAATCTTGAGCTTCGCTACTGCGTGTAAAAGCGTTGTTCCTTTTGAGCTTTGGGAACATTGAACTCTCCAAAGGGTTCTCCGGTCTCTGCACTCCTCGCAACCCGACTCTATGCGTGAAAGCACTCGTCCTCCTGAGCTTATCCTCTACTCAAGCAACTTCTTCCTGAGCCTTCTGGGTATTCAATAACCCAGCGAAGATCCTTCAGTGGATTCTTCCTCAAGTAGCAGAACTCAAAGATTTCTCTTCTCCTTCTGTGTCTATCTATACACTTCCTTGACACCCTCCTGGCGAAGTATCTTCTCTTCCACAGAACACTCAATGGTTATGTCTTCCTCTTGTGCACTCCTTGCACTTACTCGATGCCCACCTAGCAGAACTCTCACAGAATCCTTAGTGATTCGGTCTTCTCTGAACTCACCGCAGAGTTCTTTCTCCAGCACCTCGTGCTTACGCTCAATGCCCACCTGGCAGAGCTCCTACAGAATCCTCAGTGATTCTGTCTACAACTGTGTCTCAGATACACAGCCCTGCCTCCAAGGTATTCAGCAAGCTTGAGGTCTTCCTCCTGAGTTGTCGACTTCAGTCTCTTGTGCCTCAGCACGTCTTTGTCTGAACCCCGCAGTGTTCAGAAGTGCACCCTCCTATGCACGGCTCTTAGAGCCCTCAACGTTCTGTCACACCCTCCTGGTGTGAAGCCTCAAAGAGCTTCCACCTGAAATCAAACACACTCCCTGCAAATGCTTAACAAACATACAGTCACAACATACATAGGGAACACACACAGACATCCATATACACAGAATATGCAGGAAAACCTGCTTTTGATTATATTAAAATGGCAAATGCCTGTATTTTACAAATGGTGTTCTTGAGGTCTCTCGGCTCTTCTCTACTCTACTATCACTTCTAACTCTCATCGAGCACTTCCCTCCAGGTTCACCTACTCTAATAAATTACATTCAATGGATGTCTAGTCCAGCGCTTAGATCTAGATCTCAGCCGATCTTGCATTAAAGCTGATCTACCTAATGCCTGCACAGAGGCACGACTTCCATGGCTCACCAGCCTAAGACATTTAATTACATTCATTTCAAATTTAAATGAGGACTGCGCCTCTCTTTTAGCGTGCGATTTGAATTTGCTGGCGTGGCTGTTGGCTGGCTAGCTGATGTGGAGAGATGCTCTTGCATCAATGTCCATGAGATTCCAAGGTTGGACTTGGGCATGATTCTTCGAGGCGTGATAGAAAACACATTAACAACATAAATATCTTATTAAGTTTAGACAATTCATTGCAACCAAGATGAATCAATGCGGTCAAGCTCTCTACTACAACTAAGATATTTTGAAAGATCTAATACATTTGAAGATAAATCTACATAATATATCCAAAGTTCAAATTAATTTAGACAATATCCATATTTTCCAAATTTAATATATATATATATATATATATTAATAACCAATTTTATATTTTTCAAAGTAAACTTATATTGTTTTGTATTAATTATTATTTTTGCTTCCACTACATTTATAATGTTTGTATCATATTAAACTTTGGAAGTAAAAGTATTATAATTTTCATAATAATACTAAATAAGTAGAATTAGCAACGAGTAAATTAAATTTGGAAAAAAAAAATTAACAAATTTATTACACAAATGAATCACTACATACAACATAGGTTACATGCATTAATAATAGAAACAATTATTAAATTTCAAAAGAAAAAAATTAACAAATTTATTACAGAAATGAATCACAACACAACATAGGCTAGATGCATTATTAATATTATTAAAAACAATTATTAAAAAAAAGGAATGCGGTTAGAAAGTAACACTGTATTGCTGAAAACAATAGCATAAGTTCTTATTATTTAAGTAGGTGTATTGGAGATTCAATTGGTTTAATTCAAATTCCTTCCAACTATACCTAAAGGAAAAAGTAGTAGGTCATTGTCAAAATGAATAACCTTGAAACTTTGAAGGAAAAATTGTGTATTAGGTGAATTACGTCTGCATTGATTAATATGCAACATAAATAAAGTTAACCTCCTAGCATGTTTCATCTAGAATTGATAAAGCCGAGGAATTCTTAAGATTTCATATAAAAATTTCAAATGGTACAACCAAACTCATCCTTTTAACTTATATGTAAGGGGAATATTAATGGAAAATCGTATTATCCCCTCTATTTATCATTTACGATAAGAAATTGTACTATTAAAGTAGTATATTAATAGTATTGTCTCCTTAAAGTTATGCATTAAACATTAAAACATTAACGTTAGTTTTTAATGTATTATCTCATTATAATTTTGTATAGTTTTTTTTAATGTATTATCTTATTATGATTTTGTATTAGTAACATATGTTTGGTATTACTAATATAGGTGGTTAGTTGATTAATTATAATTTTATTATTTAATTAATATTAATTTAGTTTTTAATTAAATGATTAAATGATTTTAGATTATTGTTAATTATTTATTGTAAAAATATTTTAAATAATTGTAAAGAATTTGTTAACATATTAACTTTTCATAAATTAACACTAATAATATTAATTAATTATAAAAATATTTAAAATAATTGAAAAAAAATTATTAACATATTAACATATAAATTAACATTAATTTGATAGTTATTTTTAACACTCACAAAATAAACGTTATTCGAAGTATCTTGAAAGTTATCTGTATGATAACTTTAGCTTGCATTTTAATAAAGTCATTGACACTCATTTTTCTTATAACTTTAACTTGCATTTCAACGAAATTATTAAAGTAACATTTTATCTTTTCAGTTATAAGATTTAGCTTGCATTTTAATAAAGTCATTGACACTCATTTTTCTTATAACTTTAACTTGCATTTCAACAAAATTATTANTAATAATATTAATTAATTATAAAAATATTTAAAATAATTGAAAAAAAATTATTAACATATTAACATATAAATTAACATTAATTTGATAGTTATTTTTAACACTCACAAAATAAACGTTATTCGAAGTATCTTGAAAGTTATCTCTATGATAACTTTAGCTTGCATTTTAATAAAGTCATTGACACTCATTTTTCTTATAACTTTAACTTGCATTTCAACGAAATTATTAAAGTAACATTTTATCTTTTCAGTNGATATTGAACAATATTCAGAAAAATAAGAGAAAACAAAGTTATGTCATCATCAAAGCTATCATCGTGTCAAAACATAGCCACTAACTTGTGTTTGGCCTCTTCCCATGAATAGTTCATATACACTTCTTTAATAGAGAGAAAATAGAACTTTAAAAGAACATAAAAGAACCCTCCCAAAGATAAGAGGAGAGTCTATATACTTTATCCAATCTTTCAATGTGTATTTCTAAGGCCATATCCGTGTTCATTGGTAATAGAGAGTACACATGTTTCCCATCTTTTCATTTATTT
>SNQJ01S0004403.1:197216-214351 GCA_010110895.2 Picea sitchensis
AAATTTTTAGGATAAATGCTTCTTCACCTCCTTTATTGGATCCATGTTGTTTCCAATAAACAACATGTCTTTGACATACAATGCTACATATATGAAACACCCACCTCCTTCTTTGTAATATATGTAGTGATCAACTTTTCTTCTCACAAACCCAAAAATAAGGATGTATGTGTTGAATGTTTGGTACCACATCCTTGTTGATTTCTTTAGACCATAAAGGGATCTT
Source organism: Picea sitchensis (assembly GCA_010110895.2). NCBI lineage: Eukaryota > Viridiplantae > Streptophyta > Pinopsida > Pinales > Pinaceae > Picea > Picea sitchensis. The sequence goes on from SNQJ01S0004403.1 coordinate 197,443, forward strand.
TTTAGTTTTCACACCAAATATTTCTTTCCCTTTTCTAAAAACACTTTAGGTTGTTTCATGTATATTTCCTCTTCCAGGTCCCTATGTAGCAACGTTGTCTTCACATCCATCTGTTCAATTTATATATAAAATTATATATCCAAAGACATTAGTACTCTAATGGAAGTTAATTTTTCACAAAAATAACCAACAAACAAGCATAGCATAAACACACCATCTTAAATATAATAATAATACATAACAAAATATAAATATACCGAAAAAACAAAGAGCACTTACCATTAATTAAACCATTCACAAACTGGTTGTAGATCAAGGATGTTCCTCCTAACCATATATTATATTGTTCTAAATATCAATAATAGGTCACCCCTAAGCCAGGGCTATGAATCCACAAGGAGGGATCCTATGCAAAATCTAAACACATAGTAGTTAGTTAACATGCTCTCAGGTTTTCCCAACTACACAACAATCCTAATTTCCAGCTATGTTTCCTATTGATCCTGCACAACCAAAATAAATGAAACTCTTATCTACCATGCAGTCTATTAGGATGTTCCATTTCTCTCCAGGACTGTAATGCTAGTTGTCAGGAAATATCAATGATGGAAACTCCAAGGATTCCCAATTGCGAATAGTTATTTCAAAACTTCCATTAATTTCATTCACACATGCATCCATTCACTCTTGGAATAATTAATAATTCCTCATATCCATATCACAATGACTCTCATCCTCTTGTCACTGATTTCCATGCTCAAATCAAGAGCACATGAATGATCAAGCATCAAGAAAATGAAATAATAACCATTGAATGGAGAACAACCCCCAAACGACCCATGCCAAGGTTTAATATAGTTACATTAAATCAATAACCACATGGCCTTTATCCCTCTCTTATGGAATCATATCCCCCTAGTTATTGTCCTTGTATGTATTGCAACCAACAATGTATTTTATTAATATGTATGGAGTTATTACATTTCCTAGGATCTTCGACCCCTTTCAACTTACCGGCACACTAGCCTAATGCCACATTTACGTAATAAATTCTAGTTTATAGGGAAAAAAACAGGGGTGTTACAACATCTCACATCTCATTCAGGTGTTAGAAACGCTGAAAAAACATCAGATGCTAGTTAACCTCCAGAAATGTGAGTTTTCTCATTAGTCACGGGTGTATTTTAGGGTACATAATCGATGGAGGGAATTGAAAATATATCCCACAAAGATGGAGGACATCATCAAGTGGCCATTTCCTATTAATTCCACTAAAGTTAGGGGATTTTTTGGGAAACAAATTACCTATGGAAGTTCATAGCATCCTTCTCAATGGTAGATACTCCAATMCACACCATAACAACTAGTGCTGGGAGTTTCTAGTGGRGAAAGAATTATCAAAAATCTTTCGAAAAGATGAAATAAAATATTAGTCAAGCATCAATTATTACATTGCCTATCTYGCATAATACTTTTGAATTGGATATATATGAAAGTGGATATGATATGGGAGTGATTTTGATGCAAGGAGGTAAGCATGTATGGTATCATTATRAAATATTTCATGGGGGAGTCCTAAGTAACCTATGCATGATAAGGAAATCTATTCCCTGGTTCAAGATATTAAGAAGTGGAAGCACTATTTGATGGGAAAGGAAACCATTATCGACACTAACCACCAACCACTGTAGTATTTGTAGGACCAAAATAATATTTAGCAAACCAAGCATTAAACGCAGATGGGATGTTTGAAATAGTTTCATATAGTCATCAAGTATAAGAATGGTAGCACTAATAAGTTGGTGGAATTGATTTCAAGTCCACCCACATCCAATATTACATTTTAGGAATTTTTATGCACGTAGATGATTTCACACATGATACATACAAAGATGAATACAGAGAAGATGAAGACATTAAAGAAGTGTTTCAACAACTACGTGGCCAAATTCAAGTAGAAGAAGGTGACAATAAGGCTGATTATCATTCCCATAATAAATTGGTCTACAAGTTAGACAGTATATGTGTCCCTAAAGGTGATATATTGCAACTAATTAGAGAGACTCACACCTCCAAGGTTGTAGGAAATTTTGTTGTTGGAAGGTAGTTTCCAACTTACAAAGATATGTGTATTGGCCTAGAATGTAGGAAGATGTAGCTCAATATATTAGAAGTTGTGTGCTTTGTTGTACGAAGAAGATGAGTGATAAAAAGGAAGGTGTATGCCATCCCTTACCTATACTCACTTGACCATGGGAAATAATTTCCATTGATATTATGGGTGGTTTTTGAAAAACTAGGAAGGGACATGACTATATGAACAATAGTTACCAACTTAATGAGAACTCTATAGAGTTCTGTTTTTTTGGGGGGGAGTCCATTTTTTTACCCCATTTTTAAAAATTGTGCTATTGTTAGCACCCGTTCCGTTTTTAGTTGGTTTTATGATATTTTAATTTTTTTGATCCACAATGTTTCCACATTAATTTTTAAATGGTTATTTTTCATCTATTTTCATTTTTTTCTAAATTTTTTTTATTCAACGGTGTTTTTAGTCATTTTTTCATGCTTCTTTCAATCTTAAAAATATTTTTTACCATTTGCTTTTTGAAGTTACGATTTTTCATATAATTTTGTTTGCTTAATTAATTTATTGTTCCATACTTTGTAAATATAGTGAAAACCATCATTTTTAACACATTGTTTACCTTTACTTTAATACATCTAAAAACATTGTAGTTAAATAACACTATTTTTTAATATTTAGCAAAAAAATATACATCTTATCGACATATACAATAAAAAACCTTTACATTTTGGTACATATTTATTAAAATAACATGTCAAATAAAAAAAATTATGGACATAATTGAACAAAAAAAGTTGAAATTTTATAAAACAGATATAATTTTCTTTCATATTTTTATACATTTGAAGTAAAAAATGACAACATTTAATAAAATTTTCCAATGTATAGTGATTCACATACAAATAAAACTAAAAAAAAAACAATAAAAATATTCATCACAAAACAACAATAGATACATATGTATTCTTATTTTAAAATCTGAAAGTCAAAACATTACAATTATAGCTCATCAAAAATTTGCAAAATTGAGAATCGTCTTCAAAGGCATCTTAAAACTAATAAACAATATAATATATCCCAAATTCACCATTCTCAACAGACACATTATCATCTTCTTCGACGTCATTTTGTTCTTCCATTGGTTGTTTGATATCCACAAGTTCTCCAAAGTGATCATTTCCAATCATTCCTGATAATGGTACTTGAGGTTCCTTTTACAATTTTTCCACCTTTCATTCACTAAAATCTACTTTCCTCAAGACAACTTCTTTCATTTCATCTCGAAGAGATGGAATAGCATCAATTCTTTGTTGAATAAAACTGCACTGCATTGGGTCATTTTCAATGGCTATGCAATTCCTTCCTTTCTATAGGAAACACGCTAATGTTGTACCTAATCACCAAATACAAAATAAATAATGTTAGATACTGTAAAAAGACATAAATTAAAATTAATATAAGATTGAAGTATGATTTCTTAAATATTAGATCATAATTCTTACCTGAAACTGAGAACAAATCCAAAACCCAATCTCTTTCATTTGAAAATGTATCTATAAGATAATTAATTAATGCTTGTGGTTTTTCATAAATGTTAATTATATCTCATTTCAAATCTTTTTCCTCATATGTTAGCTTTCTAACCACAACATTGTATACGAATATACTACTAGGAGTCTCTCCATCGTTTGCATTGACAAGAATATAAGTATAAGAATAATTTTTTGTCCAGGTTGCAAGATGTATACTCTAAAATTCACGTTTAAATGATTCTCTATTGGAGCTCTGAATATTAGGCTTGTGCCTGTAACATAAATAAGTGAAAATTCAATTAACTTGTGAATTGATAAATTTATTTTTGAATCTTAATTTCTAAACATACGCTTTCAATATCTTACCAAATAAACTGCATCCTTGTCTTTTCTTTCCCCTTGAAGCTTGATTGTATTATTCCTTGTTGTGTGTCTGAATGAAATACTAGAAATATCCAAAATGGTGATGTTGTAACTTCCGTAAATCCCATACCCACTTTATTGAAAGCTTGGTAAGTATAAGGCTCAGTATTATATCCAATGTTTTGGATATTATAACCATGAGGGGTATCCACAATAACTAGGGAGTATTTTTTTTTAGGAACAATATTTGCAAGTTGTTCACAATCATCCAATATCACTTTATATTGAATAATGTCGAGCTCATTCCAAATGTAGTGATCAAGGGTGTCATCAAGTTGAACATTTCGAACATGTCTCCTTCTTTCTCTTTCAAACTTGGATTTTTGAATAAAACTTTTGAAAGTTCCAGGTACTACATCATCATTCTTATTTGACATATTTAATTAAAAAAAACATATAGTTATATATATATAACTATTAAAATATAATAAAATTAACTTACAAACGAATAATATGAATGTAATAAATCAACATACCTTTTTGAATGCAACAAAAAACTGTTTCAATACTACTGAAGAGTTTGAATCTAGATAGTTCAGTTTAACATCATCCCAACTTTCTTCATTCAACATCTTGACCATTTTCTCTTGTATTCTCATATACACCTTATGAATAAATAAAACAAAAATAATGTTAAACTGATATGTTAAACTAAAAAAATAAATTTTCTTGTCCTAACATAAATAAAAGTAACTCAAAAAACTTACTTTTAAATTCATCACACATTTCTTCCATTGACAATTCTCTCGACCTAACACATGACAATATATTTATGATCATTTCATCATCCTTCACTCCTAGTATTGATCTCCCAAGGTGTTATAGTTATATCATCTAGAATATTTTTTATGTTAGGACATGTCTTACTTGTGCCACATATGAATGGTTTAGCCTTCTTAACTCTTTGATTTTTATACCAATATTTTCCCATAGGGTGAATATATCATGTATAAAATGCCATACATGTCTAGTTCTAAATCCCAATTGAAAATAACTATACACATCTCTAAATATATCACTTCCTTTGCGATTTTTTTCTTTTTTATTTTAATCATCAAGTGGGAATCGTATTTCCATACAACATTGCTTTTGAAGCTTGATATCAACATTTGATCTCTCCCCACGACATATTTAAGAAAATTAATTATGGATAAATATCACCCTTTGAATGAAATTCATAGACAATATGTACTCATTGTGTGTGTTATGATCCCATGCCAGTAACTTTGCTTCTGAATCTGTTAAACCAACACAATGTATGCATTTGACTATCTCAAAAATATGATTATTGGGATATTCTTGCATTAGTTATCTTCTAGCCTCTACAGAATGATTTCCTCGAATCACATAATATTTGTAGTCAAAACATTTTGATCTTTCAAATTCTTCCCTTGTAGAAACTTCCATTGGTCCCAAAAGAACTACATAGTCAACCACATGTGCATATGGATTGTACCTAATAAATGATTTCAAATTCTGAATATGCAAGGGATGTGGTTTTCTAATTTGATATTTTTCTTTCCCTTCTCTGTGTTTATAAAGTTGTTTCATATTCAACTGAAATGTCTGGCCATCATCAACTAAGTTCGTTGTTCTGATTGTATTTAGAATGGCATTTTGTGTTGTTTTCCTAATACCATCTTCTATATCAACACCTGGTGTTAATATTTCTCTGCTACCTTTAAGACTTTCACTATAATACTCTGGGATAACGATGGCTTCTTGAACATTATCAACATTTGTTTTATTCCTCTTATGATTTAAATGTGTTTCATCTAAATGAATGATCAATAGGAATAGACTCATAATCAACCAACTCTCTCTTGTTTTTATCTTGTTTATTCTTTTTGTGAGAAGGAGTGATAATTTCATTCAGACCAATCTCAAAAAAATATTCATTTGGAGTTTCCTCATTTTCAAATGTAACCCTTTTAGGATTTCTAGAATGAGGATTTGTCTTTCTTATTTCATGTTATTCTCTGTCTACTCTTGCAGGTTCAACCTCCATTACTTTTTGTTTCTTTTCCATTCATTCTTCTGTATTTTCGATATGAAAATCATTGATGACATCCATGATATTATTCTATGTAGAGTAAATCCCCACTAACATATGTGAAAGTTGTTAAGAAAAATGTTGTAAAAATAAAATATAACATTTTCATGTTAAATAAAATTAAAACATTACCATGATACTAAAAATAATAAACGACACAAAAATAAAAATAAAAACCTTACATTGTATTTCTCAATGTCATCAATGATGGATGCTCATAATCCTAAAAAACATTCATTATTGTAATAATTTCTCAATTTGAAACAATATATAAACTTGATATAAGTTCTTCCTTGTTTGACAAGTGCATAAAAAATATCTGTGGTTGGCACCAAACATATATCTCGTAACAAGATAAGCTCATAATAATTTTCTTCCACATTTTCTAATTTGGTACAATACAAATATATATGATCTCCATTGTTTCATTGATTCTCTTTAACAAAAAAAGAATATTTCAGTTTGTTTTCAGCTTCCACAGATTTCCACTCTCTAACATTCTTAATTTCCCTTGATAGCTCAAGTGTTATGCTATCATTGTGTTGCCTAACATTCATGGAGGTTCCATTTGCAATTTTGGATGCCATTATTGCAAGTCGTGATCCATATATATTCATAGATAATCTATTTCCTCCCATTTACCTATAAGATAAAAAAATAAAATTATGGTTTTTACATTATAATAAACTAAAAAAAAACATTGAATATAATAACTAATTTAAAAATAATTTCATTTTTTTTATCCATATTTAAAAACAATTGACCCATGGAGTTCTTAGGCTTATGTCAGGACTGTGCCTTGGCTATGGAATCACCCTAGCCCGTCCAGCCCCATGGCCAAGCCATGGGCACGCCCATGTATTGGCCACAGGGATTCCCTCCGCAGTCAAATCACAGTCCCACGGGGAATACAGAGAAAACATTTGGGGGAAATTGTGGAGGGAAAAATTTGAGGGGGAAATTTTGGAGGGAATGTTTTGGGGTGAAATTTTGGGGAATATTTTAGGGGAAATTTTTGCGGGGGAATTTTGGAGGGAAATGTTTTTTGGGGGGGGGATTTAGAGGGAAAAGGTCACTATGCAAGTTATAAGAATGTCATTGGGAGAGTGAGAATTTGTATCATTCAATGTTCTTAGAGAGAAGGGATGGCTTCATCAGATAAAAATGATTTTATTTATGAGACATTGACAAATTGTTCACATACCTCTTCTGTTGGGACTAGGAAATGTGATAGGAATGCTTGTAATGCAAATGAAGCATCATATTTTTCATCTAGTCAAAATTTTGATCATAGTGCAAGTAATTTTATTCAACATGTTCCGCATGAAAGTCCTAAATCAAAGGACTTTGAAGGCATCGATGATGAAGAGGAGGCATATGATGGTGATAAATCTATTCAACAATTTAATAGTATTGAAAATAATCAAAATGTAGTACAATGTGGAGACTATGATTAACGTTTAAATGATTGGGATGAAACATTTCCTCCATGTGAGGAGTTTCAAGGTACCGTTGAAGATTTCCAAGGTAGCAATGAATATGATGGATAATTTCCCTCAACTGGAAATTTTAAAAGCAGTGAAGATGATTATGACAATGGTGGACACTCTTTCCCTAATGTGGAATTTAAAGACAACAATGCTGGTGATGATGAATTTCCTCCAAGTGAGGATTTTGAAGGTACTGATGAAGAATTTACTCCAAGTGAGGATTTCCAAGGAACGAATGAGGATGATGAAGAATTCCCCCCAAGTGGGGATTTTAAAAGTAATGATGACTATTACGAAAATGATGGAAAGTATTTCCAGAATGAGGAATTTAAAAGAAGCAATGTTGGTGATGATGATTTTCCTCCAAGTGAGGATTTTCATGGTATCGATGAGGATAATGAAGATTTTCCTCCAAGTGAGGATTTTCAAGCCAGTAATGAGGATGACAAAGAATATCTCTCAAGTGGGGATTTTTAAAGTACTGAATATGAGTACACCATTGGTGGACACTCTTTCCCGAGTCATAATATAAAAGGAAACAATGTTGATGATCTTTATTTTCCTCCAAGTGAGGATTTTCAAGATACTGATGAATATTTTCAAGGCACTAAGCATGATGGTGAAAATTTTCACTCGAGTAGGGATTTTTAAAGGAATGAAGATGATTCTATCAATGGTGAACACAATGTTGATGATGATTTTCCTCTAAATGATTATGTTGATGATGATGTTATCAATCATTCAACTCCAACAAAAAAATTTGATCGACATTCTCTAGTTCAGTCTCCTAACAATGTTTTTCTTGATATTCCTTCCAGTGATAAGGAAAATCCTTCTAGTGAGGATGATGAAATAGTGCAGACATTGCCAAGAAACATCGTGTCTATGAGACTAGACCTTTTTATATCAATCCAAGTCATTATAGTTATACAAGGTCTAGGAAAGAATTCCTCAGTAAATCAATTTCCATAAGTGAATTGATTTCAAGTGAATATTGTCAAAAGAATTATTTGAAAACATGGACTACATATATGCCTTGAATAAAATGAAGACATATTTGTCAATGAATAAGATAATGAAAAATTCATATTTGATGGGGTGCATGATATCGACCAATACAAGATATGATTATCGCATTGGGTATATTTTACTTTGCAGAAAGGGTTTCAAAACAATTCACTCAATCGACAATAGGGATGATTTTAGGGGCTAAATTTCGCTCTAATTTTCCATGGTTTTTACCAAAAAACGTTTCTATATTCTAAAAATGATTCACCCAGATTCTATATAATATGTTTTTTTTGTTTATTAATTTGTGTGGGACCTGTTGGCTATGCGATTAACCTGTGGCTTGAGAAACTGTGACTCAAGGGCATCTAAGCCGTCAAAATCACCCAGGGATCGCACCCGGCCTGAGCCACACCAACCTTTAACATGGTTGGATTTTTTGTCCCCGCAGGTTTCGAACCGGTGACTTTAACATCACAGAGTGGGTTAACAACACACTCCGTCATCGACTGTCCTACACCTCGAGGACCAGATTCTATATAATATCACCCAGATTTTACAAACCGTATAAAATCCTTAGAAATTTGAATATTTTTACAATAATATCGCCAAACATTTATAGTTGACATATGAAGGATTAGTAAGAGTCGCCAAGGTTTCAACATTTTAAAATAAATTCCCATCCTTAAAATCGTCCATGATTGGCAATGTTTGTCTATCAAGAATCTAGACAAGGTTGGAAAAATATCCTTCATTTTACTCAATGGTACATCATGGACGAGAGTCTAGTGGGCCATTGACAAGCACTACATTGTCATGGATGCGTGATTTATTTTCCAAACATGGAGAGTGTATACAGATAGAGACACAATACATATTTCATACAATTTCTCAAGGAGGGAAATCTACAACTTGTACAAAGGATATGATGAAGGTGTTCAAGGAAATGGTAAATTTATTACATATGCATAGTTTACAAGAATATGGAAGAAACAATTCAACAATCTATGTATTCCTAAGAAGTCAAGGATGGGGATTTGTAGTATATGTGCAACTCTTAAATCAAGAAGAGATCAATTTGAAGGGGAAGAAAGAGGTGTGTGTTTACTAATTTTTTTCTTTCTTAATTGAATAGTTATCAACTATGAAAACATATGATCAATATTTTAATTTTGTGTCATGTGGAGATTCCATAGTCAAAGCACTTCAAAAACATCAGAATCAATAATCAAGTGAAGGGAAAAAGTTGTACAAACATTGAAAGAAGTGTTATGATTCTCCAAACACATATTTAGGTATGATAATTGATGGCATGGATAAAAAAAAAACACTTCTACCCAATGTTTCCGTACACCAAAAAATTTACAAGAAGATAATTTATTTCAGTTTCACTTGGTTGGTTGTATGGTTTTCAATGGAAAAATGTGTCCAAGGGTTTACTTCACAGCTCCAAATATTCATAATGATGAAAATATGACCATCACCATAATTCATCATGTGCTCACTCACTGGTCTGGAAATCTTCCTCAAGTTCTCTATCTACAGTTGGACAACACTAGTCGTGAAAATAAAAATCAAATTGTGTTTGGATATCTAAGAATGCTTGTTGAAATGGGAATCTTTCAAAAGGTGAAAGTTGGTTTCCTTCTTGTTGGACACACTCATGATCATATTGATCAAATGTTCAGTCAGTTTTTTAGTAACATTGAAGAGGAAAAATGTTGGAATCCTACCATCATTGATTGAATGTATTAAGAAAGCATACATTCGAGAGCCTATTTTTAATATATTAGAAGAAATTGTTGAGATGTGAATATTTATTCAGGGATTGCATCGTGAAGAAAAATGTATTGAGTAGCTTAATGACATTAGCTTCTAACATCAATTTTGTTTCAAAAAAATTATGGGAAAACACTTTTATGGGGAAAGAAGTATTCAACTACTACAAAATGGGGGCCTTCACCAGGTTTAGAATTTTTGAAGTTCATTCTAGATCATCCAATATTTGCATCAAAGTTATTATTTGTACAATCAGTTGTTGGAATCCATTATGAACGGAGGTGTAATAGAGATGTACATTATTTTGAATTCCTGGAAGAAATAAAAAATTCCATTAAGGATACATATGAGTACTTTGATGTTGTTGATTTTGTTTGGTGGGATTGTTTTTTCAATAGTCAAAGTGACATAATTTGAAGCTCAAAAAATGAAGATAAAATGTTGAAGACTCCATTTCATTAGCAACAAAATATGCCAAATGAATCTGAAGAAAAAAACATTGTTGAAGTTCGACAAGAATCTCAAGGTGTTATTGCGTTTACACAAGTAGAGGAAAAATAAATGTATATTGGTTCTCAAAGGTCATGTGCACACCGTGAAGCCATGGAAGACATTTATAGGGGTTCAATACAATATATTAAGGAGGGTAGCATGATTGCAGTTTTAGTGACTGGAGATCCACATGGTTATCCATTCTGGATTGGAAAGGTTATAAAGATTGAGAAAGAAAATGATGATGTTATTGCAATTGAAGTGCATTGGTATGCAACAAGTACACATCCATCCAATGGTGTGTACAAGAAAGAGATGGTAGTTGAGAAACATGTCAATATAAAGAGAAAAAGAAAGGGTCAAAATACAACGCGGTGTTGCACTGAGCCCTTGAAATTAGATGATGTTTACATACTTTTTTATGACTTCAAGTCGACAAAGAGAGGAACTCTTCGCTCCAAGAAAACAAAGATTATCAAGAGGTTTCTTTCACAAGAAATAAATGCAATATGGGAGTCTGTTGAACCTAGTCATATTTCTAAAAGGAATTTGACATCTAAAATGTCAGGCATGCATGTAGACTCAGATGGTGCATTCATCGACAATAGAGAAGAATATGGATCATCTACATATTAATCCAATCATTCATATGAAAAAAATCTATACGCCGATGGCAGTTCAGAAACCATGGGTCAATGTGAATAAGTGTATGAAACGTTTTATGTATTTTTGATCGATATGATGTTTGTATGGTAACTAGAAATGAGCATTGCAATTACATATGATCTTACATGAAGTTATGAATCTTTTTTTATGTTTTATGAATTATATGTTTTGATTATGGATAACATAAAAAAAATTCTTAGATCACATGTTTTAAATATGGACAATATAACAATACTTTTAAGAAATAATTTATGTTTCATTCAATGTAACTTGTATTTACTACTTTTTATTAAAAGTAAAAAAAAAATATTAAAAAGTTACATTGAATTTTTAAAGTATATTGTGATATTTTCATGGAATTATGTATTTCCTTGTTCTTTGACTGATAATAAGATTTAAAAAGTAAACATTTAAAGGTTGATTTTATGATTTTGTTTACATTAATGACGAGTTATTTTACCACTTTATAAAAATGTGTCATTTTCATACCCCAATTTTAGAATGGGTGCTACCGGTAGAAGTACTTTTCAATTTGATGGTTGGTTTTGAGGTTTTGGTTCTAATGTTACCAAGTGCTAAAATATGATTTCAAATTATCTAAAATTTTAACGTTTTGAAAAACAAAAAAATTCAAAAACATATTTTTTTTAGGTCCTGATTTTAAGGTTTTTCCGGGATACTGTCTGATTTTTGAAGGCCATGTTTGAAAAATGTTTTAATTTTGACCATGTTTAAAAATATGGTGCTATTGGTAGCATCACTTTTTGATTTGGGGGTTGATTTTGATGTTTTTTATGAAACAATATGAGTTTTTTGGGCCAGAGTTCTCGTTTTGAGGTCACGATGCTTATTAAATCGATAACTTTGTTTTTCTTTTTGGTATTTGAAAAGTTAAACAAGATGTTCATTCTTATTCCTTGTAAAAACTCCATAAAAGGAAAATAAGAAGCAATAACTTTATTTCAATAAGTCTAGGTGAACTTTGGGATACCAAGGAGCATCATCTCATATAGGATACTATATTTTTCAGCTCCTTTTGGACTACGCTTTGGGATAAGATTTGAAGGAAGTTGAAGAAATATATAGCATTCCATCGATAGATAGATGGGCCAAAAAAAAAGTCGATATGAAACTTTTATATCTTTTGAGGGGTTACAATCAGAATTCCCAAAAGACATGGGATGGAAAATGTATTTACATTCAACAATCTTATAACAAAGAAGTCCACACTTCTACCAATAAGTCACGTTTTGAAACTTGCTTTGGGTATCTGCCACCTTACTCCTTGAATGTTTTTTTATGGAAGATAATGAGGAGGGAGGTAAAATTTCATATGTGAAGCATTGAGGGTAGATAATTTTTTTCAAAATATTAGATAGATTCATTTGAAATTATATGAGACATTGAATAAATCATAGGAAAAGTACAAGGTTCATCATGATCAACATAGAACCAAGAAATAATTCAATGTGGGAGATAGAGTTTGGTTATATATGAAAAAGGAAACATTAAAGGGTCTTTGTAAGATGACCCAAGACGATATCATTAGCCACCCACCTATTCCAACTGGCTCAAAATAGTCTTTTGGCAATTTACTATTTTTATTAGTTTTTTTGGTCCTGAACTTCCAGGGCCATTTTGAGGGCCTAAACATCATTTTTCTGTGATAGGGCACCTCTATCATAGCCAAAATCTTTGATTGAGCCTTCACAATGAATATCCTTTTCAATATATTTCCAACAGGATTTTTTTCACCCTAAACGAAGATGGTATGAACAAGTTACGACCCCGAGAAGTTGATGTACTAACTTACCCAAATGAGGCCCACATGACTTTCAACGCTTCATCTACTAGGTTTAGGTTTTTGGATGTCTAGGTGTTTTCCATTCGTGTTTATTGTGAAAAATAATTCAAAGCCTCAATTTACTTATTTTTTTGCAACTGAGCATAGCCTTCACATCTCTTCTCAGAGATAAGCTACCACAATTCTAGCAAGATTCTTTCAGTCTTCATTTTACAATTTTAAACTTATTTCTTATTTAATAGAAATCAAGTTTCACTGTATCTTTGTTATTGTTCACTGTGTCTCTCTATTAATATTATAAATATGTGGTTTTATTTCATTTCGCTCATAAATCTGGATCAGTGGTATTAGAGTGGTCTTCTCCTTGTGAATTTTTTTAATGCATGTCCCTGATGCAGTCAGGGTATAGAGAGTTGGGCCTTGAGCTTGTTTCTCTTGAGGAAAACTGCTCTTGCACGCCAAAGAAAACATCCATGGTGGGAGAAAAGAAATATGACGAGATAGGAGGTCCTTTCAAGATGTTTATCAGGGAATCCCTTGAGCGACAAAGGAACGAGATGTTGGACAGTTTTATACAAATCCTTTGACGACTATCGACAAGCGACACATCCACCTGAAGCAGAGGCGCCGCCCCATTCAAGGTACATATCAATAATTATATTCTTGTAGTTTAAGGTCAAATAGATGCAGATGTAGTAGATAAATGGTTAAACCTTCTAGAAGGTATTTTTTTTCCACAACTTTTCTGATAGACAAAATATTACATTTGCACTTCTTAAGGTCGTCCCCCATGTAAAATATTTGTGGGTGAATTTATGTGAGAAAAAGGAAATAGATGGATCCACATTATTTTCATCTTCACCCACTTAGGGTTCCTTTAAGGATGTTATTAAATAACAATTCTACCATGTTGGAAGTTATGACGACTTGTATACAAGATGGACCACACTGTGGTAGGAAAGAGACCAAACAGTGCTAGAGTTCACCAATGTTTTCCATACCTTTCGGACCAAGAGAGGTATCAAAGTTTCTGAGTGACATCTTCTTTTCAAGTGTCGTGAAAGTTTGCATAGATACATACACACGTAAATGGATTTTTTGAACATCGAATCCTTGGGCGTGACTTATCGATATTTCGTATAAAGCGAGAAGAAGCTTAAACAAAAGATGCGACAGTTTAGGTCTGGGAACCCCTCACAACAGAAGAAAGGAAAGGGAAACCCAAACCAGTAAAACGAAGGATATATAAAAGATGGGAAACCTCAGGAAAACCAGTCCAATCCGCAAGAAAACATTGATAATGGGAAGACGAAGAAAGATACTAGGAAGTGGTGCAACTTCCATAAGAGACTCTAGCATAACACTATTGATTTCCTCTCAAATCAGTCATTGGTGGCTAAGGTAAAATCCTATGAATCAGATGTGGGCTCTGAATCTGAGTCAGAAACAAAAAATGGTAGACAAATCATTGACACGGAACCCAGTTCCACTTTTCCTACCATCAATATCTAGCTCAGTGAAACTGATGAGACAAGGGAAGATGATCGCGTCTTTCATTCATAGATGTGGGTGTAAGGCACTCCACTGCACTTCATCATTGATAGTGGTAGCCAGAAGAACCTCATCTCGGTGGAGGTTGTCAAGAGGCTAGTCTTTCCAACAACACCGTAGAGACATCCCTACACCATTGAATGGCTTCATTAAGGAAGCGATCTTCACTTCAGCCAACGGTGTCGCATATCATATGGGGTCAAGCCATTCAAAGATGAGGTATTGTGTGATCTTTCTCCCCTTGAAGTTTTTGATGTTCTTTTGGGCCAACCTTATTTATTGAAATGTCATGTTGTATATGAGTCTAGGCCTGATCCAGGTACATATCGGTGTCCACCCACCTTTTCCAACTAGCTCAAAATAGTTTTCTGGCAATTTTGGTAATTTACTATTTTTAGCAGTTTTTAAATTCAGGGGCCATTTTGAGGCCCTAAACGACGTTTTTGGGAAAACAGGGAGAAATATGAAAGTTCCTTTGATATTTCTTCCAAAATGAATCGCCTCGACAATACCTTTCCAATGGGTTATCATGCGCCTAAAATGGAGATCGTGTGCAAAAGTTACAACCCCGTGAAGTTGATGTACTAACTTACCCAAATGGGGCCCACATGACTTTTGGTGCTTCATCTCCTAGGGTTAGGTTTTCGGATGTCTAGGTTTTTTGGCATTCCTATTTATTGTAAAAATATCCTTCAGAGCCTCATTTTAATTCTCTTCTTGCGAATGCAAGTAGCCATCACATCTCTTCTCAGAGATAAGTTGCAACCATTCTAGCGAGTCTTCCACTCTCTATTTTTATAGTCTCTGTACATTTCTTGCATTAATAGAAATCATGTATTACTGTATATCTGTGTTTATGGTTTCATATCTGATACATTTATGATATATTATTGAATATCTACGATATATTTGTGTATTTCTTTATTATATCTCCGCTCTTATTTCGTGCCAAAAATAATCCAGATCAGTGGTATCATAGCAGGTTGCTCTTGATCATTTTTTTTAGTGCATGTCCCTGACAAGGTCCAAGTATATAAAGTTTGGTCTTGAGCTTGTCTCTCTTGAATAAAATCACTCTCACTCCCAAGAAACCCTCCATAGAGAAAGAAAATAAAAACGACGGAGCAGACGATCCTATAAATCTGTTGCTTTAGAAAGCTCTCACGCGACAAAGGGACAAAATGAAGGAGAATTTTTCCCACATCCTTCAACACCTACTGATATAAACAGTTGCATCTTCATCAAACAACCACTTTGGAAGCACCTCCCCTTTCAAGGTACAAGTTAATTTTGGTATTCCCATATTTGAAGGTCTGATAGATGCGGATGCCCTAGACAAATGGTTAAATTTGTTGGACATTTATTTCTCTTTTAACCATTTTTCCGACAGGCAAAAGATCACCTTCGCACTCCTTAAAGATCTCCCCCATGTCAAACATTGGTGGAAAAATTAATGGGAGCAAAGTTCAAGAGAGGAGTCTGGAATATATGGGGTCGAGCCTACTTGGGATTTTTTTGTGGATGCAGTAAAGGAACGGTATTACCCTATTGGAAACTATGAGGACTAGTACATGATATGGACCACACTTCGGCAAGAGAGGGGCCAAGTAGTTCTACAGTTCACCAATACCTTCCATACCTTGCATACAAAGATGGGTATCAAAGACTCTGAACGCCATTTGGTTCTGAAATACCGTGGGGATCTACACAGATACATCCAAACTGAAAAGGATTTTCTAGCCATCTCATCACTCAGTGTTGCTTATCGATCTGTTGTTAAAATTGAGAAGAAATTTAAGCACCAGAACAAACGAGAGTTTGGGTCTGTAAATTTGCAACAACCAAATTATGAAAAAGACAACCCTAACAAACAGTCTCCCAAAAACCAGTCCAAGCCATAGGAAAAAAAGGGTCACAGGAAGACAAAGAAGGACAACGGAAAATGGTGTGATTTCCACAAAAGCCCCTGGCACAACACCGATGAATGTCTCTCAAAATAGTCATTGGTGGCCAAGATCAAAG
>SNQJ01S0004404.1:17851-30985 GCA_010110895.2 Picea sitchensis
TTTAAAAGAATTATTTTAATAATTAAAAATTATATAAATTTTCTTTCCATATTTATGATTTGATTTATTATAATATGATTTGATTTATTAATTTATTATAATTTAAAATTTATTAATAGATAATTTATATCCACTAAATAATTAAAAAGTTAAACATCATCTAAGTAAATAGACAAGTAATTGAAGCAAGCACCCTTTACATATTTCATAAAAAGATAAACATCATCTAAATAAATAGACAAGTAATTGAAGCAAGCACCATTTACATATTTCATACAACTGATATGTACCATTAATATTTTTAAAAACTATTTTAAACACATATTTTTTTTAATAATAGTTAAAATTGTTCTTAAAAATATATTATATATTATATATATTTTAATTTCACATAAAGTTATTTAAATTTATAAATATTTAAAGATTTTTGTTTTTAAAGAATAGATTAATAATTGTTTTTTAAAGTTTAAAGTAATAGATTAAGGTAACCAAAGGAGTTGTATCGTTAAATTGTTATAAATCAACGCGGAGCGATGAGAGGTGGAAACAAATGTGAACTATGAACCTGAACATAGGGTTCCCTTCATGCGGATTTCAATGTCATGGTGAAGGGGTTCCATAAGGTTGCAATAGATCTTGTCAATCTACAATGGCAGCTACTTCTCAGTTGGGTCCAAACCTATGATCCTTCAAGGATGCAATCACAGGATAGGTGTCACCGAGCACCATGACAATAGAAATGGGCAGGGCAGGAAACCATTAAACTCTCGAACTTGAACTAGACCAACCATATCTAACACAGAAGAAATAGGAAGGAAAGTTGCATAATGGTTGTCTGGCTAAAACGAAGAGCAATCCCATGTATGAGTTTACCTCATCACACATTGGAAATTGCATTTAATACATGAAAGATCGTGCAGTTATTGGTAAATTTATGGGCATTTGGCCCTCTTAAAAAACACTCATGGAATGGGTGGCCTCTAGATGGAAACCCAAAGGGAAAATCAATCTAAAACTAGGCTCAAAAAGATTTTTCACGGCCATATTCTCCCGCACTGAAGACAATGAATGAGTCTTTGAGGAATGACCCTACTTCTTCAATTCGACAAGTCTACATCTAAGGTATTGGATGGAGAGATTTAGCCCAAAGAAAGAACACTTTACAGAAGCACTGATGTGGATCTATTTTTATTCATCACCTAAGGAGTTCTAGGAGAAGGAAATGTTAGAAGGTATAAGAAATACCCTAGGAACCTTCATCAAAACCTCGGAAGTCACAAAGATGGGGTGATACACTTCATATGCATGTATTTGTGTCTATATGAACATTTATGGGGCTCTCTGGAATTAATATGCATAAGTTCTTAGGACACATAATGGGTGCAAACTCTTGATTATGAACAAGTTTCGTTCCATTATCGTAAATTCCATACGCATGGACACATTTTCCAAGATTTTCTGCTCAATTCCACCAAAAATGATGATAAAAGAAAAGAGACCACATATCAAGAGGGTTTCACTAAAGTCCCTTCTAAAAAGAAATATAGTAGGAAAAATACTAATAATACACCCACATCCCCAATATCCAATGACATTAGTTTCCAGACTCTTTCAAAGACGGAGAAGGAAATGGATACAACAAAGGAGACAACAATCAAAACCCCCACTAAGGGAGATCTTGTGAAGAGCAACATCGATGAACCAAAACAAAAGAAAAAAGCACCATCCGATCATAATCCCAACAATACAGCAGGAGTGAAATACTAGGAAATGGATCTACAAGGAAGAACCCTATAGGAATCAAAGGACGAGGAGCAATAGGACATTATGGATGTGGAATAGGTAGAACTGTATATACCTACCCTAATAGCTCTCTGTGGAGAACAATTTCTCTTTGATCTACAAATTCAACAGCTTCAACAATTACAAAAATACATCATGAAGCAATCCAGAAAATTGACTAGCACAATGTAAGGACATAACCCCACAAGAGGCTTAGGAATTCAAACCAATCCCCTGAAAGCGCAAAAAATAATGAACACCAAAGAGAAGAAGAAGGGACACAATACGTTAAGGAAAAAATAAGAGGAAGAGGGAGCCCTATTAGTTTACTCCGACCAAGCAATAAGACTACTAGACAAGTACTTCTCATCCCAATCCAAGGTTTAATGATGAAGGTTTTATCATGAAACATTAGAGGCCTTAATGCTCCTAGCAAGAAACGCTTGCTAAGGAAACATGTGGTGCAAGTAAAACATGTAGTCATAATAATTCAAGAAACTAAATGTGACAGCGGCACCATGATCGACATAGAAAAAAGATGTTAGAGATATAGTGAGGTGGAGGTGGTAGAAGCTATTGGGTTTGCAGTTGGGATTTCTTTGCTTTGGAACCAAAATCTAATTCCCATAGAAGAGTGTGTCAAGACATGAAATTATGTCTAAAAAAAATACAGATTTAGGGAAACTCGAGAGAAGGGATTTATTACAATTTTTTACGGCACACCCATTCAACCACTTAAACTCCCCTTTTCTGGACACATTGAAAATGCTTGAGAACCTCTATTAAGGGAAGCCTTTGATTTTGGGAGGTCATTTCAATCTGATATTCTCATTTGAAGAGAAATGTGGGGGTAACAAGAGGTTACTTTTTGACAGCTAGAGGTTTAGATAAATTATTGAAGATACACAACTAGTGGACATCCATACCAACAATGGATGTCACACTTGGAATAACATGCAAGGAGGGATAATCAAATCGTAATCCTATTAGATTGATTCCTCGTGCCATAATAACTCTTTTAGACTAGACCTTCCTTCTCTGTGAAGGTTTTCCCCTTTACAGGATCAGACCATTGGCCAATATGCATATCTTGATATAACAATTTGGCTCTAAAACCAAATCCCTTTAGATTTAAAAAAAATTAGTTGGGCCACCTAGAGGTCATGACCAATTTACTTCTTTGGTGGGTGAAAGCCAACATAATAAGAGGATCCAAGATGTTCCAACTACAAAACAAGCTTAAGCGGTTAAGAAAATATTAGAAAGTGGAACAAAGAGGTATTTGGAAATATTTTCCAAGCACAACAACTGTTGGAGAAGGAGATGGAACAGATCCAAGAAAAAAACATCTAGGAAGAAAGATTAGAGGACTTGGTATCTAAGTAATTTTTCCAAATCCAAAAAGACCTCAACACTAGAGCTAAACAATAGGAGACCCTATGGAGGAAAAAATATCAGGTCTAATGGCTTAGGGAGTGGGACAAAAATATGTGATTCTTCCACATCTTGATGATAAATCAAAGGAATCACAATTGCATAATGTGTCTCCACTCCTCTTCACGATAATTCCTTGAGATACATGATGACATTGAGAAGGAACTAAGACCACATTTCAATTAGATCCTCACAAAATAGTTGGTAGATGGAGAGGAAGCAACAACATCCATCATTCAAACAATTCCATCTATGGTCACTAAGGAGTAGAGATTAGGAATCATGTGACCCATCTCATTCGAGAAATTCCCTAACACCCCTAACACCATCAAACACAAGCTAACTAGAAAATCTAGGCATGGATGGCTTCACCACCCACTTCTTCAAGTCTCGGATGGCTTCACCACCCACTTCTTCCAGACCCGAATGGCTTCACCACCCACTTCGTCCAGGCCTGCTGGCATATAGTAGGAAATGAAGTGTGGTAGGTTGTTGAAGACTCCCAAATTTCAAGTAAAATGCTCCAATCTTTTAATTCGGCCTTTCTCATGTTGATTCCTAAATCTCATAATCCTAACTCTATAGAAAAATTCATTCCCATATATGGGTATGTGTGTAATGTTATTCACAAGATAATCTCCAAGATTATTGCAAATAGACCCAAACCTATTATGATCAAAATCATTTCTCCAGAGAAAGGATGGTATGTAGAAGGTAGGAAGATACTTGACATAATCACCCTATCACATGAAGCCATCCACTTTCTAAAAATATATAGATATCCAGGTATGTTATTCAAGTTGGATATGTCAAAATCATATGACGAGCTTAGATGGGAATTCTCAGAGAAAACACTTTTGGCCTTAGGTTTTTGTAAGGAATGGATAACCCGTGTGAGGAATTTGATATTCACTATTTTTTTCTCCATCCTTGTTAATGATTCCCCCTCATCCACATTCAATCCTTCCAAAGGCATTCGATAGATGGATCCCCTTTCTCCCTTTATCTTCATCTTGGTTGCGAAAGGATTGGGTGGAAGGAGATGAAAATTAATATCACCCATTACTTTGGGTAAATACTCACTAAAATACATCATGGATTGATATACCATATAGCCTTCAACCATTGAGCCCTCTAAATATGATCTTTGTTTAACAAAAGGATTCAATTCCTTCAAGTGCCTCTCCACCAACCACATTGACCTTGTGTGTATGGGTCCACATATTTCAATCTCCTCGACTAGGTGTATGAGGTAATGATCTTGTGTTCTTGTGCATCGAAAAAGATTGGAGGAAGATACGTTTTCATTTCACAAATTAAACATGGAATCCATCTCTTTGAATACTTGATATCTTCTTTATGTATTTATTTAGATGGCAATCACCTAAAAGTGAAAATAAATCATGTGTCAACAAAATATTATACAATTCAAGTAAATCCAATGTCAACTAGTTATACAAGTATCATTTTAGTTATAATCTTTTACTTACCCCATGTACTTTCCGAGATCACATATAACTTGATTAATGTTATTGTCCAAGTTTTTTGGGAGAGCTAGAGGTAGAACATTGTAACAAGGAAAGAAGCATTATTGTTTAAATTTGATTAGAAATAAACATTTATAATTGCTAACAAATAATGTATATTTATCATAACATGATAAATATTATCAAATGTCAAACCTTGATAAAGGTATTCCAGTTGTGATTTTTTTCCCCACCAAAATAACCTTTTATCATTAATATATTATTTATGTTTGAAGCAAAACCAGTGGGAAATTTAATCTTCAGTATGACAACTTTGACGACATCACTCTCTTGCTCTGTTAATAACTATGGAATATTGGTCTATTGTCCATCACTATAACAATGACTCAAATGTTGCATTACATTGACTCCCTTAATGTCATTAATGGCATTAGCAATTTTGTCCTTGTTACTCCTTGCATCTATAATTTTCCATAAGCATTCTATGACATTCTTTCCAATATGCATTGTGTCAAAAAAATGAGCTACTTGTAGGTTCTCATAGAATGGAAACCCACTGAATTGGATGGAGTATCGCTTCATACCTCATGGAATATCATCCTAACAACCTTTAGGAAACATAAATGGAAATATATTTTTATTAGAGGAAACATAAAAAAATAGAAAAAATAGAAAAAGTAACAAATATGGATGTAACTAAATCCAATTGCTTATTGGGATTTTTCTAGGATGTCTTTTTCCATTGCTGAGGCATCATTCTTCCTAGTTTTTTCCCACCCTCTTCCTACCCATTAAAGATTTTTTTTTCCAGTAATTTGATACCTATGGGTCCTAGCGACAAAATGTTTGCACTCATTATACACCGCATTTCCTAAACTTCTTGAATATCTAGATATTGTTCTGGGACCACATACAAGACATGCATATTTATCCTTTGTTTGAATCTGTGCAAGATGTAGAATAATGTTAATAGAATTCCAAAATATTTATTAAAAAAAAAACATGAAGTTTAAAGGATATATAGAGTTACATTGCAATTGACATAACACAAAAATGTATTAGCCATGCATCATGAATTTTCCATGTAAGTATTCCATGGAATTGAAATTGTTTTTGGCCTATTGGTTTGGAGATGTCATACATTGTGATGTTGACCCATAATTTTAAAAGTTCATCAATAAGAGGCTCAAGATATACATCCATATCTCTAACTTTGTACTTACCTAGTTTTTTTTTTAAATAGAAATAATTAGTTCCTTGTACATGTAAAATATGTAACAAAAGTAAAAATAAATTGGTATTTTGTTAACATTCCTAAAAATAAATGCCTGGAACAATTAAAGCCAACATTACATGCTCCCTCTTTATTAACATCAAAGGAGGAAGGTTATTGTTTATAAAAAAAAAAAAATAGTTCAAACTAAGTAAATGGGTCTAAGCTCTCTAAATGGATTGACACCATCAACTGCCATTAAAAGTATAACATTACAAAGTTCTTCTTTAAAAATGGGGCATCTTTCCTCGATGTCCCTAAATGCACAACCATCTCCAGGCATTCACATAACATCATCTTGACTTATCTTTCATGCATGATAATCCATAAACTGTGCTATGGTTTTGCACCTAAAAATTCCTTCAATATGTTGAATTATGGGGATATAACGAGGAACTTTGCAAGACACCTTATTTGTTACATGATCAATTCAATATCTACTAATTCCACTTTCAGGGGATTCAAACTTTCTTGCATGTTGTCCATAATATATAATATGAGCATTAGGAAATGCATCGATTGCGTGATTGTCCATTCATATGTATTTCATAATCACACACAATTCTTGGTATGTGCAAGGTAAAGTATTTGACGATGGTAGGATAATATCACCTAACAATTTACAAGAAAAAATAAATCGATATACTAAATAGGCCTATATATTACAAACACAAGAAAAAGACAAAAGCTTATATTTATATATAGAATCATCTTGCATATCTTATGATATATGGCATACATGTGCTTGAAGTATTGTTCAGCACTTTCAAGTTGACCAACAACAAAATAGAAAAGAGAAGACTTGTCTTTGAGTCTTTGTATATGGGTTTTCGTGCCTTATCAATAAGATACACATCATGAATATCTTCATAGATCTCATCCACTAGTGCATTCTCATCCATGGAAACAAAGGTGTCATAGATCGGCCTATTTATCCCTTTATTCTCAATAATGTATGTGTCATTTTGTTCCATAGGATTGGCTTCAATTTTCTCACCTTCACCATCTCTACTACGAATTTTAGCATTAGGAATTCCAAGCATAAGTACTTTTCTCTTTGTAATTACAAGTAAATATATATAATCAATATTGAAATATTAAAACATTTAAAATTATCAAAAGATGACAAAAAATATGTGGTTGTTATCTTACCAAGGGGTGATAATGGGCCCCCCCTTCCATGTGCCCATGATCTAAGCAATGTTTCCAAAGTCATTGACTTGTTAATTCCTCTTCTCTTTATTCCCTTGCATTTCATGCAAGGAAATAACATTTCCCGTCACCACTATCAAGAAGTTTGGGATGATTTTGAGATGGTTTCTCACAATTGCTTGTATGCACAAAATAATTGTATTTATTAAGATCAACATCTACAGTGAGAGGAAATGCTTCAGTGATTGTAGACTATATATAAGCCAGCAAGTCAGATGCACCAACTCCCAATTTAGGGTTATTTGGCATTGTTTTAAATTTCAACAAAATATTCAGCCCATTCATTAGTACAATAAGAAGACATTCAAAAAAATTCACAAATAGAGAATTCAAATGGTATTAAAAAATTTTAACTGAGAAAAATTTCAATCATGAGTAGAAAAATTTACTTGTAGTATTATGTCACCTAATCCCAACTCTTCAAAAAAAAATGGTCATTTTCTTTTGCGTGATTGTATTTTCATTAACATGGAAAAAAAACGTTATTAGCAAACACATCAAGAGTATAAAATAATCATTGATTTAAAAAAAGACTTAAATGTCACATAAGTGAGTGTGTATGGACATAACTTTTATTTGAAGATAGAAAAGTGAAACATGGAAATATGGAATTTCTTAAGCGATGTTTGTCAGGGGTAAATTTTTTAAAATGACATATTTCACATTTTTTCACTAATTTTCGATGTTTAAAAAGTTCTTTTTTATCAACAAACATTGGTTCGAACATCAATTTTTTACCCCAATAGTGTTAGGTAATCGATGCAACACAATGGGGGAACAATCAAGTAACGGGTTGCACTTGTGAGATCCTTCACTTGTGGAACATTCATTATCATCATACTTACCCTATACCTTGTCAAGCTTATCGAACCAAAGTGGAAGTTACGTGTTGATTCCAGTCATGTGGTTTTGAAGTTGTTCTTTGGTCACACCAAATGTATGTGTGAGGGATTGGGTTGCTAGAATTATCTAATTCATTACATCTTCCATGGCTAACATATTTCTAGTGCGATTCATGGGACCACCTAAAGGGTTATCGAGGAAGTAAAATAATGTGATTAATGTCATGAGAGGATATGCTTGATGAAATATGTTGAGGATAGGGTTTTGGTATAGCCTGAGCCCACACGGTCCACCCAAAGGGTTACCCAAGAGATATATTAATGCAACAAACACCACTAGAGGAGTGTTTTGATATAGGTCTCCTATAATGGTTTGGTTAGGACTTTACTACTATAATTAGTTTTTATCTATCCCAAACACTAACCACCAAGTAGGCCTTCATTGGTGAGGCTACATCAACTACCTAGTGGACCATATTAAATGATTCCATCTTACATTTATTGATTACACTCTCTAACTACTTAGTGAACCTTATTTAATAAAGATGGGCACTATAAATTAAGTAACAACTAATTCCCTTAACTCGGGGACTTAGGGTGGCACCCTAACAACTTGTTAGGGTTTTGGTTTTCTATTGCAACTGTAACTATATTCTTGCATTTGCCTTTCACTTTCTTCTTTTTACTTTTTGGGTGTTCTTACATCTCTGTCTATTTTGTTCCATTGAATTGTTCTTCTTCGTATCTCCTTCAAGGTATTGTGCCTGCACATGAGCCTTGTCAATGGTATTGGGTTTGAAAAGCATCACTCGTCTCCTAAGGTGTGTGTGCAAAACTCCCAAGTACTTACTAAGAAATTCATGACTCTTAAGAAATATACCTAACTAGATTTATTGCTTTTGGAACTCTAGAATGAATTCCTACATTGTCTATCCTTGTCTCTATTTGAGGTAAATACATCTTATATGTTGTTCCTCCTCATATCCAATGGGATAGAAATGTGACTTAATAATGTCCTTAAACAACCTTCGATTTTTCACCAGTGGTTCATTTCCTATCCTTTTAGTAATGGCATCACTTGCCCACCATATCAAAGCATTACCTTCTAACTTCAAATGAGAAAATGAGATCATTTGTGTTTCACTAACCTCATGCATAGTAAAATAAATTTCTAACTATCACGACCATTGATTCAACTGCAAGGAATCTATCTCACCTACATGTGGCTTAATTTCAATCTTTGCCTCTATTTTGAATGGTACTTGATTCTTATTTCTTTCCGCTCTCTTCCTCTAGTTTATCCACCTTAGGTACTTTCTGACCTCCACCTTCTTTATTCAATTTACTATAGCTTGATTCTTGAATCTTCTTCTTCTTCTCTTGTAATAAGTTAGCAACCAAGTCAGTAGAAACAATGTTCATCTAAGCCAATCCACACACCATTTGAGACATATCCATAGCCATTTGAGGAATCTAATTATCCAAGTAGGTTATCCTATGTTGGGTATCATTGATCTCTATTTCATCACCCATGCTCTAGCCTTGAATTGGTTTTCTTCCTTCTTTAGTACCAATTTCAAGTTTAATAGGGAACTATATCTCCACCTTCTTGTAATTTCTTTATGTGGAATATATTAATTGTAAACAAGAAAAGCAATAATAACCTATCGTGCTTAAGTAGTGATTGTAGTTTCTTTAACGAGTCTATGAACATGAATAAGCAATGCAATCACACATACACGAATAACATAAGAGGTAACCCAAAGAAATATGAGTTGGAAAAAATTCTAGCTTCAAAATGGCTTTCTTTTTCTTGTTAATATTAATTGTTCTTTTACGATCATAATGCTCTCTGGATTACAAATGATTAAGGGAAATACAAACAATACAACTACTATAAACCAATGCTTTAGCCTTTGTTTGATCATTCTCTACATCTTCTACAATTGTGCAGTGTAAACTTGACCATGGGTTCTTCTACAAGCTCTTTTCATATATCTTCCATCAAACCCCTCTTCCATCATTCACTAGTTCCATTGTGGATGTGCCTCCGAGAAAGGTGGAAGGCGAACAACCTCAAGCAACCATGCATTGAATTCATGTCCAAGAAACAATTACATTTCCCTTATTTTCTCACTCTTAAGTTACCTAAATGACCAAGGAAAATGCCTTTCTAAAACCTCCATTAACACCCCAACATTTTGAGCAAGAGATGAAGTTTGTTAGTCTTTATACCATCTTCCATGTGGGGGGTTCTTATTGGATATAGAATCATCCCTGCCCTTTGATATGTTATGGGCCCTATGTTCCTTTCCACATGTCATGTGGTCATTTGAGGAAGGTGATCTTGTTATTCCTTATGGGGTCCCTTTTCCTTTGTAGCCAAGATCTTGGAAAGGTTGTCCACCTGACGTGTTATGAACCATGTTTTGAACCAAAACCTTAAAATATCATAAGAAACCAAAGTACACACCATGTATAGAAAATGCAAGCATGGAGTACAACTCCAAGATAGATAATAGAAATGAGTTACACAATAACTCCTTAAAGAATATAAGAACCTCCTCCAAATACCCAAATACATTCATACATCCAAATCACATGTTCCCTTAATAATGACTACATGATCTCTATATATACCTATTCACAGATTGCACATGTGGCCCATTTATTAGGGTGACCACTATTACATATACATTTACTCCATTACATATACATTTTCATTGTAAAGCTTGGGAGTGGTGGACGAGCAAATGCAAGAAAGATGAATAAATATGTAGATTAAGAAACCATAATAAGAAATTAATGGATGAGTTCAAGAGTTTGAAGGAAGAAAATAAGGATTGTCGAAATCAAGAAAAAACAAGCAATATCAATGAAGATATTACTACAAAAATTGAAGAGGATACTATTAAAAAACTCGAAGACAAAATTTGCAAGAAGCTTGAGGAACAACTAAAGATTGGTGAGGTAAAATCATAAAAAAAAAAATAGATTTGAAGAAGGATGTAAGAATTTGATAGATGGGGTAAAATTGCAACTTCAAAAGGAGAAAGAAGATAAGATTCAACAAGTTCACCAGCAGATACTTGAAGAAGTTGAACTCCATCTAGAGAATATACAAGTCAAATATGAGTGTATTATCTCCAAGGCTAAAGTAATCAGAGATCAAGCGAAGATAATAGAGGATGCCATTATATTTAAAAAGATGACAGATGAAGTGGGTGTGCATAGTGAAGGAAAAACCATCAAATGTGAAACCATATCAAAGCCCTCGTTACCATGGAAGTTTTCAAGGAAGACAAGAAGATCGACATCAACATTATCAAGGAAGAAGATGTAATACTCATCAATATTCATGGAACAATGCATCAGAAAACCATTATTCAATAGGATATTAGCATAGACCATTAACTACTACAAATGAGAGAAGTTACAACAACAATACATGAAATCAAAGGAAATAAAATTATGCAACAAGTAACTATCAAGGATTAAGACCGAAAATAATTGAGTTTGAATGGATGGATCATCATCAATGGAAATAAGAAAACAGGAACATAAGAAAATTATATTACTTGGTTTCATCATGTGTAAAGGTTTTAACTGCAAGTTTCGAGGACAAATCTTTTTGGAGGGTATTATGATATGACTCCAAGGGGGGCATATATAGGGTTAAATGTATATGATATGACCACGAGGGGGACATATATGGGCTTAAATGTATATGTAATAATGGTTGGCTTAATAAAGGGGCCACATGTACAATGTGTGAATAGGTGTATATAAAGATCATATAATCATTATTAAGAGAACATGTGATTTGAATATATGAATGTATTAGGGTATTTGGAGGAAGTTCTCCTATTCTTTAAAGAGTTATTGTATAACTTATCTATCTTGGAGTTATGCTTCACACTCACATTTAATGTACATTAGTTTATTATGCTATGTTAAGGTTTTTTCTCATAACATAATGGGTTGGGATAATCCCCATGGAATCCCAAGTGTAAAGTGTAAAGGAGTAGTGATGTTAGGTGATTGGTGGATTCTCTCTAATGGTGAGTGGGGGGTGATCCTAATAAATCCCTCCATTCACATCATGTGTTCAATATCGTGCTTCCTTTATGAAGTGTGCTTTGGGTTAATCACACTTGTTCATATCTTATCTTAGTGGTGGTGGTCGTTGCAAGTTGTGTCAAATCATGTGCTTGACACGTGGCCTCAAGTTATCCCCTTAATGGGATGCTTTTAATACGAGTTTAATATCCATCGATGATACACTTTCACTTTTGTTTTTAAGGATAAAACTTGTTCATGGATTGGAAGATGTTTTTATTAATATAAAAACTATAGAGAAGGAAGGAAATTGGGATGTGGTGGTATTTTTTGTCGTCATGATTTTAAAGCCAAATTCCCGAAGGACAATAAATAGAATATGTTCACATTATTCCTATCACGTAAATGGGAGAGCGGTTAATTGGTCGCCGCCGACACCAAGTCAGATATTATTTCCATTGCCACGTGGTATTGTTGTAAAATTATTTTTTTGTTTTCACTTTATTTACGCGTATGATGTCGTGACATGGCATGGAAGAGATGATTTGCACCCATACATACATGGCATGGAAGAGATGATATGCATCCAGCGCATTGAACGTATATATAGTGTGGTCCACGGGAATATTCGATGGAATATTTATTTGAATGGTTATTTATTGTGGGGAATAGTTACATTACATGTATTTATCACAAGTTTAAATTCAGAGGAGCTAAGATATATATTTTTTCATAAGAGGATTTTTTGTCTCACAAACAAAAAAAAATCTGTGTTTAACTTATTCTTAATCTTAAAAATAGATTATTATTATTGTTATTATACTATCTTAAAAATACAATTTTACATAGACAAATATATGTTCACGATAACGATTCATCATAAACTTTATCTTTTTCAACGAAAAAAAAATACACTTTATATTCAAAAGAGTATAAGATTGTACAAAGCGCGATATGCGGAGAAATGACCATACAAGGAAATCAAAGAAGGCTTAATTGCATGTCATACTAACAGTCCATACAAGGTCTTTGAGAGGCAAGACAG
>SNQJ01S0004404.1:40286-67795 GCA_010110895.2 Picea sitchensis
AAAAGAAGCATTGTCCTCAATGTTGAAAATGAGGAAATTGTTGTAGAATCATGGCTAGTTACCATGTGGCATCTTCAAGCTACATATATTTCCACTAGATTAGTACTTCATGGACCATGGATTAACACAATTAATACTTTATGGTGTCCAATACTAATTACAAATGGAGCCTTCTTCATCAAGTCTTGGTAAGGTGGTTTGCACCTTGCAATTCGATCCCATGACCTTATTCAAACAAGACACATGAAATATTGGATGAATCTTGGAGTGGACTATAAGATCCAACGTGTAGGTCGCTTGTCTAATGTGTTAATGATCTCATAGGGTCCATATAACTTTGGTGTTGATTTATGAGGTGTTTCGTCTTTGAGTGATGTTTGTTTATAGGGTTGTAGGCGAAGAAATACCCAATACCTTACTACAAAAGAACATTCAAAGTAATGCTAGTCTACTTGTTTCTTTAGTCTATTTTGAGCCATAATTAAATTTTCCTTCAATATGCAGAGAATGGCTTCTCTAGTGTGGAGTGCATTATCCGTTTCCTGAACCTTGGAGGTGCCTAGTAAATAGAAAGTGAGTGACAATGGTTTTTGGCCATAGGCAACTTCATATGGGGTCACTTTGGTAGCTCCATGACAATAGGTATTGTACCACCATTCTACAAGGGGGAGTTATTGCGTCCATTAGTGTGGTTTTTCAGAAGAAAAGCATTTCAAATAGGTTTCTAAGCACTTGTTGACAGCTTCAATTTAACCATATGTTTGGGGATGATACATAATGATCATGTTCAGTTGGGTACCCTAATGTTCAAACAACTCCTGCCAAAATTTGTTGGTGAAGGTAGGGTCTCGATCCAAGACAATGGAAGTGGGCATGCCCTTTAACTTAAAAATAATATCCATGAAGACATAAACTGAGGAGGGCGTAAATTTGTGTCATAAGAAACAAAAATGATCATATTTGGAAAGGCGTTCAAATACCACCATGATCAATGATTTTTTTCCTACCTTTGAGTGTCCGACTATAAAATCCATAGAGATGTCAGTCCATAGATGTGTTGGGATCGGTAGTGGTTGGAATGCCCCTAACATCTTTATTATCTCACCCATGTTTCCTTGGAAAGTATCATAGTTTGCTATAAAATCATGGATGTTTATTTTCATGCATTCCCAAAATAATGAGTGATTAGTTCTTTCGTATGTTTTATAAAAGCTAGAGTGACCTATTATAGGTGATGAGCGCAATTCCTCTAAGACTTGTTGTTTAAGGTAGAATTCTTTAACAGATCAATGTTCCCTTTATATATCAATGTATCTTGTTACCATGTATACCCTTTAGGAGGGTTGGGATCTTCATAAATCCTTTGGATGTGTTGAACAATATTTTCATTTACCAACCATTCTCGATGGGCTTCCTCAAGCCAACCTAGAATGGGTAAAGATAAGGCAAAGAGGGATCCATCCTCCTCAAATTTTTGGGATAAAGCATTGGCCACCACATTTTATTTAACCTTCTTATAGATAATCTCATAATCATACCCTCGCATTTTGGTGACCCACTTATGTTGCTCTAGTGATGATAACCATTATTCAAGAGAGTACTTCTGACTATGATGGTCAATATTAATCTGGAAATGTCACCTTATGATATATGGATGCCAAGTATCCACTGCATGAAGGATGGCCATCATCTCTTTCTCATATGTTTATTTACACAAATTTTAGTCACACAAATACTTATTGGTGAATTCCAAGGGGCACCCTTCTTGCATCAAAATTGCACCAAGACCTCTACACGAGGCATCACATTCGAGGGAAAAAGTCTTAGTAGAATATGGCACTGCCAATATTGGAGTAATGCACATGAAATCCTTTGAAGCTGAGAAGGCTTGCTCAATGGATTTGTTCCATACAAAGACATTCTTTTTTAGCAAGGATGTTAGGGGAGCAACAATTTTTCCATAATTTTTGACAAACTTCATATTGTAGCAGATAAGTCCTAAGAACCCACACAGGATCTTCAATGTCTTGGGTTGGGACACTCTTCCATAGCCACAACTTTCTTGGGATATACCTGTACACCATCCTTACAGACAATGTACCCCAAGTATTCAACCTTTGTGACCCCAAAAGAAAATTAGGAGAGTTTCAAGAATAGTCGATGGTCCCTCGGGAGTTGTAAAGCTTAATCAATATGCTCTATGTGAGAATACTAGGTTTTGTTGTAGATCAAGATATCATCAAAGAATACTAAAACAATATCGTGTAGAAGAGGTACAAAAAAACTGTTCACGAGGATCTATAAGGTGGATGGAGCCAAATACCAAAAGGCATCAATAAAAATTCATAATGACCCTCATGTGTGTGGAAGGTTGTCTTCAGAATGTCTGCCTCTTTCATCTGTATTTATTGGTCACTGGAACACAAGTCAAGTTTAGTGAAAAACTTGTCTCCATGAAGTTCATCCAAGATATAATCAATAACTTGTATGGGGGATTTGTCGTTGATGGTTTATTTATTTAGAGCCCCAAAATAAAGACACATGTGCCAATTACCTTCCTTCTTTAATATCATGACCACTAGTGATGAGTAGAGACTGGTACCAGGATGTATGAATACAACCTCAAATAGTTCCTAAGTGATCTTTTCGATTTCATTCTTCTATGAAAATGTGTGCCTATAAGGATGTGCATTGGATTGTAGACTACCATGAATCAGTGAAATACCATGGTCATGCTCCCCTCATGAAGGTGGTAACCACTAGGGTATTTCAAATACTTGTTGATGTTTGGAGAGGACCAACTGCAAATTAGGTTGAATCTCCTATGTGGGGGTTTCCACTACATGTATGGCATTGAACTGTGCAATAATGCTTGAGTAGCCTTTCTTCAATAACTTCTCCATGCAATGAGAGGTGATAATTTCAGGGGAACTATATGTAATCGCTTTGAGGGTATGTTTGTGCCCTTCCTTAGTGAATCTTAGGTATAAATCCTTGAAATTTATGGTAACAGGTCCCAAAGTGCATTAGCCATTATGCCCTAAGAAATACATCACAACCAACCATGTCAATAGAAAACATGTGGATTTTGAGATCATACTCACCCAATTGGATTTTCACATTTTCACATCAGCCACCGCATTTCATCATACAACAATTGGAAATCATAATTTGAAAATCAAGTATAAGACAAACATAACAATGTGTTTCCACAACCACTCTCCTATGAATAAACTTGTGGGTGTTGCAGCTATCAATCAATACAATCACTTTTTGATGCTTGATATAACCAATCAACTCCAATTTGTTGGTTGCCAAGAAATCAGATAAGGCATGGAGAGAAATTTAGGGTTCCTTGCAAGGAGCTTGTCAAGTGTTTTCCTTGTCTGTTGGAGGGGTGACATCATCCAAATCGGGTTAAGGAGTGTCTTCAAGAGATGTTTCTTCTGAGTGTTCTTTTGGAGAGACATTAATTTGAAATAATTTATGTTCTTCACATTTTTTCCCTTCAAAATATTGTGTATCATAATTATAGCAAAGGTGGAGGCATTGGCATTCTGCCATCTCTTTCATTGATAACTCGTGGATTTTAACTGGTTGTGAGTAGGAGGAGTTGGAGTAGGTACCATAGGGGGGTTAGGGTGAGTAATGAATATTCTATAGGGTCCAAAACCTAACCCTAATAGGGATTTGAGGCATGAAAAAACCATATCCCTAACCCTAAACTCCTAGGCTATGTTAAATACTAGCCTTCTAGGATATGAAGGAGTTCCATTCTCATTGTATTGTTTATTATTCCACGGTTGACTAGAACATCTAGGAGTGAGATATTGAAGCATAACCGAGGAACTAGAAGATCCTATAGAATCCATTCGAGCCATAGTGTCCATGGCAACTCCATAGTTAATGCATTTGTATTTGTATTTGTATTTCATAACCGAGAAGAAAAGAGCAAGGCAAAGGCCTAATCTCCTAGTTGGATTTTTCCCATATTGGGTTTTTCTAGGGTATATCCCATGTTCATTGTATGGATGGTGTGTTACTTTCTTAGCTTTTTTCATTGGAATTTTAGTTTATTTCAGTATTTTGTGTACTAAGATAATAATATTAAATCTAAAATTAAAGAAAAACATTGCATATATAATAAGAGATTGCATAATGTTGTAACATATGTTGTGATGAACTGATCCGATAGAACAACCATAGTAGTTTAGAGATCATTTTGTATGGCAATGTTTAATTCATTATATAAATATTTTTTGGTCTCTTTTATTTTTAATAATTTGCTTTTGTTTTGTATAAATTGCACTTGTATAATTCCATTCACCAAACATCTTTATTACTTACTAGAAATTCACCTATCCTAGCGTTGGTATGGGAGGAAATTTTTTTAAGTATGGAGTTTCCTTTTAAGTACCATGGACCAACTCACTAAAAAAATTATTGTGATAGGTGATCAAATTATCATTGTGTGTCATTATAGTTTATTTCAAAAGGTTATTAATATCTCATCACTTTGAACGAACCTAGCTTGGTCTTTATGTCTTTTCCATTTTTTAAAACCAACTCTAAGTTTTATGCTCTAATAGAACTAAATCTTCTTTTCTATTTACACATAATCAATTGATTATTACCATCAAGACCTTGTAAAGGTTTATCAATCTTCCTCATCTCATGCTCAACTCAAGATACACCCATTTGCATCATTTCCATTAATTGCTACCCTTGATAGAGTAACATTGTTACTTTTCTAGAGGTTATCCCTCATAGTTTTATTGTGACATAATGAGATTATTGTGAATTAACATCTTGGAGCAAATTAAAGGAATTCACAAAACCCATGTAGACATCATCTTTGGATCATAATTTTGTTTACTTAGTAAAGATAAGCATGGTTATAAGGTTTGGCGCAACTTGTTAGAAGTTTAACAAAATGATCAACCTTAAAACATCTTTGTTATAAGTTCAACAAAATGATCAACCTTAAAACATCTATGAAAGAATAGTGGCCAAAAATCCTTTTTTTTTTAAGGAAGTGCCATTACATTTAGGATTTTAAAAATAGAGATCCTTAAAATTACAAAGGAGTTTTTAATATACAACTTTTTAGTATTTCAGAATTTTAGTCTTCAAGAAATTTGCATGATCTCAATGGTAACTCTTATCTTTTTGAGAAATAAATCAATGGTTTTTTTTTACCTATTTTCACTCAACTTCTATCCTTATGAAATCAAAATCTCCTTAGACCTCTTTATACCAAGAGTATCTATATTGTAGGCCATACTAATGAATCTTTATTAAAAGTTTCCCAAATGCATATCTTCTTTGAAGTTTCTTGGCTAAACTTATATAACTTTGTAAAAATGGTAAATTATTGATACAAGAAAGATTGTTTCTTTCATGCACGTGCAAATGATAAAAACGGATGAACATAAATGAATATAAAATTATTTTCTATTTTGCCAAGAAATAAGAAGAACTTGTTACCATAATTGGATATTTATTTTCTACCTTAAAATGAATGTGCATACTTCAAAGAGGGCATGTGAAAGTATTTATCCAAGATTACAAGAACAATGCATAATTTGGTTCTAGCCAAACAATGACCCTCACTTCCAAGATATTGCCATGGAGAAAAATGCCCCTTTAATTTTAGTGCATTGATCCCTCATGTATGATACTTTCTCATTAATAATTTTTTCTTATCATGGCTATAACTAGTAATTTGTACATTAGTACGTGATTTCCACATTGTACATTTGAAATAATCTTAGAGTCCTTTGACAACAATGACACAAGTTGCAATAGTAAGATTACCATAAGTACAAGAATGTAGTGCCTCACCAATAGATGGCCTTCTTAACTATCTGAGATCCCGAGATCATATTTTAAGACTTTTCAGACATTCTTGGAGAAGGGGCATTGGAGGAAGAGGTGGGGAGTGTTTTCATTATCTTGTTTGTAGAGGGCACAACAACTGGAACCAACAAAATTTCATTTTTGAAGATTTTCCCAGGTGGGAGCTTTATTTGTGAGGAGATGCCACATGAATAATTTGGATTTTATTGGACACTTTAGCTTCGAAATCAAAGAACAACAAATTAAATATTAGGATATCAAATAAAAAACAATATCTTAATTAATAATAGTATACAATGAGATATTAATCAATAGTAATATCAAATAAAATATTGAATAAATTTATCTAATAAGATTTCAAATAGAATATCCAAAATATTAACTTCATGGGACCATTTGGTGACCTTATACCACAAATCCCAAAGCAATAATTATACTCCTTAGGTGTTCAATTAGTGGCCTATTTAAACATCAATGAGTATCTAGTACGATATTTCATTTGGGTGTTTATTTGAATGTGTTGGCCCTTGACCAAGTTTTGGGAGATCCTTGGTCAAGTTTGACCTACTTTGGGACTTCGACAGCCTGTCAAAGGAAGAGCGCAAGATGAAGCAGAGATCGCAGGATCTCGGCCCCTTTTTGGGTCCTTTTTGGGGTTGGGGATTATGTAATGGGTATGGGATGTCGACCCATGGGTTTACCCATGTTTAGGCCTATGTTGTAAAGTATAAATAGATGTCTAGGCAATGTAAGGAGGGGCATCTATGTGATGTTAGGACAATGTGCTAAGTGCTAGTGATCAATCTATGTGATCGAAGGATTGTAAGTGCTTTGTGCATACTATGTGAAGCTTGCAGAGCTGAGTGCAAGTGATTGTAGAAGGATTAGAGTTGTAACCTAGCTCGGGGAAGGAGGACCTGGCGAGGTGCGCGCAGATCTCTTGTCCTATGCGAAGTAGGGTTTTTGAGGCTCTGTGCATGTAACTGATTAACAAAAGATAATAGAAGAGAATAAGAGTTGGTGGACGTAGCCCCGTGGGGGTGAACCACGTATATGTTGTGTTTCTCTGCTTTGTGCAATGTGTTGATGTGGTTATATGTTAATGTGCTTAGTGCTTTAATATAGATGAATGATCTATCAATGCTTAGTGCTTAATAATATGGATGGATGTTAGATCTGACTGATATACATATGCTTAATGTTGAATCTGTTAAGACCTAATCTGTTTCGTCATGCTAAGTGTTGTTAAGATGCTAGATCTGGTTGGATACTGTGATGCTATGTAATTAAGGTTTGTTTGCACTGTTACCAAGAACTGAATGTTGATGAATGTTTACTGCTAAGTGCTCTGTTAAATGTTAGAATCACAGATCTGTGTCCTAGTTAAGGTTGCAGACATCTAAGTCATGCAACCACCCCTGTCTCTACCTCGGGTGAGACTTCATTTGCTTCGCAGGTGTTGTCGAAAGGGCCAGTAGTTAGGGTTTTGTTGGTGCGATGTTGTAGCGTTGAACCTTGGGTCTGTCCCTATGCCAACAAATGGTTCCATTGCCGGGACCTGAAACTGTGATTGTTGGGAACTAAGAAAGAAGAGGATTTGCGCAAAGATCCAACCTGAAATTTTGAAAGCTCTGTGTGTAGATCTGTCGCTCTAGTGCGCAGTACTCTACTTAGTTCGTGAAGCTCTGTGCTAAAGAAAAGAAGTCTGATCTAAAGAAAAGAGGTAAGATTTGAACGCTTTGTGCTCTGATGAAGGTAAGAATAGTGAAAAGTTTTAGATCTGTAAGCTTTGTGTTCTGTAGAAGTAAGATTAGTGGAAATTTTTGTTTCTAAAGTATGGATCTAAGCATGTTTGATAAGATTTGTCCTAGCTTGAAAACTAGGGCACTGATAGATGAAAGAAGATGTGATATAAGTAGTTATGATAAGAATAGTGAAAAATATGTTATACCTATGTATGGAAAGAATGTTTGGACTAACAAATGGATGCAGGATGCTAGAAATAATTTTTTGTAGGTTAACTACTATGATCCTAGCGCACAGTATAGGAAAGGTTGGGGATCATTTAAGAGAAAGAGAGGATTAACCCTTTGTTACAGTTGCAGAAGACTGGGACATCTGGCTAAGGAATGCCCTGGAAAGAGACCTAGTTGCCTATGTTGCAAAGCTATGGACCATGAAGTATTGGATTTCCCTAGAGTGATTGCTAAGGTTGAAAGAATGAATATGAACCAAGAAAACCCTAAGGCAGATCCATAAACTAAGATTATGACAAAACCCTAGAAATGATCAGA
This sequence comes from Picea sitchensis, assembly GCA_010110895.2. Lineage (NCBI taxonomy): Eukaryota > Viridiplantae > Streptophyta > Pinopsida > Pinales > Pinaceae > Picea > Picea sitchensis. The sequence continues at coordinate 48,440 of SNQJ01S0004404.1, forward strand.
GAAAGTATTACTACAGATGCAAAGAACCATGAACGACCACCGACATATCAGGTTATCAGAGATATTCAAAGAAAAATAATGTATTGAAGTAAGAATAGGAGACTTCGACATTGGCTATTTTCTGGATGAGGGAACACAGGTGAATATCATGACATAAAGAACTTGGGAATCTATAGGAAGGCCTGCTATAATTCCTTCATTAGGAGGAATAGGACTATTAAGAGGAAAGTTGATAAACCTATGTGGAAAGCTTACCCAGATATCTATGAGTGCCAATGGAACTTTGACAGAGGAAGAATTTGAAGTTGTTAAATTTATTGAGGACAACGCTCCATTTAATATGTTTCTCGAAAAACCTTGGATTGAAAAAGATCAGGCCAAAAGGAAAGAAAAAGAAGTCTTAGAGAAAAATAAGCAAGAGTTAAAAAATTTCATGTCTAGGAAGATCACACACTTGATTAAAGAACAAAAGAATAGATCGAAGCCATTTGAAACCAGAGAATTGGATATCGAAGTTGCAAGAATACCAGAGGACTCCCAGAAGATTCCAGTACCTATTCCAGGTACAGATGAAGTATTACCCTTGATTTCTAGGAAGGAATCCCACCAGCGCGAAGTTACTATGCCAAAAGAAGATAAGAACTAGAATGGAAAAAGGAATTCTGAGACGAAGCTCACTGGAAAGAAGGCTAGAAAACTAAGTAAGAAGAGAGCTAAGATTGAAAAGTTATAGAAGGTTCCTGAGGGAACTTCACAGAAGGAAAATTTACAAAATTGGAGCTTTGTCGGAATACCATAACAACGTCACATGGCACTTCACCATGGCGAAGCAAGATAACCGTAGGGAGCAATATATCCATTAGACTGACACCCCGAATGGGAAGAAAGGCATTAATGGTCAGACAGATCACCACCAGACCGTTAGGACCGCGCCGTAACGGACATAACTAAGTTAATGAAGGCTTCTTACCCATTGCAAGAGATCCATTACCAAGTATCTATTTATCTCATCATGCCACGCACCGATAACACTTTTGCTAACAGTGAATTTGAGCCTGCAACATATTTGATTTCGCACAGTGATCACCGTGTTAGTACCATCTTCTCGTTGCGTTAACCTGTTACACTCCGAACCTGAGACATTCAACCATGAGCGTGCATGTCGGACGAGCTTAGCGCTACGGAGAAAATTGTTGAGGAAGTTCTTATTGACCTAATGAATGAAAGGGTAATGTCTGAAAGAGCGATGTCTGCAAGTATTCAAGCATCATCGATGAGAGGACTGCAAGCCTCTTCATCGACTGCTCGCAGAGCTGGATCATCCCGACCATTAGTAGAAAAGAGAACTAAACACAAAGATGACCTAGCCAATGCGAAGCTAATATCGTCCATATTGCCCGATTACATCCCACCTCTGGTCGGGGCAGCGAGTCAAGATAGTGTGCCAAGGGAATTCGAGTACACCATCATTACTGCGTACCTCCCGAAGGGGATACACGCAGTTCACGCATAGCAGGATAAGATCACAACATTGAAGTTCAGTGACTTCAACCTCGGAGATTGCAAAAACTAAAGTATGCTCACCCCGTATAAGTACCTGACCAGGGCAAAGGGAAAGAACTCAAAGATAATCCCCCAGCCATGGACGATGAACCTCGCACAGTCCACCTTGCTAAATGTCACGAAAATCCCCCACTTTGGAAGACATCATGAATTCAACGCATGTGTCAAGATGCTACTGTCGTGTTACCATGGTGGCTATTTATGGCTAGACCGTTGTATTACAATTGATCCAACGTTGATCCATAGGATCATAGGGTTGAGTATGCAAGGACCTGACCCATAGGTTTTCTACCAAGGGAAGGCCACAGATCATGCGTTAGCACAAAAGATTAAGGACATATACAACGATGTTGAGAAGGGGGTGTGAGGCTACAAGTTAGCCCCCATCCAGAATGGTGCAGTGCACCTAGCATGTTAGTTAATAGATGGAAAGATGGTACGCAAGAACCGACCCACACAGGTCACGGGCTTTGTCGTTGACCTCGCGGGGAAGTGTGTAGAAGGCTTACAGATGAATTGGGCGAAGTACCTAGTCAACTAGCTTGAACTAGACTGCCACAAAGCGCAGGATCAAGGCTACGAGTTTCACTTCAGCTGGCTCTTGATCCTCATTGCCTTTGTTTCTTGGGAAATGTCGGAAGGTGTGAACTTCCCGAATATCGAACCATTTGAGTCGCTTGCCACGAAGTTCGCTACACTTTAGTATTTAAGTGATATGAACAAACAGTGTCAGTCGAACGTTGTTTTTCATACGTATTACCTTCAGCTGAAGAGAACCATCGAAGCTGAGCCTCGCATGACTCCAAACACCTTATAGAGATTCTGACCCCTAATGAAGTTCAGCGCGGATAGACATTTCATTTACATTACAACGCGAGCTGACGAACACAAGGAACAACTCCAGTCGTACTATAAACTTACAAAAGAGGACCTGGAGGAGATCACTAAGGACTGGTCCGCAGATCTCCTTATCCCCACTGACCCTGCAGATATCTCTGATCCTGAACTGGACATCTTGGAGACCACTCACAAAGAACAGGACACACTTGGAACCAGCAGAAGATAGAAGACTGAAGAGGTTCAAGATTTAAGCAACGCCTCAGGGAAGACTACTTCCATATCACCTAAGCGAGGAGGTGATGGCAATGTAGAAGAGATGAAGGACAAAGAAGCTGAACATAAGAAAGGAGAAGTAACACTGCCCAGATATGAGGCTGACCCCTTGAAGAAGATGAAGGTTTATCCCCCAAAGCCTTCTTCCCGAAATAAATCAAGAGCCACCGTGACCAAGATGCAGACTACACTTACTCCTGATGACTTTGACTTCATCATAGCATCTCTAAACGACACTTCATTGGAAATCACAGAGAAACAAGGAGTGAAGCAAGAGGAAATGTATGATAGAATTGAGGTCGAGATTTGAGGGGTACAACAGGCTCTTCATTCCAGTCGCGCAGTCTCCACTGCGCCCCTGCCATCGAGAGAACAAGAATTGGGAGATGAACCATCCCAACTCCACCGCCTAGCAGATGCAACTGAAGCTCGCCTTCGACGAACAAAAGAGGAAACAAAACAAGGCACCCAAGCTTTGACGTAATTACAAGGAGTACTTGTAGAACAACGCCGAGTTGCAGAGCAGGAGAAGATTGCTCTCCAGACAAATTTTGATGAGGAGAAAGAGAAAATGCAACAAGAAAAGGAATAGTTGCTCCCATGGAAACTCGAGGTAAAAGAAGCAGTCAACAGAGCACTTCGCTCTGTGACAGGCTTAGAGCCACAGGTAGAAGACCGGGTTGAGCATCAAGTAGAGAAGCTCGCAGAATCCATCCAACAACTACAACAAATAATAGCAGATTTAGAGCTCCGCACAGTGCCCAACACTCTGCAGGACGTAAGAGATCAAAGAGAAGCGACTGCCCAGAGCACAATCGAGAGAATAAAATCTTTTTCCATGGAATGCAAGAAACTCAGTGACCATAGTGCCCAGACTTATGAGAAACTCACTGAGAATGTATAACTAAAGGCACTGGAGTCACAACTCTAGGAGGTGAAGCAGCAACCAGAAACAATACATGCGCAGTTGAAGCCCCTGCCAGTTGTAGAAATAATGAAGCGATCCCAGGAGCAGCGCACCGCCCAGCAGTAGGTCCATACTATTCAGAGAAGAGTCATGGAAGTAACTTAGAGGCTCCAACCTGTATAGGATGAGACTTATCAACTGTTCACAGAGATCGAAGGCCAAGGAGCAGAACTGGAGCAAGTTGTCACTACAGTCGAACAACGCCTAGAAGGACCAAGTTTTGGGAGATCCTTGGTCAAGTTTTACCTATTTTGGGACTTCGACAGCCTGTCGAAGGATGAGAGCAAGATGAAGAAGAGATCGCGGGATCTCGAACCCTTTTTGGGTAATTTTTGGGGTTTGGGATTATGTAATGGGTATGGGATGTCGACCCATGTATTACCCATGTTTAGGCCTATGTTGTAAAGTATAAATAGATGTCTAGGTAATGTAAGGAGGGGCATCTATGTGATGTTAGGCCAATTTGCTAAGTGCTAGTGATCGAAGGATTGTAAGTGCTCTGTGCATACAGTGTGAAGCTTTCAAAGCTCAATGCAAGTGACTGTAGAAGGCTTAGTGTTGTAACTTAGCTTGGGGAAGGAGGATCTGGCGAGGTGCGCACATATATCCTATCCTATGCAGAGTAGGGTTTTTTAGGCTCTGTGCATGTAACCGATTAACAAAATATAATAGAAGAGAAGAAAATTTGTTGGACATAGCCCCAGGGGGGGGGTGAACAACGTATATGATGTGTTTCTCTACTTTGTGCAATGCGTTGATGTGCTTATATGTTAATGTGCTTAGTGATTTAATATATATGAATGATCTGTCGATGCTTAATGCTTAATAATATGGATGGATGTTAGATATGACTGATATACATATGCTTAGTGATGAATCTATTAAGACTTGATCTATTTCATCATGCTAAGTGTTGTTAAGATGCTAGATTTGGTTGGATACTACGATGCTCTGTAATTAGGGTTTGTCTGCCCTGTTACCAAGAACTGAATGTTGATGAATGTTTACTGCTAAGTGCTTTGTTAAATGTTAGAATCATAGATCTGTGTCCCAGCTAAGGTTGCAGACATCTGAGTCCTGCAACCACCCCTGCCTCTACCTCAGTTGAGGCTTCATTTGCTTCACAGGTGTTGCCGAAAGGGTCGGTAGTTAGGGGTTTTTTGGTGCGTTGTTGTAGCATTGAACCCTGGGTCTACCCCCGTGCCAACAAAATGTGACATATATCTAATTTACTATACAAATGGGCTTGAATTTGATATCCATGGTGATTCCTAACAGACATTAAATTGGAAAGTTGAGGAGTGCAATTAGAAATTTGAGATTCTTCATATCAGCTCACAAAATGATTTCACAACTGAGTATTAAAATTAATGTGGTGAGGAAATTTTTTAGAACTATTAGGAATATCTGCAATATTAGTTGTTTCTTGTCTACGTTTCAGATCCCTAACAAGATCCATCGTCATGAAAAAATGGATTTTTATGCTAATGATGGATCTTGCTATGGATCTGAAATGTAGACACAAAAAAATAATAAAACTTGTTTCAAATTCCTAGCAAGATCCATTGTCATGAAAAAAAGATGTTTGTCCTGATGATGGATCTTGCTATGGATCTGAAATGTAGACAAGAAAAAATAATAAAACTTATTTCCATTTCAGTTGAGAGCACCCTTCATCTATTTCTTCTTTTTCCACGTGAAAGAATATTCAATTTTTTGCTCCATGGCATACTCATAGCACTTGAGGATAGAGAAAGACCAAGATTCGATTTTCATCACAGACCTCCCAAAATGCTCCACCTACTTCTTCCATTCAATGAAGCTTTGGGCCACCCTAGCCCATTGTTTGTTTAATACCTCTTCTTTCCCACTAACTATGATATTCAAAATAGTTCTGAAAATGGTCTCACATTGTTGGATTTTTGCGTCTTTTTTGTTATATTATCATTACTTTTTCTCCACCAGTGATTTTGTTTGGTGGTTTAGGAGACAAGAAGAAGATTATGTGAGAGAAGAAAAAGCAAGAAAGGGTTTGGACATTTTTAAGGACTCTTTGCTTTTGGGAGTAATGAATTCATTGTGCCAATGATTCTTCTTAGATATCTATTACTATATAAAATGTTGATTATGATCCCCAATACTTCTTTTGGGGGTGAGGAACATCTTTAGCCCACCATTGAAAAATTAGGTCTCATTTAAGGCCGATATCGATTCCAACTATATATCAAAGTTTGAAGAATTTTCAAACAACTTTAATTAGATGTACAATACACTTCTAACTCTCTTTGCGGTCATTATATGTGAAAATCTCATAAAATGGTTTAAATTTCTTTAATGATGAAATTGGGATCTCATATCATATGATGTTACTAATTTATGATTGAAGATGTGAATAGGTTCATAATATTTCAATTCTACAACCTTTTGAAAAGGGAAGGATGCCGTTTTTTTTTTTTTTTGCTTTAGGCTACCTTGGTGGTGTTGGTGTGTTGTGTGTGAGAGAGTCACTAGAAGAGATCTAATTTATTATAATTATGTTTTTCCTTTCTTGTAAATACCCAATGTATGTGTCCTCAATGGATAGTTGGTAATGTCTTCTTGGTTTGATGTAATGAGAATTATTATTATTATTATTATTATGTAAGAGATCTTGTTTATTATAATTGTGTTTCTCCTTCCTTGTAAATACCCAATGTATGTGTCCTCAATGGAAAATTGGTAATATCTTCTTAGTTTGATGTAATGAGCATTATTATTATTATGTATAGGTTGGTTGTTTATGTAATTTTGGATATCAAATGTGTTAAAATTTCGGTATGATCATTTAACCAGAGACATTGTCACATCATTTTCACCCAACCATAGGTATTCACTATGCCACCCCGAGCACACTAACCTTTTCTTAGATATAATTATTTCAGTAAGTCCACACTAGAACCAACAGATAAAACCTAACCAGAAACACCACTGCAACAACAACAACACAATACCAAGAGAATGTACCTCTACTATTAGAAGCATACCTTTACCAAGAGAAGCACACAAGAGAGATACCAGAAAGACTAAGATTACACCACGACAACTGCCGCACCACCCTCTCCAGACTTGTGCCTCCTTCTACTGCAACTGCAACTGCTACTCCTCAAACTTGCACCCTCCTTTTGTTGAGTAAGTAAGTGTACAAATGAGCTAAGGAATCACCTTATTTATACTTATTCTTCCATTAAAATTTTCCCACAGAGCTGACTTGTCTTTTTTGGAAAATATAATTTACTTTGACTTTTTCTGGCAGGGCCAACTTCTCTTTCTGGGGTTTTCTATTTATTTATTATTATTAACTAAGATGTTCTTAGCTACCAAAACATCAACACTCCCTCTTATCTAGGGAGGTATTAACTAATATGTTCATCATGTAATAATCTCAAACACATCCATCCATATCACATGGCATGGACAAGACTCACATGGTATTGCATACCATTCTATAGGTAACATCACCATAGCCACACAGGTTATCTCATGATCTAATAGATCATGTCACAAGAAACATGGACAAACATGCCATCTCATGATCAAACAGATCATGTAACAAGTAACATCATCATAGCCATGGAGGCTCTGTCTTAGTCACACACACAGACTATCTGATGGTCATGTCACCATCATGCATCTGGGGTCTCATCATCTTTTCAAGATTTATGTCATCATGGGGATTCAACTCGCCAACTCACACAAAATCTGGCATCTAGTTCATACAGAACTAGTAACTCGCCAACTCACACAGAATCTGGCATCTAATTCATACAAAACTAGTAACTCGTCAGCTCACACAAAATCTGGCATAGTTCATACAGAACTAGTAACTCGGAAACTTACATAATCTAGCATCTAGTTCATGCAGAAATAGTAACATGCGTACCAGACTATTTCATTGGAGTAGCAATATCTCAACGTACCATACTATTTCACTGGAGTAGCTATGTATACCAGACTATTTCAGTGGAGTAGAAATATCTCAGTGTACCAAACTATTTCGCTTGAGTAGCTATGCATACCATACTATTTCACTGGAGTAGAAATATTGCAGCGTACTAGACTATTTCATTGGAGTAACTATGCATACTAGACTATTTCACTAGAGTAGCAATATCTCAACATACCAAAATATTTGACTGGAGTAGCTGTGTGTACCAGACTATTTCACTGGAGTAGCAATATGTAACTCATCACTCCCTCTTACTAGGGAATTCATTCTGGACAACACCAAGCTTGTCTCTGAAGTGCACAAACTTCAATCTTGACAGAGGCTTGGTCAACACATCTACTATCTGCTCATCTATAGCGACATACTGGAGCTTCACTACTCCCTTATGCACCATATCTCTAATATAATGGTACCTGATCTCGATATGCGTGGACTTTTCATGAACATCGGGTTCTTTGACAACTTAACACAACTCTGGTTGTCACACTTATGCACCCATATCTCTAATATAATGGTACCTCATCTCGGACATATGGACTTTTCATGAACATCGGGTTCTTTGACAACTTAACACAACTCTGATTATCGCACAAGATAAAGGTCGCCTCCATCGCAATATCAAATAACCCAGTCAACAATTTCCGAATCCAAACTGCTTCGTGACTTTCTTCCAAATACTCTGCCTCGATCAAACAATCCTGCAAAAAGATTCCGAAGTCACATTGCTTTGTTGCTAGTTGAACACACTGTTATACACTCTTTTTGAGTCGTACTGAGCGCCATACTCATCTACTTTCTGCTAAACTATGAGATCATAGCTAATCGCAAACTGAAGCATCATCCAGATGTACTCTTCCGGTCAGCAACACTACTGGCCCAATATGAATTAGTATAGACTTGCAGGATTATCTCATGATATGAAACATATCCGAGTCCATAATCAATTGTATCTTTCAGGTACCTCATCACATGTTTGTTGTAATCAATTGAACATGCCTTGGCACAACCATATACGACTCAATGTGTTCACCGCAAAACATATATTTGGCCTTGTTTTTGTTAAGTACATCAATGAACCAATCATTTGTATATACATGGTGGCATCCACTATCCTTGAGGATGTATCACCCAATAACTTTAGATTTGTCACCATTGTTGTAGGCAACCAATCCCAAGCTCATCAAAATAATTGTTTGGCATATCCTTCCCTGGGTGTCTGCTTAAGCTCACACAAAGATTTCTTCAATCTGCAGTCATGAGACTCCTTCTCATGTATCTTGTGGTTGCTCAATGTACACTTCTTTTGACTACTAGAGTAAGTGTCTCATAAATATTATCCCTCTTGCTGGGAGAATCCTCTGGCCAAAAATCAGGCTTTGTACATTTCTATGATGCCATCAACAACATGTTTGATCTTGTAGATCAACTTGGAAGTCACCACTGACTTCCCTTCTGTTCTCGGAACCAAAGAAAAATATCCATATCCCAGTCCTTCTGACTGACTTCATCCTCTATCACTGAAATAAGGGAATCTTCCCAGGAGGTCTCATTTCTCCTCGAAGCCTCTGAATATTTGATATAGTCTCCTCAACTCATGACACATGTCAGTTAGTTATGGAAGATGTCTCTCTCTCTCTCATCTAAATCTAAGGAGGAATACTTTATGAGTGAAATTCTCTAAGCCACTGACTCTTTCTGAGATCAGGCTCACTCTGAGTCTCCATGCTCCCTCTGAAGCTTGACTCCTTCTGATTCTATATAATCATTGGAGCCATCTACTCTCTCTCTCTCTCTGATGATTTCCTCTGAAGTCTCATATGAATGGTCTAGGGGAGCATGCTCCTCCCTACTAGATCATGATGGTTGACTCCCTCTGAACTCTAGCTCCTTCTGAGATAGTACTTGGTGTGGTCATCTGCCTCACCACTAGTGGATTCATATGTTCCTTCTCATGACATGGTTCATCAATGCTATATATGTTTGCATCCTTCAAAGTGTCACATGACCATACTAGTATCTTCCTATTTATTGCAATGATTATGGGTAGGCCCTTCTGGCTCTACTAACTCTTCCTAATGATATGAGGAGTGATCAAATATACTAGAGGGATATGTTAGGTCATCTTTGGAGCCTTCTACACCTTACAATCAATCTCCATATGAGATAATCCATATCTCGCAAAAGTACCCTTCTTGCCAGAATGTTTTAACTTCGTCCTCTTTTTCTTTGGTACATGGATGTATACAATTGTGTATACAAATTATTATCTAGATAGTCTACTCCATGTATCAAACTAGAGACCAGCTAATATGTTGTCTCCTGCAACCATCACTATATCTCCTCTTAGATTTATCACATGTGACCTAGAACCTGGAGTCTTATCTTCAATAATGATTGTTGTTGATTTTCTTCCGAGTCTCCTTCACTCAAGATGAAAAGTATTCTCTCCAACATGTCCCCTGTACTAAGACAATATTCTTTCTTGAAAAAATATGGGTTGGGGAATATAATGCAAGTAAACTCGAAAATCTCAACCTTAATCAATATAATACTTTGACTAGAGTCAACTTATAACTTTAACTTTGAACAAAGGTTAGTATGATAGCCATAACTTCAATAGATCAAAATACAACTAGATGTTCATAAGATCACAATAATGCCATAACAACTAGAGGCATATCAAAACAATCAAACCTAGAGTGCGTTGTTCCTCTGAATGTGTTGGGTCTGAGATCCCTCTGGATCTACGATATTTTTCTTAGAAAAAATATCCCTTCTCCTACAAACACCCTTAAGATAATGATGCAGTTTAAACATATACAAGTACATACCTCCGACAAGAGTGGCAAACAATGACAAGAAGCGACGAATCTTAAAACTTCAAAGTGATCCAACTTGCAATCTAAAGGTACCTGAAGATGTTCTAGGGTAAGACACACTAGGACAACAAAAATTTAGGCCCAACTCTTCAATGCAAGTGCCCAACGAATTTGGGTTAGGGTTTGCTACTGCTGCAAAACCAGAAACCCTAATTGTCAGAAGAGTGGCTAGCGAGCTTATCTAGGGAAATAATAATTTCAGCATCCTTTCAATGAGTTGCTCAATGAGTTATCAGAAACTTCACTAGACTAGAGGAACTACAACTGGTGTTGTAACTGGCACTGCAACTGGTGCTGCAACTGGCATTGCAACTGACACGAAGAAACTAACACGAAGCAACTGACACGAAGCAACTAGCACAAAGCAATTGGCATGAAGCAAATGGATCTACAACTGCAACTAGTACTGCAGACCTAGGGTTTTATGAGGAAACCCTATGGGGGAAATTGAGGATCTTCCTTCCAGCGGTTAGACTGTTACGAAGGAAAATAGCTCTGAATCCATGTTAAAGTTTTGGTATTATATTTTAACCATATAAAATGTCACATCATTGTCACCCAACCATAGGCATTCAATATGCCACCCTCGATCACGCTAACCTTTTCTCAGATAGAATGATTTTGGCAAGTCCACACTAGAACCAATAGATAAAACCTAACCAGAAACACCACTGCTACAAAAATATCACAATACCAAGATAATGCACATCTACTAATAGAAGTACACCTTTACCAAGAGAATGTACATCTACTAATAGAAGCACAACTTTACCAAGAGAAGCACATAAGAGAGATACCTGAAAGATTGATATTACACCATGACAACTGTTGCACCACCCTCTCCAGACTTGTGCCTCCTTCTACTGCAACTGCAAATCCTCAAACTTGTGCCCTCCTTCTACTGAGTAAGTGAGTGTACAAATGAGCTAAGGCATCACCTTATTATACTTATTCTATTAGTGAACTTTTAGCACAAGGATGACCTGTATTTTTTGGCACATATAATTTACTTTGACTTTTTCTAGCAGGGTTGACTTCTCTTTCTGGGGTTTTCTATTTCTTTATTATTATTCTCCTTGGGCTGACTTCTCTTCTAGGGTTTTCACACATATTTTAAATGGTTTCTCTTGCTTCTTGAATATTCCATTCTAAGTACAAAGGTTGCACTTGGAGGTTAATACCTCCCGCAACTACCGAAACATCAACAAAATGGAGATTCAAATTCATGGAAAAGTTTCTCAAAGAAGATATCCATTTCTTAGGACACCAATAAGGATAGGTTAAATTGTAACAACAACTTCTTCATTAGTTTTCATTATTATATATTTATTATGAACGAACTCAAGTTGGTTAAAAAACCAATATTTCAACATAACAAACACAAATGCATGCTATCTTATGCTTTCTAGTTGATCTTGCTAGATATTGATAGTTAAAAACATGTTTTAATGGGTTTTTTTTCCAGCTTTCATTGAAAAGGAGTGAAAAATGAGGAGGATTGGATTAAATGCAATATACACTTCATTCATATTTTTATTTCTATTCACATATACCAAGATAATTAATTTTCTTCTATGGGATTCCTATAGAAAGAATGGTGCAATCTCTTAATTTTTTGACCCTTGGCTTCATATTGACACATTTTTTTTCCACAGAAAATTTCGCTTTATATTCATATTGAAATATAAACGGATCTTTTACAAAACTAACCATCAAAAAAATGCACCAATACATCCAAATGCTGCACCAAAAAGTGCCTGAAGAAACATCCCAAACACTAGCGAACATACCACATATAAAACCCTAACTTGAACTAGGATCCTCATACTAAATTATCACGATACACCTATCAATGAGCCCCCAAAAAACAACAGACTACAAATTTTCCTCCCAAATAGACTCCCCCAAAAAGAATTGATCAACCATCAATACTTCTAGAAAAGTTCTAAAAACATGTGTGGACCTTCATGGTCCCCTTCACATTGATAATAGTCAATTTTCCTGGCCACCTTAAGAAGCGGTTGTTTTGATGGGATATCCGCTTCTGAATTTTCGTCTTGGTACACATGCAGGAAAGTAATCTTGTGGAAGAGATTTATAAGTTCATTAAGTCTGTCCTTCCATCAATCTAGTGAGACCACCTGAAGGCAACGCTTGCCCCGCAGCCAATCAATGCCAATATTTGAATCCCCCTGAACAAAGAGCTCCAAAATAGCAAGCTGAGAAGCCAGAGTAAGAAGAGCCCATGCTCCCAACAACTCCGCTCTAGTATTAGTGCTAGGTCCACAGTTAATAGTCCATTTATAAATTATGTGCTCATTGATTCGTAACACCCCTCTCGCCTCACTGTTTTGACCCGATACAAGTGCAACCCCATCAAACCAACCAGTCGTTCCACCCACCACAGGCTTAGAGGGCACCCTCCTCATAGCTAGAGCTTTAATAAGTGATTTATTTCATATTGACACATATCATAACCTGTTTTTCTTTTAGCATACTCCAAGGGTTACATTTCAATATGATTCGACAAACAAGAATTGACAAGGTATGAAAAGAGTCAGTTCGATCATGCTTTGATTGTTTGATTTCCTTTAAGCATTCAAGTTGAAAAACTAATAATCAAGTTCTAATATTTAAGTTCCAAGCTCTAAGTTTATTACAAAAATAGGGATTTTGGTGTTGAACACTAAATTGTCTGATTGGTTCCATAAATTCATGATTTCAAAACTCTAAAAGCGATCCACAAGGGAAGATAGATGGATTATGGGCAAGAAAACACGACTCTCATGCCTCTAATCACATACATTCGATGTAAAAAGAACAAATGCTAGTTTACCATAAAATGGATGTGAGAGAGACATTGGTATCAAGACACCCAAAGTTATTGATGCTATTAAAAGGGTACAAATACTTACTAGGGATTTGGATTGGATTACACCAAACTGCATCTTGTTTCCAAATTGAGCTCTATCACAGGGATTCACTTATGTCATGTTGTCATTGACACACATAGTGATTAAGAGGGAGGCAAATATAGGATTCTACATTGATTCAAAGGGAGGCGGAGTAATGTTGTTTATGAAATTAGAGCAAGATTTGAGGGACTAAAGAATGATGATTAGGTTCAAAATCATGAAATTATGTAGCACCTCCCATGATCATTCATGTCAACATCCAACAACTTCTATTTGGAAAAATGAGTGTGACGATGAAAGTGGTGCATAGTGTGACTTGAATTAGGTGGAGTAGTGAAGTGGAGGAATTGACATAATGGTGTTGGAATGACAATATGAGGGGAGGACGGAGAATAGAGATGCCATCAAAGTTCTAATTGCCGAATTTAAAGTAAGAGAAGGAGGTTCTAAAGGGTTAAATTGTTGGCCCTTTATCCTATTGTGTTCTATTATTCTTCTTAGCATTTCAGTTATCTTATTTTCTGTTTTCTGCTTTCTGCATCCTTGTTCCTTGCATAAATTGACAATTTTTATCAATTTACCATTCCATTGTTTTCCTACCTAATAAGTCTGCGTTTAAAAATAACAACAAAATCCCAATCATAAATATTTCAAAATTGTATTAAAGATGATATTCATAAATACAAGTTTTTACTTTTATTCCATTTCATCAAAGATTGATATTCATCTAAAATTTGATATTTCTTTTAAACTCTTAAGTTCTTGATATGCCATCATACCAATTATCTATGATCTAGTGTACTATATATATAAATACCTTTTTCACTTAAGTTCTTGATATGCAATCATACCGATTATCTGTGATTTAGTGTACTCTATATATATACCTTTTTCTACCTAACTTGATCTTCTAGCAAACTAATTGACCATTAATGTGAAACGAAATCCCATGTGATAATCCAATATACTAATTGACCATTAATGTGAAACGAAATCCCATGTGATAAGCCAATATAGGTAGGTTGGTGTGTTGGTTCGTCCCTTTTACACGTTTTCTTTACCTACATGTCCACATGCTTTGAATTTAATATTGAGAAGAAAATAGGACACAGATATGATATTTTACACTTCTATCATGTGATCCTCTCACACGGAGATAGATACGCATATTCCATGATATTTGGGATTAGTGCAACAATCTTCTTTAGTGACATTGACATTTTTGATAAATGTTTAATATCCTTTTCATGCACCCATTCCCAAAAATGTGTGATTCATGCTTTTAATAAAATGTCGAGTAAAGAAGAGCAAAAGCTCTTTTCATAGATTTGTTGTGTCATCCGAACTTAATTGATATATTCAACTTCATTCCATTATGAGTGACCACATTAATTTCAACTTTGTTTTATTATTAGTAATCACATTATTGACATAATTGAAAAAATGTATGGATGTAATTATTATTAACCATAATACGATATGTAAATTATATCTTTTATGTTCTACATTTTAATCAATCCATTTTATGTTATAGAGATGGTGAATGGTTGTGATTTGTTATGTTTATGTTTTTTCCCTTAATTATTGCACCCTTGCATGGAGCCCATTATTAGAGAGTTGTTGTGCTTGTGAATTTGTCACCTATATTGGGTCTTGCTCATCACTATTATCCAAACGTGTTATGCTTGGTACCTCTACCCTAGACAATGCCTAAGACTTCAACTCTGAGTGATGACATGTTACTATCAATGACTCTATGAGGATATGGAAATATATTCATGACCTTTTTCAAAGCAAATCTACCCCTAATCAATCGATTTGTGATGAAGGTAGAGACTCTCACTTTAACTATCTTGACCATGAAACTGATATGAAAGGCATCCATAAACCTAGAACGATCTATGATTGAAAATTTCACTAGATTACGATCCAACCTTATTTTGATAGATAAGTGGATTTTGAAATCTTAGTCTTTTATGTTGCGGGGACAACATTAATTCTCTCCCCATGGGAGAGGATTTTTTGTTTTCCTTTCCAGTTGAAAGAAGATAGAGATCTAATCTTCTGATTTGGACCATATTTCATGGGTTAGGAATTAAACATCAAACAATCATTGGACCTTGGAATTTAACCCATCTAAGGAAATTTCTTCAGTTTTCATTTAGGTTTCTCCCCTACTTGTCATTGATTTTTTTGGGACAAATCTACCTTTCAAGACATCAAGAATAGCTTGGGGAAGTAACTTGATTCAACAGAACCAATGGGATGCCAATGCCTCTATGTTGGCATCTACGTTGAAGTAGCATTGGACAAAGGTCTCTCATAGGCCATCCTTCTCCAATTGGGTGAATTGGGTGACATGCTTTTTCATCAAGAGTTGAATTATGAATAGTTACCTTTTAAATGTAATGTGTTCCATGTCTATAGACATTTTGCATGGCACTACCGACAACTTTATCCTCCTCCAAAGTCAAAACCTCAATAGGGCTCTTACTCACAAAAATATTGAGCACTACACTTAGGATGGACATAATCAATTTGGATCTATGAAGAACATCTAGAAGAAAGAGCCCACCCAGTGAAGGAACTAAAGTACTTCCAAGGCTGACCTCTTTAGCCACAATCGATTCCAAGTTTTAGGAGATCTCATTGCAGTTGAAACTACATAGGAAGAACACATGATTAAAGTGTTGTACCAATCCTTGAAGCAACTCATACGAAAGAAGAAAAACAACAAGACATCTAGCCTCTAATTTCTCAAGAAACAAGGGAAGAATCCCAACCACTTGAAACAGAACGAGAGAACAACCAGATTGATACAAAAAAATGACATAGCAGTAGAAAAAATAATAGGTAGGGAAATGAAAAAGGATTACTCCTTCATGTAGAAATGGCCTCCACAAACAAGAAAAAGTAACCCCATTGCAACTTGCCTCCACTCACTCGAGGAAGAAAATCCAACTGAATGTGCATGGAAAATGAGGCAACAAGGGACATAACTCAAGGTATAAAAAGCTTCCTATTTAGATATAAGGATTTTTTTAGAAATAGGCTTCCTCTAGAACTTCCTTCAAACTCCAAAATGGGATAGAGATACCCCTTCTAAGACTTTAAGCATGTTGTGTTTTTGTCAATTACTATGTAACTAGTTTGTAAGGATCTATTCATATGTGTAATTTGTAAGGATCTATTCATGTATTATTGGAAAAAAAAGAAAAGTTAACAAGAAAAAAAACTGTAATAGACAGACCCTTATTCAATAGTATGAAGCCTCTATGTTATGTGTATTTTTCTACCATACAAATAATGTCACCATGTTTTAACTTAAAAAACTTAATTACTGATGTCGGAAAAAACAATAACACCCTTCTTCAATAGTATAAAGCTTCTATGCTATGTGTATTTTTGTACAATACAAATAATGTCACCGTGTTTTAACTTAAAAAACCTTACTGCTGCCGGGAAAAACAATAACACCCTTTTTCAATAGTATGAAGCCTCTATGCTATGTGTATTTTTCTACAATACAAATAATGTCACCCTGTTTTAACTTAAAAAACCTATGTGTATTTTTGTACAATACAAATAATGTCACCGTGTTGTAACTTAAAAAACCTTACTGCTGCCGGGAAAAACAATAACACCCTTTTTCAATAGTATGAAGCCTCTATGCTATGTGTATTTTTCTACAATACAAATAATGTCACCCTGTTTCAACTTAAAAAACCTAATTACTACGGTGGGAAAAAACAATAACACTCTTGTAATTGATATTTTCTATTAAAGAAAATTATAAATTTAACATAATAAGAAATTATGGTCAGCTATAATAATTCATGTTCAACTAATACTAACTTTGTTTTACAAGAAGATTAATCAATAAACTAAATTAATCATCAATTAATAATAACAATTTTATTTAAAATAAGTTGTAAATAATTATTGCAAAAAAGTTCGACTGACACACCACCTTCTCCTTCACATATAAATGTTAAACTAATCGCACTTTATGAAAAAGATCAAATCTTTGTTGAAAAACGACACATGAATTATGTATTCACTAGCTATCACACCATCTTTTATTAGTCCCTGCCTTCTGCAGGACTATATCAACGAGTCCGTCAATGACCGCGTATTAGTTCTATGGTTGACTTAAATTTTTCCTAGATTCACAATGTTCGACTTAGGAAAACCTCAATAGTTTTTTTATTAAAATTAAAATAAATTAAAAAATTTCATTTTCCSATTGGCTTTCCACTTCAAAGTGTTATTGCCAAGGTGACGACGAGCATTAATATTTACAATCTGATCTTGATCAAATTTTGGATCTGCTCGTATCGTTTTCAATGCCCTTGCTACGTGTAATTAGTGTATTGATTAAGTCTTTGCCTCGTCGTCCGAGCCCTCTCCCTCGTTCAGAGAGCTTATCCCCTACACAGCCTTCTTAGACTGCAGTCACCTGGCACCTTAGCCTAGATCACGAGCTCACCCACTGCCTTCATCACCAGTAGTACATATTCTCATATCCATCAAGCTTGTCATCGTGTTCAAGGATGGAATCTTGATAATTTCGGCATTCGTTTCCACTAATTGGCCAGGCGAGCATCCGTTTCAGACACGGAAGTATCCGCCATTATATTAGAGAAACATTCCTCTGATATTTCATATCACACAACCAGGGGGCTCATATCTGTAGCGGTACAAGAATTTTCAACATATACTGCGAGGGTTTGATCAAGCCGCGGAAGAGGTAGGCGTAGGCGTGCTTAATAGCGACACAAATCAATCATGGCGACGGTTGCAGTGAGCTTGGCCAGCGGGATACTGGCCATGATGAGCGAACACCATCCCATTCTCAAACTCCATAATTTATGGCCCGAGATTTCTACCAGTGTCCCTACAGGTAGAGCAGAGATAGTATTACAATTATAATGGCACTGGGAGTGGTGAAGTCCCTGGCTGGGTTTCTTCTGCTGCTGAATTTATGCATGTTTGTGACTGTGGCTGGTATTGTCGGATGGGTGCTCAACATTGCCCTTGACCACACTTACTCTACTGGTACTTATTACTTGTATGCATAATATGTTTTTGTGCTTTTATACCATGGAGTGTTTTGCTAATTGATTCTATGACTAACTTGGAGGTTGGAAAATCTCTTCATGTGGGATTTTATCCAGTGTATTTTCCAATGGGGAATGAAGCGACGGGATTCAAGGTTATCTTTTCTTTGATAGTTTTTGTAGTAGGAACTGCTCCGTGCCTTTCAAGACTCCATCATCTCCGGGTTTGGACTACCCATAGCTTGGCTTCTAGCATCTTCCATGACAGCTTGGGCCCTCACAGTACTCGCCATGGGGTATATATATATAATAACTACAAGTGTCAATACAAATTATGATTTCTAAGTCATCTATGAACACTGAAATGTGGACAAGCTAACCATTTTCCATTCACAAAATTGCAGGTTGGCATGCAAAGAGATCCATATGGGCAGCTGAAACACAAAGTTGGTATGTTCTACTCTTATGCTATCACGTTCATACGGCCACTGATTTCCTCATTCCTTTGATTCGGTTATGGAATTTTGTACAGTTAAGATTTTATAACTTAGCATTTGTGTGCAGATAACATTGGAGTCATTTGAAATGGAACCGGTCAGTTTGGTATTGTCTCGACACCCCAAGTCATCCAACAGTTCGTGCTTCTATCATTCACATTCACAAATCTTAGAGACAACTCCCCTTGGGTACACACATTTGGATTGTGCGTCCAAGGTGCCCCTACTCATCCAATATAAGGTCGTGAGGATGGTCACCACTCCATCCTTCTGTTTGCCACGACGGTCTGCGCCCCTAAGCCAATCTTGAAGACTCTCTGTCATCCACAATGAATTTCTTACTCTTAGGAATTGATATACCCCATAAAATTGATTGG
>SNQJ01S0004404.1:67845-86851 GCA_010110895.2 Picea sitchensis
GGAACCGGTCAGTTTGGTATTGTCTCGACACCCCAAGTCATCCAACAGTTCGTGCTTCTATCATTCACATTCACAAATCTTAGAGACAACTCCCCTTGGGTACACACATTTGGATTGTGCGTCCAAGGTGCCCCTACTCATCCGATATAAGGTCGTGAGGATGGTCACCACTCCATCCTTCTGTTTGCCACGACGGTCTGCGCCCCTGAGCCAATCTTGAAGACTCTCTGTCATCCACAATGAATTTCTTACTCTTAGGAATTGATATACCCCATAAAATTGATTGGTCCTTTATGGAATCTATAAAAGTAAAAACATTTAAGAAATCTATAGAAGTGAAAACATTTAAGAAGTCTAAACGTTTAGACTACGCTGTTAGAACTTCATTTGCTAAGTTAGTTGTTGATTAGGCCGATTAGGACTGGATATTTCATCTATAAATACTTAATTGAAGGAATATTGTTTTCGTTCGACTCATTTCTGGCTTCTTTGTCATATTGTTTCGGGTCAGATCTATACTAGTTGGGCCAATGATTTCGTATGGAGGATAATAGTATGGAAGGTAATACAGAAGCTAATGCAATAACGGAAAAAATACAGTTTTCTCTGGAAAAGTTGGAGAGTTCTTCATTTTATGAAGAGTTTCAACATCAAATGCAAGACTCAGAAATGGTTGAACGAATAAAAAGGGTGATAACAACAGACCCAGATCATTCACAATTACAACTGGTTCTCGATGGCCTTGGAAAAATAGATTATGATGAAGTGGTTCAGTCTTTGGATAATATTCACATGCAATTAAGTTTAGCGATTTTATTAAGAGAGAGATTTCAATGGGTGAGTGATATCGTGGTGTACGATCCAGTCCTGTCTCCAATCGAGCGAATGGCTATAAATGCCTTCAGCTGTACTTGTCTCTCTGTTAACGAAAATGGCAGATGGAAGGCGGACAAACCCAAGCTATTTTTCATGCCTCACTGTCCATTTGATCTGTTTGATAATGTCTTGGAAGAAAATTGGATGCCTACCAATTTGAATAAGATTATTATATTAGGGAACAATTTTCATCGGTTCAAGGAAGAATTTTACCATGTTCTGAAGAGCATGCCCGTCATTCTAAACAGTGATCATGTATTGCATGAAACGCCTTTGCCATTTCCAGAAAGGAGAATCTCTATGAGGGCATTTGGTAGTTTAAGTTGGCATTTCTTTGCCGCTTCATTAGACGATCTCAAATCTTGATTGTTCTCTACGAGATTTGATCTCACTAATCAAATCTTGATTGTTCTCTACGAGATTTGTCCACACAGATTTTCACAGTTTAAAGTACAAAATGTTTTGGTTTTTTCATAGTTTTTTGGTTTAATTTTATCTAAAATCTAGTTAACAACAAACTCACCGGCTCCATTTCAAATGAAAGGAAGAACAACTGTGACCTCCTCGGTTTAGTAGTAGATTGCCTGTCATCTATCATGATATGATGGTTCGTGACAAGCAAATTAATGCATAGGGGGACGATAAACATTGTTCTTGGAATCAGATACTGTAGGTTTAAAGAGTTGGATTTCTATCTGTTCCTTAAATGCAGCATACATGAGGATTTGGTTTGTGTACGAGTTGCAACATTGTATTATGTAAATCTATGCTACTTTTAACGCACATGGGTATGATGGAAATATGTTTCTCTTCAACTAAATTCTTTCTTGCATTCAAGGTTTTTCCTAATTAATTTGCGTTCAACTAAAGTCTTGCTCGCGTTCAAGGTTTTTTCCTATTATAACAGGCTCGTCGATAATTTATGGCCCGAGATTTCTACAAGTGTCCCTACAATGTATGTTATGTTTCCTTCCTTTATTGGTGTTTCCTGGGTTTAATTTCGTTCTGTTTTGCAGCCCCAATATACTTATTCTGTCATAAATCAATAACTTCTTAGGTTCCATTTTGACATCCGCGACATCCGTAGGGTCATAGAATTATTGCGTTTTCAATGTTAGTCTACTTGTTTTCAAACCTACTAAAGGCAGGGACTATGCTGCCTTGTAGCTCTTGTTAATTAAAATATTTCAATCCAAACACATGTCATTAATAGAATATTTCAATCAAAATGCATATAGGTATGCATACGTGCACATTTTATTTAATATATTAAATAAAGAATGTTGTTCTTTCTAACTTATTTCCAAGTATATAGAACAGATAAAACAATCAAATACATTTTTATGATATATTTTAATAAATTCAATTATATATAGAGACATTTCGAAAATTTATTGAGCATTATGTTTTTAATTTTCGCATGGTATTTAGGGTAAATCAGATTTTAGGGGGCATAAGGCTGATACAACAATATACTCATTAAGAGATCAACATGCTATCTGTGGGAATTGATCCTTGGTGGGAAGGATAACATTCCTCCTCTCTATTGCATAGGTTAGACTCAATTGACTTAATTTTTTGGAATATATATCCCGAGAAAACCTCGGCACCTCCCCTCATTTCGGGGTAAATAGAATTTTGTACAATCTCAAGGCTTTATCAACATGTCACTAGTGAGAATAAAACTCAAGTGGAAAGGATAACAATCATTCCTCCCAACTACCCGAGCTAGACCCAATTGATATATGTAAAAAATTATATGTTCAACCACTAACTACCCTTTTTTTCCAAAAAATATTATAATAATTAACATACTCCTGAAGCGGTGGAAAGTGAACGTTGATGTAATTTTCATGTGTCTATGTGGGAGAAGTCTTTTGTTGGATGGTACATGAATAACAAATAGAGGATTAGTTGAACATGGTATATGAATAAGTAAAAGAATTGTTTAGCAAGTTTAGTTGCAATGGATACATGGTGAAAACATGTGGTGGGGGAGGTATTCAAATCCATGTTCATTGATAAATCATTGTTATGGGGGTTCTAATGGAGATTAGAAAATGCTCAAATAGAAATATCGATGGCTACAAGAACAATGGTGACATAAACATAATCTCCCAAGAACTATTAGATTTTGAGGGCCAACACCATGTCTAGGCACATGTTTGTGACAAAAGATGCATGCCCTCTGTTGGTCCTAAAGTTTGCACCTGGTTGCTAAAGGGCAGAGCTAGGCCACCTCAAGTGTTGGAATTGTTGGTTTTTTGGTTATTTGACTTTGTTGGTTAGTTGGAGGGTTGGTTTACCAAGACAGTGACATGGTTGGGTTGGAAAAATGATATGGAGGAGGGTTCTCCTTGGTTGGTGGCACACAAATGATAGACACGTGAGATAATAGAGGATATAGCACATGGAAACAATAAACCATTCAATGAATAATCTGCTGCAAGAAGTTTAGTACTTAAAATATTATTTCAAGGAATTAAACATGTATCAAAAACACAATTACTCCCACAGGTTGCAATAAAAAAAAATCTTCACCAAAGCATTTGTTGTTTTACAGGTTGCATATTAGTAAAGACAAGTTATACAATAGTTGAAGGAAATGAAATGTACTTTGCACAAATAAAAAACAACATTCAAGATAGGATAAAAACGTATGTATATTTGGACACAAACACATTGTCATCAAGAGTATATTCACCAGGTAGAGAGATTTAATCCATGCATAGAACAGGTTCAACTAGTTTGATGTATTGATATTCTTTTCCCAAAAACCGAACCCTCAAAACATACAAAAATTGCATATTTATCAAAATTGTAGAGGCTCTCATCCATCTGGAACTGAGGCTTAACTCTACAACGCTAGTTGTAAAACGACTTATTAACTTAACTAAAACACTGTTGGGGTATATTAATGTATACTTCGAGCTTGAATTAATAAAAAATGAGTGGTTCTTATCACACATAAAATACCACTCATTATGCCTTAATCTAAAGAAGTCTTGCAATTAAACAACTAAAAACTGCTACTAGCAATAAAACTAGACTGATGCATGCGTTGGAGAAAACTGAACTCTGACAAAAATAACTGGGAGTGACTGAATTGAACTCTGTATCGAGTACTGGTGTACATGTGCGTTACTGGAGGCCACTAGGAGTTAACTAGGTGTGTTGGAAGCTTCTTCAAATTATCTCCTTTAGGAAGCAACAAGTCTTCTAATGCTTCTTCTAGAGCCTTTGATATTTCTTCTGCAGCCTGGAGTATAGTTTCTCCAATTCCTGATTATGGTGTTTCAAGGTCTAGACTTGCAACTTTAGTTTATGCACATGTTAGCTGTTATCAACCTTCTCTGTTTTGACCTCGATCTATTTCTTCTTCATTTCTTGCTCTGTGATAAACATTTTGTGGTCGGCCAGTGCTCTGCTCCTAATTCTCATACTGTAACTGTGTACAACTTCAGGCTCTTTCCCTTTAGTTCCTTTGGTGGACCCCTAGAATCTCACAATGTCAACTTCAACTTCTGGTTTGATGTCTTTCCAATAGAGTCTTGCTCGAGATCCAATCCATAATCTTGTATTCCCTGTTGACTGGAGTTTGAAAGATACTCCTTTTTCACTGTCACAAATGGTGTTTATGTAGCCTCCTTCTCACTAGACTTTGATTTTTCTCTCTTCACTACCATACCCTTTAACACATTTACTGCCATTTCCTCCATGCCAGCAAATTCATGACTTCCATCATCCTCGATCAGAATTGGCTGGGGGTCCTTTAGTGATGGTTTAAACATATCTTTGGAGTTTAGCCTTAACTGATTTGTAATTCTAGTCTTTCTTTTAGGTTTGCTTGGAAATTCAGTGTTTTTCTCACCCTTCCTTTTCTTGTCATGTTTGGCTGGAGGAGATGTTTTAGGTGGAGCTTCTACAGGAACAACCTTCTCTTCAATTACTTCCTTGTTGCATGAATTAGGTCCAATTTTCCCCCTCATTCGAGTCACATGCTTATTAGGTTGTTTCTTGATGGGGGTTTTCTGGTCTTCCTTTGACTGGCTGGATGACAAAGATCTTTGTGGTGTCTCTAGTGCATGTGGGTGCATGCTGGCAACTTTTCTACTCTTGTTTTCTTTCCCCTTTCTTGTAGACGACCTCAATTGCATGAGGGGGAAATCCTCCATGGGGGTTTCTGGCCTTTTTGTTTTAAGGAGTGTATTTCTCGTTTTAGGGGCATTCCCTTTTCTCATTGTGGTTTGGACAGGCTTCGTCGAGCTCCCAGGTTATGAAGAAACCCTAACCTCCTCAACTGCATCACCCTCATTTTATGGATCGAGGACTTTCTTCTACTCCTTTAATCCCACAGACTTCAAGAAATAGTCCCAGGGCATTTCCAGCTCCTCCATAGTGAAAGTTACCAACAATTTAATCAAAACCAGATGGTACAGACTTATGTGGAAATATTCAAGGTGACCTTGAACCCTCTTGGCCATTTTATTTAGACTCTTATGCAGGTAGTATGGTAAGTTAAGCTCTCTGTCTCCACTTAAGTGAATAAGAAAATGAAGGGGATAGCAGTGAATGATGCTAAATTGACCCTCACCTGTGATATATCTATGTACTACTGTTAAGGCCCCCTTCCATTCGTTTTTTATCCATTCCACGAGAATTCCTTGGCTCCAGTCGGGGTCTTGGTGCTCGGGGACCAGGAACTTTGCAAAGATTGGGAGGCAGCTTTCCTTTCTTGAACCATCGCTCCCCGCAGACAGGGAGGGCGCAAGATGGTCCAATAAAATGTTCAGTGACATGAATCCATGTATCTCCCAGCATGGTCTAGAAGCCATCAAATTTCTGCGCGAAGAGTAAATCCAAGCTTGTGTGGTGCCCTTGAAATGCGCACAGGAAATCATACCACTCAAATTTTATGAAAATGTCTTCAACTTCGGGTATGGCTTCGAACAATTCTAGTCCCTATGGCTCGGCTCTGTTCAATTTCCATCTTTCTTGAGGAGGAACCATGCTGGGAAAAATAGCTTTGATGGCTAAAATGCAATGAATGTGGATTCCTTCACATTGAAATCGGTTCCCATGTGCAGTTAATCCTCTGTTTGGGATGTAATGGTCACGATGGACTGGTACAATTCTCACACTCATAACAGATACCGTTTTATGATGAAATGGAGTGTAATATGGTGTGGAAGTGTTGTTTTATGATCATGCACGTATGCAGGCGGATTTCAAACGGTTGAAAAATTCAAAATAACATATTAAATTATAAATTGATTTAAAAATTAGCTCGCCAATACTCTTTTGCAAGAAAAGTCTCATTCTTGCAATCAAATTTGCTCTGCATACAAAACTATGTTATATCTGCCACAATCTGAACCTATGACAACTTTGATGACAATCATTTCAAACCAATTCAATGACATGAAATTATCCCTCAAGAAAACCACAAGATGGTGCAAAAACAAAACGATAAAGAGAGGTAATGATAAAAATGAGTTATTCAACAATGAGGGACCAACATTAACCAACAAAAAATGACCGACCTTTGATGGAGGTATAGGGAAATGAGAAAGGAGGGGCTGGGATGCAGACTTAGGTCTCAACACCCTCATCAATACATATGAATAGTAAATAATGTTGGTTAGAATATGATACATGTATGGATTAGCACAATTATCACATAATGAATGCTCAACACATTCTGCATAGCCCATAGAATACCTTAGACAACACATATATTGAATACAAATGATCTTTTTCACAAATACACTATTAAAATATCACTATCTTTAATTCATTTCAAGTTACTAAATAGAATCAAGTAAAAGTGGATGGGTCATCTGATCAGGAAAACATTGAAAAGATAACAATTATTATTTCGGTGAGATCGCATATATGTTCATTTTTTTTTGTTCTAACAAACTCTAAATTCTTAATATTGCAATTTCCAACATGACATATATCTAGGTGTCAGTATATATCATCTTGCACAATTTCAAAAATTTACAAATGCAACTATCATTACCCTCGAAACAACATATTAGTTTTCAAAAGTCCAACATCTAGAGAATATGAACATCATGACCAAGGATAACATCGTTGAATAAAGCCACGAATTAAGTGGCCTATGATGAGATGAAGAGTTGTAGCAATAAATATTGTTGAATCCTAAAGGAACACACTTAAATTATCAACCAAAGGATCATAGACTTGTGAAGTGCTATGAAAAATTTATGCAACCTTCAAAGTTAAAAGCAAATGTAATTGATTATGTATTACTTTCTTTTAAAGAGTGGAAACTACATGTGTTATATACGCATCTTTCTTTCTACAATGGTTTTAGTGTTATGTGGCATAAGTCATTTAGGCATAAAATGCCTTTGGCTCACTGACTCGTGCTACAAAACCCTATAATTCCTTGAAACTAAAACTATGCTATTGAAAGTAAAATAACTCACTCATAACTCTATGCTATGGAAAAGAAACCACTGTCTACCTTAACTTGAGTTGTAGATGAGCATATTTATACTAAAGAGGCCTTGAATTTCTCATAATTGTTTAGGAACCCCAAATATTTGTACTAATAGACTTATCGCTAGAATCACTAACTTCCTTTGCATTAGTTTGTTGAAGAATGAGATTATAGGGTACACAATCCTCCTCCGATGTTGGAATGGATGGTCTACTGAAGAGTTTTCAAGGCCACTCTTCATCTTGCTTAATTGTCTTGATGTAATGCCCATATATTTCTAAATATCATTAAAATTCATAAACATTTTATTTGGTAAACTGAAATAATAACTTCTTAGCATAATAGTGATTCTCATAACAACAACTTCAACAAATTAGAATTCTCAATAAATACTGAAATCATGACAGAAAGAAATAAATACATAACTTAACAAAGTACCTGGTTCTGATGCTAATTTATGTTTCCTCTGTGCCTTGCTGTTGCCTTCCTGCTACCTGCTCCTCAGATCAATCCTCGAGCATGCCGGTATTTTCTGTTTACCGGAAGTTCGTCCTGAAGTTCAGTCCGTCACCTCTCTAAAAGAGGCATGCAACACTACACTCAGGGTCACAACCAGATAGCGCATGAAAGAAGCGTAAATCCGGTGAAAATTTTAGAGCCTCTTCATACTGTCACACGAGGTATCATAAACGTGGGAAATTACAATCAACATGACGTAAAGAAATAACAGCATAACTTAACAGTACTGTTCGACAGCATCTATTTTCGGTACCTGTTACCTTCGTACCGCCGTCCGAGATGACGCAGATTTTCGCTTTCATCGGTTCGGCCCCGGAAATTAGCTCGTCACCTCTCTAGAGCACTGAAGATTGGGAAAGTCGGCTGTCGTTAGGCGTAATTCTATGAAAATTTTAGTCTTCATGTCAATATTCCAGGTATCATAAACGGGATTCTATGCCGATGAACGGAAATCAATAACTTGACGTTCAACATAGCGATCGATGATCATCCGCCTTTTGACTGACGCTATCGCGAATTTTCCGTATCGGGGACCCCTCTTCGCTTGTTTTCATTGTACTGACGCTAGTCCTCTTCAAGATAATGAGCCTGATATATCGTCGAAGCCGATAAGTTACCATCACTGAAATGAAGATGGTTATCGTTAATTAACTGGCTGACGGAAATTATCTTCAGCAGTATGGCTGCAATTATCCAGCGACGAAAATTTCATCTTCAAAGCAGCAGGTTGCATTGACCAGCCAGAAGCGTTAATAAGACACTGCCAAATTTACTGGCGCTCGGTGAGCAAATTTGAGATGTTCTATTGAATGCCACGCTGGATTAATTGCGTACCATATGCCTTGGAAGTGGAATTTTCGGGTCGAAAACCTGGATTAATTGCAGTCATATGCCTTTGGAAGTGGAATTTTCGTCGAAAACCTTGGATTAATTGCAGCCATATGCTCATTTCTCGAACCGGAGGTGAAGGAGGAGAAATTAACTTATCGCTCAGAACGACATATTCAAGTACGACATACTGAGAGAGGCTGCATCCAATTTTAATGAAGAAAACAAGCTTGGAGAAGGAGGGGGTTCTACATGATGCAAGAGAGGTTGCAATTAGCGTAGTCGGAAGTATGGCGGATGATCGTCCCCAGTCCTTGCTCAGCGGGCATCCGAAGAGTTATTTGGAGCTCCGTTCATCGTACGCACCAGGGTCCCACGTTTATGATACCTCATGTGACAGTATGAAGAGGCTCTAAAATTTTCACCGTATTTACGCTTCTTTCATGCGCTATCTGGTTGTGACCCTGAGTGTAGTGTTGCATGCCTCTTTTAGAGAGGTGACGGACTAAACTTCTGGACAAACTTCCGGTAAACAGAAAATACCGGCGTGCTCGAGGATTGATCTGAGGAGCAGGTAGCAGGAAGGCAGCAGCAAGGCACAGAGGAAACATAAACTAGCATCAGAACCAGGTACTTTGTTAAGTTATGTATTTATTTCTTTCTGTCATGATTTCAGTATTTATTGAGAATTCTAATTTGCTGAAGTTGCTGTTATGAGAATCACTATTATGCTAAGAAGTTATTATTTCAGTTTACCAAATAAAATGTTTATGAATTTTAATGATATTTAGAAATATATGGGCATTACACTTGATGGGATTCTATGGAATGTTTAACCATTCCCCATCTTCTTGGGTTGGATAGTTTTGGAATGTGTGCTTTTGTAGATCCTTTTGTGTTCATGTTCGGGCTATAGGGACAAACCAATTGTTATAGCAAGATTTTTCTCACCCCATGCAATCTTTCACATAAGGTCTTTTTCCATTTCCCCATGCAGACTTTTAATCCCTTTTTGCAAATCCTAGAGCTACAAAATACAATTTTTCCACATATATGCACCTTTCCTACTATACAACATGCGTATATGCAGGTTGCACCACTACAACCTGCATACATTGGGAAATGTGCCCAAAAATGAAAAATAGTGTCGGGTTTCCATGTCACGACATGAGATCAATGATCCTTGGCCTTCCATATACTGGAAACATTCTGAATTGACCCTTCAGTTCCACTTGAAGGCTATAAATGGGCCAATTTCGAGCTATGGAAAATAGGAGAAATAATTCAACTTTGAGAGAAAAGTTACTCTGGAGGAATTATTCTCTTCACATTGAGTTTGCATCCCTTTATCCTTTAAGTCTGAACACATTGTTCATCCCCCAAGCTCTTCCCTTATTGAGTGAGAACTCCATTGTCTCTCTTATATGAGCTTGCCTTTGGTGGAGGATTAAAGTGGTGGAGGCCTAGCTGGAAGGAACTTAGTTTCTCGATTCTGAACCGTGCCGACACGGAAGTCTGTAACTTATTCACTTCTGCTGATTATATCTTAATAGAAATACTCTTTGCTCGTCCAATTGATATCTTGCAAATATTTGAATTATTATTCCATGGGCGTATTTGTTATGAATGTTAATGGATTATGCTATTGAATGTGCTAACATCTTATATTATCACCATATGCTTGCATTGCTTGGTTGTTGAGGACTAGTTGTAGGTATATTTCTATGGGTCGAGTGCTCAACGATGGACTTCATCGAACATCTGGATGAGGTAGGCCTTTTATCTTGTCTCGCTAGCATATTTGTTTATATAGCATACTTGAGAATAGAGTTGATTTCTGCAGTCATTTCCATCTATTGTGGTTTTCCCCTAGCCATAGAGAGATTTCCCTCATAACAGAATTGATGACCATACTGGGGATATAATCTTCTTTCTTTGGGGTTTGGAGTGTTTTTCTCCTTAGATTTATCTCATTCATATTGAGTTTCTTTTCGTATGATTGCTTGATAGCCTCTGTTCACTCTGGGTTTGAGTCTTTCAACCTTCTCCTTAGCCTAGCTATGTTTTGATACATATACACGAGTTTTTGTTTGACAACCGCGTACATACACGTGTTGTCCTTCTGCAAACTGCGTACATACGCGCTTTTCCCTTGAGCAGTCGCATACATCAACCTCTTTTTCTTGATTGTTGGGTTTGGTGGTTGTTGGGTAGGTTCTGATGATTGCTGAGTCTTCTTAGGTCTCTGTAGTGACTGTTAAGTGTTTGTGGAATGACAAGAAACATGTCTTTGGTTAAATTTTTGGGTGGTTCCTTTCTCATCACCTTTTCATTTTGATTGTCCTTGTACATTGGGATGGGTGTTTTGCTCCTTGATATCCTACTTGGGTTGTCTCTGTCTATACACAATAGAGTCTTTATATATCAAGATGTTGTTCAGTCCTTGCATTTTCATTTTTCTTATATTGAAAATACAAAAATATTAGGCATTTTACATTGATTGGCATTTTGATATTTTGAGTCTTTGTCATTTATCTTAGTGCATGTAAAGAAATATTTCATTTTCATTTAGAATTGCATAATTGAATTGAAAATTGCATTTTTAGAAAGCATATCATTGAAAATTGAAGTTAGGACTTTGCATTTTATTCATTTTCATTTTCTTTACTTGCTGAGTCATAACATCACTAGTTTCACGACCGCACCTTTTGAGTAAGCAAGGCCATTAAAATTAACGCTAAAATTTAAAATTGATTAGTAACGATTTTATTTTCTAGGGTGCACAAACTAGCTTAGGATTTAGTGCCTTGAAATAGGATTTTGTGAGTAAACTTCTCCAAGGCTATTAAATCAACATATGTGTCTGACTAAGGGAGTAGAGAAATCCATTGTATAATTGGTAAGATCAGGAGAGTCCACTTACATCGGAGTTAATCACGAGGTCGTGCGAGGTTGGTTGAAGGGATATCCCCTCGATACCTTCTTAGCGTTAGAGATATTTCTGGGGATCTATTCATATATGGGGATCTTGCTAGTGCCCTTACCTCTATGAGAGGCAGTGCTTTCAAGGTTTTGGGCTTTGCTACCCTGCCCCTACGGTGGGCTTGACTTATGACTGCTCATTTGTGCATCGGTTATACCATGGTTTCTGAGTTGCTTGACTTAGGTGTCACATAGGTTACTTGCAAGGGTTATTCTGCAGGTACCCTGGGTCAGATAAGCGTTGGACAACACAAAACCTTTATGGAGGATTACCTCTCTAGGGGATCTAACCGACTAGTTGCTAAGCCCATGAGGGCCCTTATAACTGATTCTATTACCTCCAATCTTTAGCAGGGAGTCTCAGGCCCCTCCTGAGCGAGGCATACCTACTTTAGGGAGGGAGGCCCCTTTTAACCACTTTACCCTGTTTGTGTGCATATTGGTCGTTTGATTATTTTTGGTGTGCTCTTTGATTACTATTCGACCTTAGGATTTGTTTTTATATATTGAATCTTAATTCATCGTGGAGTTAGACCAGCTTCCCCACCGGTCTCGCCGCTTGTTACAGTTACCACTGGATTTCGAGTCTTTGCCTTCTAAAAGGTGTAGAGTTATTAAACGTGGTACACACACCTCCACTTATCAGACTTGTGATTCTAGAAGGATGAGTACTGAACCGAGTCATCAAAATACTGAGAGTCCCTCGATTCCCACACCTACCATAGTTAATGGCACCGGTTCGACTCCTGCAACCACAATGGTTGTAGTGCCAGAGGCACCTATCATCACTACTGCCCGTCCTATAGTGAATGATCAACCTATTTCCATGAACCCATTTGGTTCACTTGGTCACTCACCGAGCTATAATGTTCATTCCATCCCTATGGCCTCTAGTCCTTTTTCCTATGGTATGCCAAATTTTACTTCGCAGTTTTCAAATTCCATCCCAGCTGCTGGGCCTAATGCTAGCATTGGAATTGGGGGAATATCTCCTCCTTATACTCCATTCTCATTTGGTGGCTCTCAGATCCCTCAAATGACTCCTACCATGGGGGGCATTCCTTATTTTAACCTCGGGTCTAATCCTGTTGCTTCTTGGTGGACCAACCAACCTAGCGGACAATCTTCTACTCAAGTTTTGTGCTTTACCCTCACCTCCTCAGTGACGATCCCGACCAACACATTTGGCACATGACAAATCCACCTTTATTATCCGGATTCACACCTGGAGGAGGTTAGTTTCACACCTTGGGCAACCTCCAACCCGGAGCCACTCCGGCTGGGGGCAGTTTTTATAACCCCCATCAGAACATTCCTACTGGAATGTTGCCCAACTAACCTCTTATGAATCAACCTGGAGGAGGGTCTTACAATCCTGGATAGGGCAATGGTGCTTACTAGAACCCTGGATGTGATGCAATTCCCCAAACAAAATATTTCCAGGGAGCTTGGGGCCAGATGCCGCAACCCCGTCTCCCTTTTCTGGCCATGGTCAAATTGCCAGACTTGTCTAAGTTGATGAACGATGATGTGTGTCATGATCCACATGGCCCCCCATTTCCACCAAGCTTCCTTCAGATATTCTGAAATTCGAAGGCAAGAATGGTGAGGATCCTGGTGATCACGTCACCACCTTTCACCTATGGTGCTCTTCGAATTCCCTTAATGACGATTCCATTTGATTAAGATTATTTCAACGCACCCTCATAGGGGTTGCCGCGAAATGGTATATTGAGCTACCTAGGGGGGCATACGGGACCTTTAGTCAGATGGTGCTAGTCTTCCTTAACCACTTCCAATTTCCATTTCGTTACGATGCTGGCCTAGAACTTCTGTCGACCTATGTCGGCCATTCCTTAGAAATATTGACTTTTCATGTTGGTTATACCCTCAGTTTGTCTCAAAATCACATGATGTTGTAGTCCTATTACACACTCTGGTCCTACTTTCCTCATTAGTAGGTAACCTTGAACCCAACAATCGACATTTCATCATTGGTCATTGACTGGGTGGTTTCCCTTGTGTTCGACGATAAGACATCTATTCACACATTGGGATTTGTGTAGTGTCTTGGATGCCATTAGCCTTATTGGTGGTTTCCTCACCTTTTTCAACAATTTTCCTCATTGGCTTATATTCAGAGGGTCTTTTTCGTGTACCGCTTGCACTTGGCACACGCAAAAGACACACAGGGTCATGGGTTCGTGAGCATGTTCTTCATCTGATTTCCTCCAAATCATCAAGCTCCTTCTTTGTACCTCATGCTGAATGATGAGAGATGCCTTAATGCTCTCCTTTCAACGAGTCTCCTTCCATTGACTTCAACTCATCTATTCTGGAAACAAGACCTAGATTGTTATGAGTACCTAGAGGCTTGCGGTCATTAGTGGCAGGTTCTCTCGCCATCGACAATTGGGAATACATCAATGTCTCCTGATCAATGGATTCTTCAAGTGTTCGACCCCGACTCCTTTATTCACACTTGTAAGAATGTACTCAGTGCCTTGATAACTACTTTCATCATCGGTAGGATGTCTCGCATTTGTTAACGGTATACCTCAATGACTGGTAATCAAACGAAGTCTCATTGTGTTCAAACTCAACTCCTTTATTCACACAATGTAGACTTGCACCTTTGGTGGATTGTGTAAAAGACTTGAAGACATCAGTATGTGGCTGCAAATTTCTTGAAATTTTGATTCCTTTGCATTGGACCAATACCTGTGTGACTTCAGTGATCATGGGAGATCATATTGTACTCCATTGTATACAGATATCTTCATATTGATTTTGAGATTGGTGTTACTGGGCCTTGTTCGTGACTATGATAGCCTTTGGCATATAACCACATTTGTATTTTCCTATTCATGGCCACAGACAATTGTTTGGTATATTTTCACATGGATCTGCAGTGTAATTCAAATTGGCAGCCATGTATGCAAAGTCATTACAAATTGTAATGAGAAACTAGTTCTTCTATTTGGGTCCCCATTACTCCACTTCTGGGTTTTTTATAATGTATTTAGGCCATCACAGATACTCCTCTGACCTCACACATTAGGGGGCATCTGTTATAGCAAGATTTTCCTCACCCCATGCAATCTTCCACATAAGGCCTTTTTCCATTTCCCCATGCAGACTTTTAATCCCTTTTTGCAAATCCCAGAGCTAAAAAATACAATTTTTCCACATATACGCACCTTTCCTACTATACAACATGCGTATACGCAGCTTGCACCACTACAGCATGCGTACATCGGGAAATGTGTTGAAAAATAAAAAATAGTGTCGTGTTTCCATGTCATGACATGAGATCAATGATCCTTGGCCTTCCATATACTGGAAACGTTCCGACTTGACCCTTCAGTTCCACTTGAAGGCTATAAATGGGACAATTCCGAGCTATGGAAAAGTGGAGAAAGAATTTAACTTTGAGAGAAAAGTTACTCTAGAGGAATTGTTCACTTCACATTGAATCTGCATCCCTTTCTCCTTTAAGTCTGGACACATTGTTCAAGCCCCAAGCTCTTCCCTTGTTGAGTGAGAACTCCATTGTCTCTCTTATATGAGCTTGCCTTTGGCGGAGGATTGAAGTGGTGGAGGCCCAGGTGGAAGGAACTTAGTTTTTAGGTTCCGAACCATGCCAACATGGAAGGATGTAACTTATTCACTTATGTTGATTATATCTTAATAGAAATACTCTTTTCTCGTCCAATTGATAACTTGCAAATATTTGAATTATTATTCCATGGGCGTATTTGATATGAATGTTAATGGATTATGCTATTGAATGTTCTAACATCCTATATTATCACCATATGATTGCGTTGCTTGGTTGTTGAGGACTAGTTGCAGGTATATTTCTTTAGGTCGAGTGCTCAACGATGGACTTCATCGAACGTCTGGACAAGGTAGGCCTTTTATCTTGTCTCTCTAGCACATCTGTTTATATAACATACTTGAGAATAGAGTTGATTTCTGCATTCATTTCCGTCTGTTGTGGTTTGACCCTATCCATAGAGATATTTTTCTCGTAACACCAACCTTGCATGACCTAATATTCTACTAACTGTAGTGTTGGCTTCCTTATTTAGTTGACGAGCATGTATGAGATACAAAATAGAAGGGATGTTGTCACCCACTAACCTTTCTCTTTGATGTATCTAGGAAATATGTTAGTGGTGGGCACCAAATGTCGATGAAAACAACATTTCTACAATGGTAGTGATCAAGCCTATGAAAATTAAAATGCATTATCAAACACATCACTATCCCCTACTCATCAACATGAAGGAAAAATCAAGCATATTGATATAGCAACTCATAAAATACAACAAAAATTGACCATTGTAAGTAATTAAATGAAAAACTATTAATGGCTACACAATTGGTCAATGTAGTAATTATCAAGCTCAATAATGTGTAAAACTCAAGATTCTAGAGAGGTAAATACCTATATACAATGAAAAAGATGGGTCGGTTCAGGAGCCCATAATTACCCGCCAAATTAGAGATTTGCACGTCCTTGTGAAAAATGAGAAAAAGAAAAAAGGAAGGCAATGTTGTTGAGGAATAATCATGTATGTATCTCCTACTACCAACTACTTCTTTCACTAGCTTCTTTATCTCCTTATGGCCTTCCTTATATTTCTACATCTTCCTTTCTTGTTGATGTTGTTGATGATTCCCCTTATACTGTTGTTGTTGATTCCAAGAAGATTTGTGTAGTGATTATCACTCTAGTCGAGAAGAGTACCATATATCCTTATTGAGATATATATTCTTATGTAGTCTACTATGATACAAGCATTCACCTCTAATATCATAGGCCATGGGATAAGTTGCAACTTCCTTTGGATAGTAACCTGAAAACTTAATAATTTTTTTCCATTTTGTATTTTCAACCTAAATATCAAGCTCTCATGAACACTTGAAATATGGGATGGGGTGTAGTAAGAGGGGGAACCTAAAATTCAATCCAATCTAATTGAATTTTATCCTCTTGAGGCCCTCAATATAAAATCCATCCCTGTAGAGAGTTGTCCCTAGCCCTAGCAATGAGTGTGGCTCTCTTTTTTACAACACCACTGTTAGTTCACGCCACCTTATGCCTGCTCTCCTCAACACTTCATTTCTAGAGGTTCTAAAGAGTCTTCTACAAAGTGCGACAACCTCCAATTGCCTTCTCTCCAACACTAGGAAGGCCACTGAAGCCACTATTGGATACATATTATTATTCCAAACCTCACTTGGTTTGACACCTTGTCCTTTCACCCTTAACTCTACTATCATCTCCTACAACTGTGAACATGGAGGTTTCATTCTATAGCCAAGACATGAATGCCTTGAGATGCATATCCCCAACATAGGGGTTTGGTGACCACTTAACTTCTACATAAGCACATGATTGTGCAAATAGAGTTCAATGGGAGGTTTCTTCTTTCTAGGTTGAGGTTAAAATACAGTTCATATAATTTCTAAGGATGTTGGAAATATGTATTCTTCTAAGAGACACAACACTCAATATGGGACTTATGCCATTTCTCCTTCAGGTATAAAGCATAGACCTTGGCAGGTGGTCTACATGCCAACATTTCATCAATATGCTCAACCATCTCTTCACTTATAGATATTAATGCCACTATTTCCTCAACTTTTTCTATAGTTTCTTCTATTTGTTTCAATAGATCAATTTTTAACTTGGATTTTTCATTTCTGAGGGATTCTAAATTCTTAGCATACTCAATCAAGGTTAAAGAAAATAATTATTCTAAATGGGAAATTGCCTACTAAAGTTAAATAAAAAAAATGATGGCCTCCCCTCTTAACTCAACTTCACACTTTCACTTGGCTTCTTCACCTCAACAATCTAAAGTTGTCTCATCAAATATTCAACCAAATTTGTGGCCACGATAGGCTTCAAAATCCTTTTTTGTAGCCTACTTGAACAGGATCTCTTCATTCTCACAGGAACTCAATCAACAACATGGATGTTGATGTCTTCTTTCTCTTCAATGATTGGAGCCCATAATGAAGTGGCAGGCTCCTCCTGTTGTGGAGAATCGAGGATAGGTATTGGTTCCTCAACTTGTGTTGAGGATCATTCTCCTAAATCCCTAGTAATATTCAACTTTGTCTCTTGAGGAGGTCGAAGGAATATCTCTCTACTCCTCCTTTTCACTATGATACTACTAGGTTTTCCCACTTCTGTAGTGATTGAAATTAGGTTTGTAGCACATGGAGGTTGTTTAACAACTGATATTGATGTTATAGTTTCTTCGACTAGGTTGTGAATGAACGGATCCCATGTGACATTCAATCATATTCTCCACAAGGCATGTTCAATCAATAGCTTGATTAACCCATGATGTGATATAACTACTTTCCTTCCTTATTGAACTTATGTATCCATATTCTTAAGTGATTTCACCAGGCAGTATGGAATGTTGACAAATTGTTGATTCCTTAGATGCTCCAAAATATTGAAATGATAGACTAGCATGATGTTCTCCCTACCTTTATGGATGATGTATCTCATAATGTGAAAGAGCTACATAGTCCCAAGGATTCGATAACATCTCTCTCTTCACCCTGTTTCTTGTATCTATAATTGTTTCACTAGCATGCATGAACCTCCAAATTTTAACATTTATGTCCTTGATTAAGTTTAGATATGAACCTGTACAAATGGACCTTGATACTATAACAAAACCTAACATTGTAATTACAATTGTGAGAGTTGTGATTCTATTCATTCATTTATACAAATAATCAAATCCTAATTACAATTATGAGAGTTGTGGCTCTATTCATTCATTTATACATGATCAAATCCTCACTTCTATGTATCTCAAGTGATCATTCCCTTTTTCTTGATTATATGCTTTTTTTTATCATACTCTTTAAAATTATTCTTGCTACTTCTAGAAACACTAACATATTTTTGACAATATAATCTTGGTGGATATCGACGACCATCCACCTCTTCCACTGAATCAACACGATCATTGATTAGTTTTTTACCGTTTGTAGTTTATGAGCCTGTGGTTTTGGTAAACCATGGTATACACCCATGATATTTGCAAGGTGGAGAAAAATAAATAATAATAATAATAAAGTGGTGAAAATATATTTGCATGGTCATTAATTGTTTTTTTCCATTGGTGGTTTATGAGCCCATAGTTTTTTTAACCCATGGTATTTGTAAGGTGGGATAAGGAAAATAAAATAAATAATAAAATAGTGAAAAGATATGACTCTTACGTGAAAAGGAACATGTAAGTAATATGTATATATATATATATATATATATATATATATATATATATA
>SNQJ01S0004404.1:86932-104131 GCA_010110895.2 Picea sitchensis
TTGTGAACTTAATAAGACTGTCCACTTCAGGCTCACAGACCTTTTTGGAACTTCACCTCCAACAATTAGGGTTTTGGACCTTAAGAGTTCTTTCTTATGTTTAAAGGATGCCCTTTTGGCCTCTTGTAATAGCTTCTTGGTGAATGAGCATCGCCGACATCTCTCCCTTTCAAAGATAAGCTACCACCATTATAATCTAGTGTTCATTCTACAATATTCAACTATTTAATGAAGAGTTGGGTTCTTACTATATTATTGTGCTCTCTTCTATATTTATATGTATATGTGCCACATTTTATATACTACCTTTAATTTTGTTCCTTATGCAGTTTGGATAAGTGGTATTAGATCAATCTGGTCCTTTTTATTTCTCAATGCATGTCCCCAACAAGGTCAGGGTATAGAGATTTGGGTCTCGAGCTAGTTTCTCATGGGTACGACCACTCTCGCCAACCCAAGCAACCTCCCATGGCATAAGAAAATATAGATGATGGAGCAAGAGATCCTTTCAAGATGTTTCCAAGGAATCCCTTTGGTGATAGAGGAATGAGATGATGGACAACTTCTCTTAGATCCTTCGATGACTACCGATGACGGTTGAGGAAACTTCGAAAAACAACCATTTCGAAGGTGTGACACCCTTAAAGGTACAAGTTAATTTTAATATCCCATTATTTTAAGGCTATATAGATGCAAATTATCTAGATAAATGGTTGAATCTACTAGAAGGTTATTACTCTGTCCAAAACAAATTCGATGGTGAAAAAATCACCTTCACACTCCTTAAATCCCTTCCCCATGTCAAATATTGGTGGGAAGGTTACTGGGAGACCACATATGAATCTACACCATTCAGGAGAGAATACACCTAGGCGACCTTTGTGGATGCCCTCAAGGAGGAGTTCTACCCTGTTGGAAGCTATACTGACTAATATACAAGATATTTGACTTTTCTTCAGGAGAGAGACCAAACAATGCCAAAGTATACCAACATATTCCATACCCCATGATCAAAGTTGGGTATTCAATATTCTGATAAACACTTGGTTCTGAATTTCCACAATGGCCTACATCCAAATAAATATGGATTTCTTGGACATCTCCTCACTGTCGTTATGCTATCAAAATCAAGCAAAAATTCAAGTAGAGGAATGCGATGGAGTTCGGGTCTACAAATATGCCACAAAAAAATTATGGTAAAGGAAATCCTAACTCACAAAACTAAGGACAAAACAAGGAGATTCAATATCAAGAAAATTAGTTTAAGCCGCAGACAAATAAGGGTGATGGGAAGTCAAAGAAGGACACCAAAAAGTGGTGCGAGTTCCACAAAATCCCTTGGCACAACACCGATGAATGTCACTTGAAACAATCGTTGTTGGCCGAGATCAAATAAAAAGAATCATACCTTGGCTTAAACTATGATTTGAAGCACAATAAAGGGAAACAAATCATTGATGTAGAACTCACTGCTACCATCACGACCACACAAATCCAACCAGAAGAATTAGAGGATCCTTAGGAGGGGGAGCACCTCTTCCACTCATAGATGTGGATGAAGGGGACCACATTGCATTTGATTGTTAACATTGGTAATCATAAGAACTAGATCTCAGTCGAGGTCATCAAATGAATGAAGTTGTTGATAATGCCACACCCCCAACCGTACAAAATCAAATGGTTGAGCCAGGGACAATACATCCACATCAACCAACAATGTTTCCTATCTTATGACATCGATCCCTTCAAAGATAAGGTATTGTGTGATGTTTCTCCACTTGAAGTTTGTGATGTTCTTTTAGGACAACCATATATGTGGAAACATCACGTTTTTTATCAGTCTTGGCTCTGTAGTGTCATTGTTACTTTGGGGGGTCATCTCTACAACATGCCATAGGTAGTTCTGACTACTTTCATTTCATTGATCTCAACAAAATAGTGCCACAAACTAATCTATTAGACCACGAAGTTTGTCCTCTTCATGATCTGATCAAAAGGTGAATGGAAGTTCATTGCGACCACCACATCCTTAGCCCAAGACCTTTCTACACAACAAAATAAGGTCAACAAGATTGTAGAGGAGCGCAAATATATTTTGGCTTTACCTACGAGGGTGCCTTTGAATTTCCAAGTCAAGAATTCCATTGAATTGGTACCTGGTGCTCCCTTACCCAATGGTCCAATATACAAATGCTCCCTTCCAGAGAATGAGAAAACAAAGTGTTAAATTCACGAGCTCATCCAAAAGGGTCCCATTCAACTAATCTCCTCACCTTGTGGAAGCCCAATTGTGTTGGTGTAGAATAAGGTTCCATATATTCAACATAACTATAATAGATCCCTTCATAGCTTTATTTGTCACATCCCCTTTCAGGTGTGCTTGGGGTTCCAACCATCAGCCTCATTGGTGTAGCTCTTCCTGTTGCATCTTCACCTATCGAGTCCTTCCACACTCAGACTAAGGTAGATCAAGAAACCAAATTTGTTGAATGGATCCAAAATCTCCAATAACATGTTCATGAAATCCTTCAAAAGGATAATTCCAAGTACAAGCAGTAACTCRACCAACATCAGGTTCCACACAAGTTTTAGGTTGATGATAAGGTGTGGTTTCACTTGCAAAAATAAYACCTCACAACCTCTCACAAGAATATAAGACCACTCTGATATAGGCCTTACACCATCACAAAGGATGTGGGTAAAAATGATTTTGAATTGAGTATTCCTCCTTTCCTTGGCTTGCACCCAATATTTAATGTGGATCTACTCCAACCATATTACCCACCTTTGGTGGACACCTTGGAGGTGGTTGAGCATTTGGCCCCAACCAAGATTAATATTCATTTCATTGAGCAAGCTACAATGGATTGGATCATGGGGACCCAAATGAAAGCTACCCACCAAAATAAGATACAACTCTATTGGGTTGTCAAAGTAGGAAAACGTATTCAGCAAG
The DNA here is from genome assembly GCA_010110895.2 of Picea sitchensis. Classification (NCBI taxonomy): domain Eukaryota; kingdom Viridiplantae; phylum Streptophyta; class Pinopsida; order Pinales; family Pinaceae; genus Picea; species Picea sitchensis. Next base: position 89,889 of record SNQJ01S0004404.1, read on the forward strand.
GCAAGCAACTCACCATGATTCAAATTCAACAAATTTTCCCCATATCCTACAAGAACTTAATGCAATGGGTACCATTGCCTCCTAAGGGGGGAGGACTGATCCAGGTGGATATCAGTGGCCATCCACCTCTTCCACTAAATCAACACGGTCATTAATTGTTTTTTTACCGTTGGTAGTTTATGAACTCATGGTTTTGGTAAACCATGGTATACACTCATGGTATTGCAAGGTGGATAAAAATAAAACAAATGATAATAATAAAGTGGTGAAAAGATATTTGCATGCTCATTAATATTTTTTTACCATTGGTGGTTTATGAGCCCGTGGTTTTTGTAACCCATGGTATTTGTAAGGTGGGATAAAGAAAATAAAACAAATAATAAAATAGTGAATATATATATATGGGCCATCTCATTTGTAAAAGATCATCTCATCTTTCCTTCACGATTTAGACATAAAATATTTGAGCATTGTGAACTTAATAGGAGTGTCCACTTTAGGCCCACAGACCTTTTGGCACTTTGACTATGACGGTTAGGATTTTGGACCTTGAGAGTTCTTTATTATGTTTAAAGGCCACCCTTTCAACCTCTTGTAATAGCTTCTTGGTGAATGAGAGTAGCTTATATCTACCCCTTTTAAGCTACCACCATTCTAAGCTAATGTTTCTTCTACAATATTTTTCTATTAATAAATAGCTGGGTTATTACTATATTATTGTGCTCTCTGCTATATTTCTGTGTATATGTGTTGCATTTCCTTTCCTGCCTTTAATTCCATTCCCTACATAGTCTGGATCACAATAATTTTCCCTATCAAATAATTTGAGATTGCATCCAAAGAGCTCTTTCTACATACCTCATCCCAAGCCTAAGTTCCATGACACACATCCTTTGCAACTTTGAATACTTGGAGCAACATTTTTTATGCTTGGATTGGATTCTTAAGCAAGTTATAGAAAATGCAATATAATTGTTGGTATTATGGATTATGCTTTAACATCCACTCTTGCACACATTTTGTAGGGTTTGAGATATAAGTGAACAATATGTTGGTGTAAATATGCACATAGGCTTAGCTAATCTACAAATATTGTGGTTTCTTCAAGACTACAGACAATCTTAGATAAAAAAAATAGGAACCATCACTTTGAATGGACAAATTCACCTTCAAATTTATGCTATTCATGTAAACACAAATAAAATGAAACAAAAGAAATGAACTAGAACAACAAAACTCATGAAAGAATGAATGTATTATCCATTACCCAATGAAATGGATGTACAAAGCACCCGTGAAGAAGCCTCTTGAAGATGTTGATCTCCTTGGCCTCATCTTTGGGAGGGTTCTTGTTGTTCTTTGAGTGTGTAGTTTCTCTATCCTCTGATTATGGTTGCATATGATAATGGCTACTACCAGAAAATGTGTGGAAGAAACTAGGGTTCTTGAGCTATAATGCAAATCTAATGGAAATCACCCACAACGGAAAAAATGGAGAGAAAAAATGAGATGAGATGTGAAATTGGGGGGAAACCCTCTTGGTTTTATAGGAAAATGTTAGAATTTTATTTCATTTATTTTAATTTTTTCAATAATTCCAAGAGGAAAAAGTCATAAAATGGGTTTTTTGACTTTATTAGTTGAAAATAACTTTAGGAAAGGGGTTCCTTTAAGTTATAGTGATGAAATATAGTGTAAATGTGGGTTTTGTCTTATGGTACACATACTATTAATATTGTATTTTGGTACACCTAACATTGTGTTCTAGGTGATCGATTTTTGGGTGATAAGAGATGCCCCCTATTGTAGGAGGTTAGGAGCACATCGTATGACTAAAATACATTATAGTTTTATTTTACCAAGGAATGAAACAACCAAGTTGAGAGAGAAGTTCCATGGGGAGCATAACCACCCATGGAAGAAGACGAAAGAGACCACTTGTCAACAAGAAATTCACAAGGTAGTGAGTTACATGATCTCAATAGGGAAGAGGCAAGAATATACCTACTTGTTGAGATAACTCATGATAATTATTACAATGGTGTGCCCTGTCATAGAGGGGCTAAAATGGTGAGACAACATGAGGTCTCAAATACAATATGGTGTTGAAAAAAAAAGGCCAAAGTACATATAATAAGATGAACAATCCCATATACATATGCCTGGGTCAAAGGACTAGGTCTACATCATACCTACTACTAATTTGGGTACATAGGAATTGATGCTCCCTCCTAGGGTGACGAGGGATGAAAAAAACCCGAGAATCCTTGCTCAGCATGAATAGGACTTTGAAGATATGAAATGTTCTAGCTGAAGGGAAGCCCAAACCAAGGGATCTAAGAATAACATAAATGGGCCAATCAAATCTCAAGAATTGTATCTAAGGATGGATCATGGATATATGTATGAATCTCAATGATGCTATGATGAGATAAAGTTGAGCATGTGAGACCCTACCAAGTCTGAGAGAAATGACGACTCTCTCATATTGGTCCAAGGTAACCCGTTGAGAAGGTGGATAGGCACCAGGGTACATAGAACTAAAACGTAGAATGAAGGTGTTGATGTCAATAGGGGAGAGTCCATTGGTGCTCAAGAATGAAAGGGGTTCCTTAGGCTTGATATCTAAAGTACAACTAGTGAACTTATATATTTGAAAGCAAATAATGATACTGGAACATGCATGGGACTACTTAAATGGAAACCCCTTCTTGAGGTGTGATGCATCTCACACATGTTTGGTGAAATTGGTACACTCAAATGGATCACTGAACCATCAAGTGTACGATTCTCATGTGTGTGATGACAAGATGAATTCGAGCACATGAGAAACAACCAGGTCAAAGAGAGCTGATGACTCTATTTTCTTGGTTCGAGGCACCCACCAAGGATGGAGATGAGTCCAAGGTACATAATCCTCTGAGATAGGCCTCTAGAATACATGTGTTAAAGTTGATAGAGGAAGGTTCGTTGAAGACAAGGCAATGATGAATCCTTGAATTTAGCACAATGTAGAAAGTAAAGTGTGATTGATAAAGATCGAAACCAAAAGTGGATAGGAAGGCAATGAGAGGTGGAATTGAGACTTCCCTTATTTAGAGCATAAATGTAAGGGTGACCTAGAAGTGATAGAAAACATTCCATGGAGAATGGATTACCATGCACAAGGATTTTCGAGGACATATCAGTGAACCATTGAAACAACTGGAGTTCAAAGTTGGGAAACACAAGTAAAAAGCAACATCAATTAGGAAAACCCTAAAATACTTAGAAAACCCAAATGAAAAGAAGGGAAAATAATTTTACCTACACATCCACAACTAGGGATTAGGAGATTAGCTCAGATCCCCAGTGGAGTCACCATATTTTTGGTGTAAATATACACATAGGGTTATCCAATCTACAAATCTTGTGTTGCTTCAAGACTATAGACAATGTTAGAGAAAAAAACTAGAAACCCTAGCTTTGAATGGAAAAATTCACCTTCATATTTATGATATTGATGTAAACAAAAACAAAATGCAACAAAAGAAATGATCCAAAACAACAAAAATCATGAAAGAATGAATGCATTATCCATTCCCAATGAAATGGATGTACAAAGCACTTGTGAAGAAGCCTCTTGAAGATGTTGATTTGCTTGGCCTCCTCTTTGGGAGGGTTCTTGTTATTCCTTGAGTGTGTGGTTTCTATCTCCTTTGCTTATGGTTATAGATGATAATGGTTGCCACTGGAAAATTCCCTCATGAAACTAGGGTTCTTGAGCTACAATGAAAATCTAATGGCAATCACCCTCAATGGACAAAATGGAGAGAAAAAATGAAATGAGATGTGAAGCGGGGGGAAACCCTCTTGGTTTTATAGGCAAAAGTTTGAATTTTATTTTGTTTATTTTATTTTTTTAAATAATTCCAAGAGGGAAAAGTCATAAAATGGGTTTTATTAGGTGAAAATAACTTTAGGAAAGGGGTTCATTTAAGTTATAATGATGAAATATAGTGTAAATGTGGGGTTTTTCTTATTGTACCCATACTATTAAGATTGCATTTCAGTACACCTAGAATTTTGGTCTAGGTGATCAATTTTTGGGTGATAACACAATCAATATTCTTAATAAGAGTAATAGATTTTATGGTCTTGATTAACAATTATAATTAAACTCTTGCTTGTATGGATCTCAAAAAGTTCCAAATCTTAAACATCTTAGCTAATTTAATCAACCATGGATGAAATCATGCCAGGATTACATATTCCTAGATCACCCCCAAAGCAAGTACTAGACTCTCTTCTAGGATCTTCTAATGTTTTGATATAATTCTTTTTATTTAGTAAAAGGCTCAAGATCTGGGACAATTTCTTATTTATCAATGAGATGTACAACTAACATACCATACTAATTGGGAGTTTTAAAGAGCACTAACTTCCATGGTTGAGCATGCTTTGTGATATGCTTAAAATACAAATCCAAAATGCAGTTCTTAACAACCACATATATACATAGAAAAATTTCTCTCTTATATAGATATCCAAAAAGAATATTATGTGAAAAACTAAATATTGTATTATTTAACACTTTTAAATTCTTCAAAGAAATCATTTGAAATTAAAAGGTACACTTATTATTATTTTGTATGGCAATCACAATTTATTTAGTTTTTAGTATTTGGTTTAATTTTATTATTGCAAAAATGAAAAGAACAATATTTTATTAATTTTTAAAATAAAACGTGGATTTAGTTTATTAATTTATTATGGTTAATTGTCGATTTAAATACAACTACGATTACATTTTTTCATTATAAAAATATTAGATATATATCCTCTAGTTTGGCAAGACATAAGTAGCTACAAATACTACTCCTAATAAAAAGAGTCAAAATGTAATCCGTTTCTATGTAGCAATTGGTCAAAAAGCTTATTTTGTGGCTCATGTAGTTAATATATTCAGAGAATTGTGGCACACTGGAATATACCATTGTGGTAGCAGAAAATGCAGAGAGAAATAACTTGTATCTATTACAAAATGCACAAGCGATTCCATAATGAAATAATATCATTCCATTCATGATTCCATTGATCTTGTGTCATTATTTATAAAAAATAATAAATCATTTCAATCCTAGTTTCATATCCAAATGGATGGATTGGGTTGATAAGGTTGAGCTATTGGAAATGTAGCATAATGGTAATGATGAAACTCATTTGGAATCTGAAATTAGTGACAAAAATGATCTCTCTCTGGCTATGGTTAGAGATGTCCGCTCCATGGCTAGAGATCCAAAAAAACTTCAAGGATTTCGAAGGAAGAACAATTATCATGGTCCGAGAAACCATGGCCCACTATATTCTTTGACTATAATAGAGCTTATCAATTCATATGATATATTGGGAATAACCCAATTACTCACCTAAGTCCTATGAGCATTTGCGTATGTTAATATATTCAACTTCAAATTAAAATCAATACTAACTATTCAAATTTAAATAATTTTTATTTTTTTAATTTGTTAAATAATCTTTTTATTATTTATTTTGATTGTATATTCATTGCTTTTGATCGTGATTTGGCTCACTTTATATTTATATTTATATTTATATTTATATTTATATTTATATTTATATATATATATAAAAGTTAAACTCTCCTTTTAATAATGGATATTTGTATATTATTGTGATGTATGAGATTCATTAAAACATAAACATAAAAAAATCCAACGATCATGTAACTTCCCATTTCTCATTAATGGTGGTCGTTGTTAGAAGTTGTGTTCATTGATGCCATGTGGGCTCAAATTCTGCCCTTAAATGAGATGTTTACAATAAGAGTAAACCATTTTGATATCCAAAAGCTTCCCGTTGTAAATAAGAAACTAAACAACTATGATCAAGCTTGGAATGTGATGTTCTACAAGACGTTTTTTTTCATTTTAAGATGTATTTGACAGGTAGATACCTAATCTACACGTTAGCATTTATTGGTATGTAAAATTTTAACCTATCAAATTGATGTTTCACTTGATAAGGTACCCGTCATAATTTCTAGTAGGTACTTAGCTTACTTAATATCTATTGTATAACCTACAGAACTTGACAGTGGTTTAGACTTGACAGAGGTTTGCTCGAAGAGTAAATGAAACAATAATGGAATTTGATGTTGCCCTACTCCCGGTTTGTTTACAGGTCATTGATTTACTCAAAACAAGAAGGTTAGATGTAAACTTTAGGTTGAGTGCAACAATACTAATGGTTTTCAATTTGCAATGAATTTGGTGAAAATGTTTTAGCTATGTTTTTATTTCCCCAACAAAATAGATGGTTTTTCTTCTTTTGAAATTCCGGTTATCTATTAATTTAAGTGAGTTCAAATATTTTTAAACTTTTTATAGTTTGAGCTCAAATATTTTTAAACTTTTTATAGTTTGAGTTCAAATACTTTTAAATTTTTTTTAGTCATGAATATGTTTATTAATAATATTGTATATGTTTTTTTTTATAGTTTGAGTTCAAATACTTTTAAAAAAAATTTAGTCATGAATATGTTTATTAATAATATTGTATAGGTTTTTTCTTAGGTTGCAAGCTTGGAAAGGTTTGAAATTTCATTTCTCTTTTATTTTAACAATTATAATTTATTTTTTATATTTTTTTTTTTCAGTAAGAGGTTTTTGTTACAAATTTGTGTATATTAAAAGAAAAACAAATTGACATTCATGAATCTGCTTAAAATTTAAAATGATCGACACAAAAAACAAATGACCATAATCAAATTTCCATAATCAAATTTTCACTTTACAGGTAAGGTAAATTTAAAATTCCAAACCCAACTATGACCTACTTTTGTTTGTTTTTTTTTGTTCCATTTGAATTAGAAGATACAATTCTGAATATAAAAAACCAGAAACATGAAAGGAGAAATAAAGAAATTGAAGGGAAGATATAGAAGTTGTGAGTTCAATGTTTTCCTTATCACTTTCGAGGTGCAAATTCCATAAACAAAACGAGCGACACATATAATATAAGATGCTCCACATTATTCCCATCGTGTAAATGGGGAAGCGATTACTTGGCCGTCGCCGCCACCAAGTCAAATATACTTTTCCACTGCCAAGTTCATTGTTATTGTAAAATTATGTTTTGTTTTCCATTTATTTACACGTGTCCTTTAAATGATGGTGACAAGGAAGAAATGATATATATCCGTACATACTAAATGATGTTGACAGGGAAGAGATTATATATCCGTACACACTTGGCATCCCTATGTGCATTGAATGTATACTAATGTGGCCAATGGAATATTTGGGGGAATAACACAAATTGGATTTTGGTGTGTATATATAATTGATGAGAATAACATAGTTAGGGATTTGTAATTATATACATAATTGATTGACTTATTGAATTTGTTTAGTTGGAATCGTTATATTTTTAATTGATGAGAATAACATAGTTAGGGATTTGTAATTATATACATAATTGATTGACTTATTGAATTTGTTTAGTTGGAATCGTTATATTTTCTCACATTCAACTTCAACTTGGCTAGTAACTAGCATAGCCGTTAATTCGCTACCGAACGCTTGAGCAGAAGCTATTGAGAACGCAGGTTCCAAGCCACATATAGCACTGCGGTAATATGAAACGTTGAAAGGTAGCGGTTGAGAACGTGTGTCTCCAATATACTGTGGTAATATGAAATGTTTGACTGTATTAGGTTGATAAATGAAATGTGGCAATTACATATCCTTACAGTAATTTTTTAGTGTGATTAGGTAAATGTTAAAAAGTAAACATGTTAACGGATGCCTTGATAAATGCAAGAAAGTTATGAACAATAAATCTGATCCATCGATTTTGGAGGACGACTAAGAATATGTCAGCATCTTCAATGCATAGCCATCAGATTAGGATTTAAGGTTAAATAAGGTTAAAAGATCATTAATTGTGCCATTGTCAATAGATGTACGCCTTTCGGCATAATAAATAGCATTAAAACTCTTTATCTTCACACCTTCTAATAGAACTTATACTAGAAAAACTATACTTATATATAAAACAAGAACTACAAAAGCAACAAAATCCCTGCGTCAGGTTGACACTTACTACCTTAGGTAATATGAAATACGACGAGTTAACACATAGATTAAAAACTTATTTATTAGACTAGATCCTTCATAATGAATTGTTGATTAATTACAGTGTAATGCTTGAACACAAGGATAGTTGCATTGTGTTAAAGGCTGCATTGTGTTAAAGGCCCTACAGAGTGAAGAGACAACTGGAAAGAACCCCAAAGACTAAAATATCATGGCATAGATATAGCACGATGCTTTGTTCTCGAGAGGGGAATTCAAACAAAAAAAAAAAAGCTTACTTGGGATGACAACCAAATTACTTGGCTTCATTGTTTAATTTTTTCAATATAGGAAATAGAAAACTGATATTATTTGTTTAATTCACAAGTAATAAATGAAACACGTTTGGAAATGTTATTCCAATCCTTTTCATGTAAGCAAAAGAAAAAGAATACATGAGAAAAAAATCTTATTACAAATATACACTCCTTTTTTCTCTTGAATGGTTAGCGCATCTTTACACCCTGCTCTCTAGCGCACTATGGAGACATGTGATCTTAAGTGCACTATAGAAACGAAACATAATTTTTAGGAAGTTCCTCAAGAGTTATTGGTAATGGAACATAAAGTTACATCTTTGTAAAGTTAAGTATTTAAAGAAAGTCTACATATAAATGCTTTCCAATTACAAATATGGTAAAATATGTTATACTAGAACCATACAAAATCTATGAGAATCACTTTTGTGATGATATATGAAGGAAGACAACAAAATCTATGAGAATCACCTTTGTGATGATATATGAAGGAAGACAACAAAATCTAACAAAATCTATGAGACTCATTTGTGATGGTTTTTTAATAAAATGCATTTGGTTATCTATTTGGGTCGTCGACTACCGAGGATGGATGCTTTTATGTTAATTTGTAAGCTTTAGTATCTAAAAAATTATATTGTAATGTTGATTACATATATGTTTGTAGCTCTGCAGCCTTGCAATGCACGAACACAAACAACAGTTATTGTAATAGAGAGATTTGCACTGTAATAAATTGAATGTTTCTCTTCACACACACGAAGCATGATCACCTTTGGTCTATGCTTCCATGGCATTTTAGTTTTTTTATTAACCCACCCATTGTCTATTCTATTTCCTTGATTCAGAATAAGAAGAATACATAAGAATGCAAGGGGATATTTTTAACAAATTATGGAAATATTAAATAATTACATATCAATAAATTTTTTAAATTTGACTTAATCAAAATATTTCATTTAATAAAGGTATAATTTTTCCACATACAAATCTAAGGTCGTGATATGTACAAGAGGATTCCACCCAAAGTTCTGCCAGATCAACTTGTAAAAAATGAAAGGAAAACATAAAACTAGGAATGGAGGGGTCAACAAATGTGCAAACACTCCAGTAGAAATGTTGTTTACACGTGTTGGTCATGGTTTGAACTTATGAATGGATTCCAATATGGGAGAAAGAACATCATGCAGAGGCTCGAGCTATACAACTCCATAAATTCATATGATAATTCGAACTCTGCAACCTTCCCCTAGTGTTTAGAGCAGAGCAACTCCTTGAAGACGTCGTGGAAGCACTGTTGAAAAATGTTAAAATAACGTTGCATGTGTCTGAATATCCAAAAGGATCGAAAGAAAAAATAAAATATTTTGAAACCACAGTGTCATCGTAGTAAGAAAGTGGGAAGGCTAGAGTTATAGGGATTGTGGGTCTTGGTGGGATTGTCAAAACCACCCTAGAAAAATAATTCTTTAATCTTCAGAGATTAAAATACAAATGATCTTGTTTTTTATTTGATATAAGAGAAAATTCTCTAGCTTGCTTGCAGAGCAACCTTATGAAGGACTTAGTTCAATCGAATGAGAAAATACGCAACACTGATCAAGGTAAAGGAAAGCTCAGAAGGTATATATCAACTTTACATGCTCTCAATATTTTAGACGATGTGGATCACACTCAACATTTGGATGCATTACTTTTACCAGCAATCATTGTCATTAATATTGGTAGCTTAATTTTAGCGACATCTCTCAATAAGGATGTTCTCACAAGCTCAGACATCCCAAATTCATCGATTTACAGGCTAACAGGACTCAATCCATAACACTCCCGAGAGCTCTTTTTCTCGCATGATTTCGGCCAACCTCATCCTGTTATAGGATTTGATGAAGTGGTAAACGTTATTGGGGATTCGATCTGTTGTTACATTTTATGAAAAGAAAACCCCGCCGCTGCCATAATATTCCGTGGCACCAAATTGGGGGTCAAGCTTGCTCCCGTCGTGGATTCATTTTCCATCAGAGGGCCCAATCCGGAGACCTCTGTTGTGTGAGCATGGGAATAACCTGAGGGTGATGAAGGGGTTCGTGGTCAAGCAAGAAGAAGGTGTGGGAATGATACTATATAACACAACCTCTGATGGTGAAGGGCTCATTGTAGATCCCCATCTGTCGCCTGCAACTGCAGTGGGAAGCGTTGTTAGGGATTCGATCTGTCGATACATTTTATCAAAGGAAAACCCCACCGCTAACATAACATTGCATAACACCAAATTGGGGTCAAACCTGCTCCCGTTGTGGCTTCATTTTCCATCAGAGGTCCCAATCCAGAGACTTCAAGATTATGAAACCCAACATCATAGTCCTCGGTGTGAATATTCTAGCTTCTTGGACGAGCGTTGTCGGACCTTCAAGCCTCTTGTTTGATCAAAGGTGAACGAATTTCAATATAATCTCTAGAACCTCGATGGCCTTCCCTCATGTTAGTGGGGTTGTTGTGTTTCTCAAGGGAGCTCATCCAGACTAGAACTTATGTAATGAATATACCATTTCCAATCCTTCTCATTCTATAGTGGTGTAATTCTTCTCTGTTCTGGACATCTTCCTACTTGCAAATGCAATTAGGCGATATATGTCTCCCTCCCCTGGTTGAGATAGTATTGCGCCCAAAGCTATAGATGATGCATCTACATGAACATGGAACTCCTTGTCCCAATTTGCAAAGATCAAAATCAGCATTGTCACTAGTTTTTTCTTTAAGGTATCCAAACCCTTCTAACAGTCCCTGTTCCATTGGAACTTCACTTCCTTCTTCAAAAACTTTCCATGGGTGTTGTGATCTGTGCATAGCCTTTGATAAAATTCTTGTAATAACTTGTGTGACCCAGAGTTTCCCTTAGCTGTCTGGCTTATGTAGTTGGTTCTAAATCCAAAATCACTACAATCTTGGATGGATCTACTAGGAATCCCTTCTTGCAGACTACATGGTCCAACATAATTCCAAACAGTGCGCAAAAAATACACTTCTTCAATTTCAGCAAAATATGACATTGTCTACACCTATCCAACATTACTTTGAGTACTTCTATGTGATCCTTCAATAGATTGAAAACATTCCAATCATCCAAGTACACTTCAAGGAACTTAACAACAAATTCCTTAAACGTTGCAACCACAACTCTGGAAAACACTACATGGGTGTTCTTCAGTCCAAAGGGAATTATTGTATACTCACCACTCTATCGCAAAAGTATTCTTGTATTAGTAATCATGCACAATTCTTATCTGATGGTACCCCAAGAATCCATCTGTGAACAAGTAAGTCTCTTGTCCTCCTACGTTCTCCAGTACCTCATCTGTGAATGGTGTTGGAAATGGGTCATGTAAACATGCATCATTCAACTTCCTTAGATTCACGCAAATCCTAATTCCTCGTGTCTTCTTTTCTTCCACTACCATTGGACTGATCCACTCTGACTCCTCCATGGGTTCAATGATACCTGCGTCCAACATTCTATCTATTCTGGCTTTCATCTTCTTCTTGTACTTTGAATTTAACTTGTAAGGTATTTGTCGCACTAGCTTAGCACCTAGTTTCAATGGAATCTTCATCTCGCATAAGTCCCCAACTATCCCCTTCATCTTTGAGAATGTTGTTGGGAATATATACTTATGTTCATGTAGTAAGTATTCAATATTCTCTACTGTCTCATCACTCTAGTAATCCCCTATTGCGCAAACTTGGGATTCTCTGTCGTCCCAATGTTTACCTTTCGTGTCTTTATGGGTTGTGTGTATGTGGCGGACTAAAGATCTAGACCTTCTACTGCTTGTTCTCCTTCTGTTTCAGGTATTGGTACATTCATGGGATCTTCTTCATCATGTTCTTCCTTAGCAACATTGTAGCACTCCAATAATTCATGGATAGTCATCTAAGCTCTGTGCGCATTGCAGACTGGTACCACCTCCATTGAACCTTCTAATGAAAATATTTTGGTTTGAATAGACTGTAGCACTGCATCCATTAATTGACATTCATGTTCAAATGTGAATGTTACCTTGAATATTTGTACCAACTCGTCCCATCTTGTTGTCTCTTTGTGCATTTCCAATTCCAAATACCAGTTCTTCATAATTGTTTCCAATGTATGTATAAATCTATGTGTCCATTTTGTTTCCGGTACTGAAATCCATAAGGTTATGCACTGCTCAACGAGACCTTCTATATCACTCTCCCATCTATACTTCTGTGCAATATTTTCTACCTCTGTACCAAACCTCTCCTGCATTATCCTTCTACACTACAACCAATCTTTCATCCCCTTTCTGTGTGCATCCCACCATCTAGTTGGAGTTGCTTTTAGGAAAACATCTAGTGCCAACAACCTTTGTTGGTCGAGTACCTACAACTCAAATTCCTTTACAAACAAGCTTATATCAGTTAATCCATCATACCTGTGTGGATCACATAAATCTATACCAATCTAGCACAAGGATCAGGTCATGTGTGCACATCGTCTAGTTGAGACTTCATGCATCCTATGTTGTCAATGCTCTAGACCTTCCTATGAGTCTAATGCACACAAACCGATACTTCTCCAACTTAGCGCACCATCTGCAGTAGGGTTAACATAATCATCCCTCCGCACAGTCATGTTATACAAGTTGTCAATGTCATTTCTTTTAGCTGGCTCTATGTACCTTTTTCCTTCCGTCGGGTCCAATTGTGCAGTAACTTTCAACTCTTTGAATTCAATTATCATTTCCCTCCTCTTTAGATTAATGATTTCCTAGTTATCAAATTCCCATTCAAGTCCCATTAATGTTGGATATGGTTGAACATCATCCATGATCTCAATATCTTCAAAGTCTGCTATGTTGTGCACCCCATCTATGTTCACAAGTACTCCTATCAATCAACCAATTGGTACTATCTTTTGTTGCTTTGCGAGCCTTAACTGAACATGAGACCAGACTAGTTTGGGTTTTCCCATCATCTCTGAGTTTTGCTTTGGTAATACATTTACATCAGACCCCAAGTCCAAGATAACATTGTCCACATCATATTCTCTAATCTGTGCACTGAATCTGAATTCTCCTTTGGTCCTCTTTCTACGCAATACCTTATTCACCATCCTCTGGGTTATGGGAGTTTCCCTTTCTTGCGTGCAGTGATCAATCATGTCACATAGTGCATTCAACTAAATTTCATCTTTCATCAATTGTTCATAACTTCTCAATAATTATCTTAGAGTGCTCACCTTCCCAGTTGGATTTTCTGGCATAGCACGATCTTCGACTCGAGGCACAAATGATGTTGATGCTTCCCAATCTTGTCCAAGAACCTCTTTTCTATCCCTTTGAAATGTCTCATTTTCCTGTTGAGGGTCTAACATTGGTATAGGCCCTACAGACTTCCTTACCCATTGTTCAATCTGGTTCCCTCCAGTCATCACATCAACTCATGTTCTATCTCCTTCGCGCTTAACAACTACTATTATTGGTCMTTCGTTGTGTTTCTCCGCTAATATTTTATGTACATTCTGATTTGTATTTTGGTTCTAATTCCCTCTTGCCTGCCATTTCACAACTAGTTGAGGACAATCCTATGTCGCATGGTCTAGTGATCTACAGTATGTGCATGTTGTACATAGATTCGGGTAGTCACGAGCTAAATGTCCCCGTTATTACAATTATAACATATTATCGTTCCTCTTGCCCCTCTGCCACGACCTTTGCCAAACTTTCCTTTGTTCCCTGGATTAAAGCCTCTTTGATTATTATATTGTTGACCACCTTCGTTTGTCGCAACATTCTCCTTTTGAATCCTATACATAAATGAAGTACGCTCC
>SNQJ01S0004404.1:112046-129682 GCA_010110895.2 Picea sitchensis
TCCAAAAACTCAGTTTTTGAGGTGCTTTCAGATGGCAAAAGGTTTGCAAGCCTGCTGACTCATTTCTCCTCTTCCAAATCAGATGTTTGAGGTGTTTCAAGTGTCTTTCTCATGTCGTTATAGGCACGACATAGGCATCATGGTAGCATGCTTTGCTTGACACTTGCGACACTTGTGAGCAAAATATGAAACTTGCGACACTTGTAATGATGACACTTGCGACACTATCAAAGTGAATAATTTTGATGTGTAACAACTGTAGTAATGGACACTTAGTTGGATGATTTCCCCATTTCTTACATATCTCCCAATAACCCCTCCTAGTAATGGATTTGACGCTCCCATCGCCAAATACTGTGTGAATGTTGGGCATTTGTCCTTGTGATGGCCTTTAGTCCTACACTTAGTACATCATAATTTTTCTTGTTTCTCCTTCCCTTTTGTAAGTTATTCCAGTTGAATTGTCAATGCAACCAATTTCATTTGAACTTGTGCCATCCCTCCATCATCTCCTACAGAGGATGATTCCAATTTCATTGGAATTTCCAAAGCCTTGAGTTGCGACACAACCTTCTCTTGAATCAAGGGTCTGTGAATATCTGGTAGAAGTCTTGCAATAAACCACTCTTGATGTTGTTGATCAAGGATCTAGAAATTCATTCTACCCATCAAATCCTTGAATCTTTGATCAAAATCCTAGATTGATTTATTCTGCACCTGTTTAATATCCTTTAGTTTTGTAATGTATTGCGACTCAGACTTTGTCTTCTTAAACGCTTTCAACAATGATTTTCTTATCTCTACCAATGTCCTTGCTTGCCCTGTAGGCATGGTACTCTGCAATTTCATGTTCCATACTAGTGCACGACCTCTAAATGTTGTTTCCAACTGTGCAATATTTACGGCCTCATCCTAGACATTCTTAGCAACCCAAATTGTCTCGCAGACAAACAAATGTTGTTCTGGGTCCTCTGACCTTGCTCCATGGAACTCAGGCAGTCTGAGGGTGTTGTCTACCCCTACCATGGTTCTTTGTGTAGCCCCTCCTCTTGGTGATGTTGGTTGACTCTGACTCTACGCACTACTTCCACTTCTCTGATTGCTACTACTTTGTCCTCCTTTGATAACTAGAAGTTATTTTGATAAGTCTTCAACTGTTATCTCTGATTATGGCGATGCAAATGGGGTTGTGGATTCAAAACAAGATTTGGTATGAGTAGGACTTAACAGATCTTCTATTATAGGACTGAACTTGAACTCCTCTTCCCCTCCTCTTATGTGTGGTATCTCCATGATTTGGATTATTTTGCAATGTCCTTTCCCCTCTGGATCACTTTGCATCTCTCCTTTCTTATCCCCAGTCTTTCACCTCTTGTACCTCCTTCCTCTGCGTAGTTCTCCAAAATTGTCTTATTCCTCCAGTATACCCTCTTTGGCTCTCTGTATCCTCATTCCCTCCCTTCCTTCTTCATCGCTTCCTCCATTCTTTCCTATCCTTAGACTATCCTCTTTTCATCCCCGGCTCCCCTATGTGCATGAATCCCCTAGCAGTCGGACTCCATGGTCATCACACACTTGTCACACAACAACATCTTTATCCATGTACCCAATGATTTCATGAACCTTCTGCATGGACCTTTGAAGAAGTCCCTTTCTGCAACATTGTATGACTAGGTACAATCTACTACAAACTCTATAATATATCCTCCTAATATGCTATCCAACCAGAAATCAACTGCGCAAGAAGTGTTATTACTTACATACTTTATATTTCTTACCAACTTAGGAGTCTAATTCCTCAGCATTGTGTTTCGGTACCTTCCAGTATTCTCCACTAATCTTTCTAACCGCTTCGTCAGAATAATTGAAAATTCACTAAAGAAAATTTCATGCAACTTCGTGTATACATACCTTTTCATCCATTGTTCCTTACTCATCTGAGGGTTCTATTCACTTTCTGGGAAAACCCTTGTTCCTTCCCTTCTAACCATTCTGATATTTTCTTCTTAGTCGGCCTCCAAAACATTCCCTCTAGCACAGATTTTGAGTCCCGACAACGAAACCGTTTGCTGGCACTATGCACAGTTGTAAGACCCTAGGTTAAAGTTATATTTGACCGAAAAAACCCTTCATACATCGTCTCTTTCGGCATCACCTACATGAAGATGAAGTCTCACCCGAGGTATCTATTGGGGCTGCAGGAACCGAGTTTCTGCAGTAGTGAGGAAATGGGAAGTGATCATCTTTGTCATTCTTACTTATTTTTTTTGTGCAACATTATTCTGTATTGGCTCTTCTTATGTTACTTAGTGAATTTCGTTATGTATTACCATTATCCTTCATATTACAACATAAACCAATTACTGTAATATTCATAACCATTGTGCAACTATCATGTAAGAAACATATATAATCTAACATGCATAAAGAGAATATTCATCACATAACAAACAACACCATAGTATTTAACGTGGTTCACCCAACTTTGGGCTATGTCCACAACAACTAGCTTCTTTATCATGCTTTCTATAATTTCTTTAGGCTTGCGCACTATGCTTACGAAGATACATCATGTTATTTTCCCCTTCATCTAGCCTAGTCGCTCTGCAGTGCAAGCCTCCCTTCCTCTACATCATCTCCTTAATATTAAGACATAAACTCTTCTCTCCAACAAAACTCTTCAGAAGAACTCACAAACAAGGAACAACTAACAACGAGGAACTAAGAAGAACCCCTATTCTCCCAACC
Organism: Picea sitchensis; assembly: GCA_010110895.2. NCBI lineage: Eukaryota > Viridiplantae > Streptophyta > Pinopsida > Pinales > Pinaceae > Picea > Picea sitchensis. The sequence goes on from SNQJ01S0004404.1 coordinate 114,795, forward strand.
CATTACACATTTATACATAAATTCTAGGGATTAAAACCCTACTTTGTTCATCCCCAAAACCCTATTACAATTTAGGATAACTCAAGTTAACTTGTTGTTAGGGCTTGCTTTTCCTAGTTTTCCTTCTGCATGTTTCTTTTGTGCTCTGAATATTGTTCTTCCTGCTTTTGCGCGTCCTCCTATATTTAGGACATCGGGTTGTCCTCCTTTCTTTTCTCCTGCTTTCTTCTCTTGCTTTATTCCATGTTTTATTCTTATGCTTTATTCCTCTAGTTTATTCTTCTCTATGTGCCCTATACTCCTGGTTGTGCCTCAACTGTGCACTGTTGAGTCTTCCTTCTTCTTCTGTACACAACTTCCATAATTAGGATTTCCATGCATATTATTTCCATAATTCATGTCCAACACCAGTGTGTTATGTTTTAGTTTTGCATCGATGCGTACGTATTGGAAAGGAGCATGGAAAAAAATCTCCGCAAAATCCTTTGGTTTCCTGCCTTCACTATGAACAATGACAGTGCATTTGAAAATTTAAGCACATGTGTCGTATGTTTTAGGTGTGCACCGGTGCGTATGTACCTTAAAGGCACACCAGTAAAAAACCCTTCGCAAAAGCCTTCGGTCGCCTGCCTCCACTAACAACCTCCGTTATAAACAACCAAGAGATAGATTTTTCGGGGAGGTTCCGTAAAATCATCTACTAGAAGTTGTTCTCCTTGTAGTGGGTTGACCTATCTCTCTGGGAAGAGCTCCTTTCTCATATCCCTTCTTTGATCAAACATGAGAAAAACTCCGAGATTATCAAGCTAATGACAGAGGGGGAAATTCTTAAGGTGTTACACCAGTTTGAGTCGGATAAGGCGCCAAGGAGAGATGGGTTTTCAACCCATTTTTATAAAAAGTGTTGCTCCATTATAAAAAAAAATCTCATCAAAATGATCCAATATGTTCATAGATCAGCTAGATTAGGAGGAGCTACAAATTCGGCTTTCCTAGCCTTAATCCCAAAAAAGATAAATGTTTTCTCCTTCTCCATGTTCAGGCCCATGTTTATGCAATGCCTCTTATAAAATCATGGCCAAAATCATTGCCAATAGGCTCAAGGTGGTCGCCCATAAGCTTATATCACTCAACCAAGGGGGCTTCATGGAAAAAAAAAGATTTGGGATAATATAGTTTCGGTTTAGGAAGAAATTCAATATAACAAGGCCCGGGGAGAGAAATGAATGATAATCAAGATTGACATGACATACACTTTTGATAGAGTTGTTTTAGAATTCTGGAAATAAGCTATGTATGGATTTTTTGAAACGTCCAATGTTTCGGGTGGACACTCCACCCATCATCAGGCACTGTTGAAGCTATGAGATATGAAAAGAGTGTTGAGGTAAGGGATATATATCTTTACCTTTATATATCCCTTAGGAAGAAATTCATTCTAGTAAGGCCAGGGGAGGGAAAGTAATGATAATCAATATTGACACGACGAACGCTTTTGATAGAGTTGTTTTAGAAGTATGGAAGTAAACTATGTATGGAGTTTTTGAAACGTTCAACGTTTCGAGTGGACACTCCACCCATCGTCAGGGACTATTGAAGCTATGAGATATGGAAATAGTTTACTTCCCTTACCTCGACACTCTTTTCATATCTCATAGCTTCAACAATCTCTGACAATGGGTGGAGTGTCCACTCGAAACATTGGACGTTTCAAAAACTCCATACACAATTTACTTCCAGAATTCTAAAACAACATTATGAGAAACTGTGAAAATATGCATACTCTAATTCTTTTGATAGAGTTTGCCACAACTTTCTCATCGAAGTCCTTCGCAGATTTGTCTTTAGTCCATCCTTTTTTAAATGGATTGAGTCTTGTATAAGTAACCCATGGATCACTCCCCTGATTAATGGCCACCCCACCAATTTCTTCAAAGCCTTAAGAGGACTCAGGTAGGGTTGTTCACTTTCCCCTCTCCTCTATATCTTGATGGTTAAAGCCCTTGATCGGAGGTTGGAGCATGAGCGCAAATCCAAAAATATCCCAAGGTTGAGAATTGTGAGGGGGGTCAAGAAGATCAAGCACTCTCAATTTGCAAGCAATATCTCGCTTCTGGGAGGATCCTCCTCCATCATTGCGATGTGTTTTAAATAAGTACTGGATCAGTTCATAGAAGCTTCAAGGGGATTGGTGAACAATGCAAAATGTCACATTTATGCTTGGAATGTGAGTGCTCTTTCTCTTTTTTTAAAATCCAAGGTACTTTATTTTCCCTTCATCTCAATTTGGAGGACCTTTAAATACTTGGGGATACCCATCTATCTTCAATCCCTTCCCTCAGTCAAGTGGTCATCAATTTTTTTCCAAAATAAAAGAGAAATTTTCAACATGGGGGGCACATTGGCTTAATCTAGCTGGTCATCAAGTGTTGGTCAAGTTGGTTCTTTCTGCTCTCTCATTTTTCAAATTTTCCTCCCTGCTAGCCCCAATGGGTGTCAAAAAGGCTTTGTCTCTAAAGATACAAAAATTTCTATGGTGATGGGGCAAGTCTAATCATAAGAGATTTTATCTAGTCAATCGATCCATTGTGTTGGCTCCAAAAGTGCATGGGGGATTACAATTCAAGGATCTGATGTTAGTAAATATAACATAGTGCTCTAAATTTTTGTGGAAGTTAATTACAAGTAAATTTGATTAGTGGAAAAAATCTCTCCTCTATAAATAATTTTCAAGAGAATAATTTTCAAGAGATCGTCTTCATAATCTTGACAACCCCCCACTTTCTTAGAATAGATCACATATTTAGAAACTCCTTCAATATTCTTTGCCACTTCTACGAAGTCATTTAACTTGTATCCTTGGAAATGACAGCTGTATAGACTTGTGGCATGCCAACATCATGGTGAATCCCCCATTGATCCAAGAACCCGCTCTCACTCCTCTTTAGGATTAGATGATAGCCCACCATAAACTTTCCCTTTTTGACATCTCTTCTTGGTTTAGTTCTTCAAGATCACGGAAAGGAACAATGACAACTCATTTTGACAAAAACTTATACTGACTTAATTCAACAACATATAGAGTTACTTCTTAAAGTGTCTAAGTCCAAGTCTCAGATGTCTAAGGAAGATATTATTAACTTGGTGATTCGTCACAATTTCAAGATGTTAGTGATGATCACTTTTGCTGATGAGACTTGTTAATGAGCTAAGCGCTAAGGAAATGAAGGAGCTAAGGATGTGGGTCCACACTACATATACAACAGAGACACGTCAAAAACCTTTCATTGGTAAATGACCACACAATATAAGAGGAATTGACCCTTGGTTGAGGCTTTGACAATGCTTTTCTTTCACCAATGCTTTGTAAAATTCTTATTAAAATTATGATATAAAAGAGCCCTTTTACTATATAATTAACTTCCTTCCTTCTTACCGTTCTTCACTTTTATTTCATTGCAAATTCCTTTGAATACCCTTTCTTTTATATATATATATATATATATATCATAGTCTTCAGATGATCTCCAACGCTGATTTTTATGAATTCACATCATGTGTTCAATATCGTGCTTCCTTTATGAAAAGGTTTGGGTTAATCACACGTGTCCATATCTTAATGGTGGTTGTCGTTGCAAGTTGTCTCAATTGGTTGGTTTGACACGTGTTCTCAAGTGGGATGCTCATAATACGACTTTAATATCCAAAAGCTTCTCGTTGTAAGAAGATTTTTTAAGTATCTATGATGAGCTTTTGTTTTTTTATGAAAAAACTTGTTCTATTTCGATTGGAAGATGTAATTATTAATATAAAAACTATAGAGAAAGAAGGAAATTGGGTGGTGGAATGTGTGTGTTTTAAATGTTTTTGTCATCATTGTTTTAAAGCCAAATTCCCAATCCATTGAATACATATTATTGCCATAAAAATGAAAAAGACCCAAAGGACACTAAATAGAATATAGAATATGCTCCACACATTAGGGAATGGGAAGGCGGTGACTTGGCCGCCGCCGACACCAATTCAAATATTACTTCCATTGCCACGTGGTATTTGTTATTGTAAATATTTTTTTTCACTTTATTTACGTGTATCCTTGAGATGATGTTGTCATGACGTGGCAGGGAAGAGATGATATACATCCATACCTACATGCAATGGAATGTATATACTATATAGTGTGGCCCCACGGAATATTCGAGGGAATAATCGTTTTACGGATTTATTTATGTATTGTGGGGAATGGCTACATGAATTCACCACGTGACTTTCATGAGCCGCCGCCGCCGATTGCGCGTTGCAAGTTGTGTGGACTAATGGTTCATCTTCATCTTCGACCCTTCTCATCTAACTTCTCGCAAGTTGTGTGGACTAATTGTTCTAGAACTTTCATCATTTTTTAAAATTTAAATAGAATAAAAATTAAGCGAAATACCTTACACTATCTCCAAATTTCATATCAAAATTTAAATTAAAGATATAATTTTATTACTTTCTTTTTCTTGAGAATTGGAGGGTATATGTTCATGATAACGACTCATCATAAACTTTATGGTATCTTCTTGTTACATTAATTGAGGGTGGGTCGGTTCAACCCTTTTACACGTTTTCTTTATGTATTTGAATATAATATAGAGTTATCCATGGGAGATGAGCAATGTTCTTTTGGTGACATTGACAATTTGTGAATGAAATAAATCATGAGTGGGAATCCTTTTTGCTTTCAAAATAAAGGATAGTAATAACATATATTTGATTGATCTATTAAAGGATAGGAAAATCTACCCCACTCTTTATGTGTAGTGTTATCCAAATTGAATAATTCAACTTATCCTTATCACATTATTGAAATAATAAAAATAATGTGAATATCCCTATTCAAAACACTCAACTTCCCTATTGAAAAAGATTATATGTCTTTATCATAAAAATTTATTGAGAGTACGTTGCAAAAAGTCATTGTTTTATTATTATTATTTTAAAGTTATTGCTTCCTCTTTTACATTTTAATGTTAAAAATATTTAATGTTAAAAATAGATGAAAATGATTAAAATGTTATATATATATATATATCTATTTTAATTCCAAATTTCAATCTATGTTTAAGGTCATGGTCAAGCCAAACACCCAACGATTTGATTGGTAAAGCCTACGGAGGTATACATACCCTACCCCCTTCTGGATTTGAACTTGTGATCTCTTAGGAGGAAGTACACATTCTTAACCATTAGACCCACTCAGGCTATATAGGATAATTTTAAATTTTTTATTAGTGAAAAAGAAAATGTTATATAGTTATACTTACATCTAAACATTAAGGTTAAAAAAACTTGAAAAATCAAGCAAGTACATTCTTTTTTCATATTTTTTCAAAGGTAGTATTCCCAAATATTAGTTAGATATTATTATTTTATTACAAAGCATACAATTCTACACTATGACAAGTGGACAAATCTATGCTAATACTAAAATGTAAAGAAACAAAAGCATATTTGCCTATTTCCGACCTTAAACCTCACCTGTCTCATAGAGTTGGACTTGGATACTGTGTCCATAAGACCTATGGAAGGGTGATGAGTGACTTGTTGTAGGTGATGAGTGCAATTCCTCTAAGACATGTTGTCTTAAGATATAATTATTTACCATAACAATGTGCCCTTTATACCTCAATGTATCTTGTGTCCATGTATACCCTTTGGGATGGTTGGGATCTTCATAAATCCTTTGGATGAGTTGAACAATATTGTCATTTACCAACCATTCTCGATGGGCTTCCTCGAGCCAACCTAGAACAAGTAAAGATAAGACAAAGACGGATCCATCCTCTTCAAAATGTAGGGATAAAGCATCAGTCACCGCATTTTCTTTACCCTTCTTATAAATAATCTCATAGTCATACCCTAGCATTTTGATGACCCACATATGCTTCTTTGAGGATGATAATTGTTGTTCAAGAAAGTACTTCAGATTATGATGGTCAATCTTGATATGGAAACATCACCCTATGTGATATGGATGTCAAGTATCCAATATATGAAGGATGGCCATAATCTCTTTCTCATATGTTGATTTACCCAAATTACAGTCACATAACTACTTATTAGTGAATTCAAAGGGGCACTCTTTTTGTATCAAAACTGCACCAAGACCTCTACATGAGGCATCACATCCAAGGGAAAATGTATTAGTAGAATCTAGCACTACCAATATTGGAGTAGTGCACATGGCATCTTTTAAAGCTAAGAAGGCTTTGTTAGTGGCTTTGTTCCATACACAAATATTCTTTTTCAACAAGGATATTAGGGGACTAGTAATTTTTCCATATTTTTTTACAAACTTCCTATAGTATCCAATAAGGCCTAAGAACTCACATAGTCTCTTCAATGTCTTGGGTCGGGGCCACTCTTGCATAACTGCAACTTTCTTGGGATCTACTTCTACACCATCCTTACTCACAATGTGTACCAATTATTCAACCTCTGAAGCCCCAAAAGAACATTAGGAGAGTTTCAAAAATAGTTGGTGGTCCTTCAGGAGTTGCAAGGCTCAATTGAAATGCTCTATGTGAGAATCATAGGTCTTGTTGTAGATCAAGATATCATTAAAGAGTAATAGCACAAAATTGTGGAGAAAGGGTCCAAATATTTTGTTCATGAGGCTCTAGAAGGTGGATGGAGCCAAAGTCCAAAGCGAATCACTAAAAATTTATAATGACCCTCATGTGTGTGGAAGGTTATCTTTGGAATGTTTGCATCTTTCATCTATATTTGGTGGTAGTTGGAATGCAAGTCAAGTTTAGTGAAAAATAGCTCCATGAAATTCATCCAAGAGATAATTGATAACTGGGATGGAGAATTTATCCTTGATGGTTTATTTATTGATCCTGAAAATCAAGACACATGCACTAATTACCTTCCTTATTTAATAGAATTACCAATAATGATGATCCTGGTGGATATAGGTGGCCACCCACCATGTCCAACTGGCTCAAAACAGTTTTCTGGCAATTTTGGTAATTTACTATTTTTAGCAGTTTTTAACTTCTGGGGCCATTTTGAGGGCCTAAACGAAGGTTTTTTGGGATAAAGCTTCTCATTGATAGTTGAAGGCTCTGATTGAGCCCCCTATATTAATATCCTCGACGATACCTTTCCAACAAGCTATCGTGCACCCCAAATGGAGATTGTATGCCAAAGTTACACCCCCGGAAAGTTGATACACCAAACTACCCAAAATAGGGTACACAAAACTGTTGGCTTTTCATCTTCCGGGGTTAGGGCTTTGGATTTTCTTTATGATAAAAAGGCCTTCAGAGCCTCATTGTAAAATCATCTTCTTGCGAATGCAAGTAGCGGATACATATCTTCTCAAAGATAAGCTTCCACCACTCTAGCGAGTCTTTCACTCTGTATTTTTACAGTGTTTATACATTTTCGCTCATTAATAGAAAATTGTGTATAACTGTATCTTTGTGTTTATGGTTGCATATTTGATACATTTATGTTATATTATTGGTTATCTAAGATATCTCTGTACATTTCTTTATTATATCTCCGCTCTCATTTAGTGCCAAAAATAATCCAGATCAGTGGTATCAGAATAGGCTACTCTTGATCATTTTTTTCAGTGCATGTCCCCGACGAGGTCCGAGCATAGCAAGTAGGGTCTCGATATTTTCTCTATTGAAGACAATCGCTTTTGCACACCCAAGAAACCCTCCATGGCGGAAGAAAAGAAAAACGACGGAGAAGACGATCCTATCAATCTGTTGCTTGAGCAAGCTCTCACACGACAGAGGGACGAAATGATGGAGATTTTTTCCCACATCCTTTAACGCATGTCGATAGCAACGGGCGCATCTTCATAAAACAACTACTTTGGAAGCACCTCTCCTTTCAAGGTACAGGTTAATTTTGATATTCCTGTATTTGAAGGTCAGATAGATGTGGATGCCTTAGACAAATGGTTATTTCTTTGTTCATAATTTTCCAGACAGGGAAAAGATCACCTTCGCACTCCTTAAAGCTCTCCCCCATGTCAAAAATTGGTGGGAAAATTACTAGGAGAAATTTCCACAGAGGATTATGGAATATATGGGGTTGAGCCCACTTGGAATTTTTGTTTGGATGCGGTAAAGGAACAATATTACTTTGTTGGCAATTATGAGGACTAGTAAATGAGATGCACCACGCTGTGGCAAGAGAGGGGCCAAGCAGTTTCGGAGTTCACCAATACCTTTCATACCTTGCGCACCAAGCTAGGTATCAAAGACTCCTAATGACATTTGGTTCTGAAATATCGTGGGGCTCTACACAGATACATCCAAACTGAAATGGATTTTCTGGACATCTCATCACTCAGTGCTACTTATGGATATACCGTTAAAATCAAACATAAATTTAAGCACCAGAATAAATGGGAGTTCGGGTCTACAAATTCGCAACAACCAAAGTATGATAAAGACGACCCTAAAAAATAGTCTCCTGAAAACCAGTCCAAGCCACAGGAAAAGAAGGGTCTCGGGAAGACAAAGAATGACACCGTAAAATGGTGTGATTTCCACAAAAGCCCCTAACACAACACCGAGGAATGTTGCTCAAAACAATCATTGGTGGCTGAGATCAAAGACAAGGATCCGAACCCTGATTCAGAATCCAATTTTGAAAATACTGGTAAAAGACAGATCATTGATGCATACCCCATTGTTATTGTTGCGATCGCATCAATTCAACAAGAAGAACCAACAGATCTTGAAGAGGGGGAGCACCTTTTTCATTCACAGATGTGGGTGAAGGGGACCCAGCTGCATTTTATTGTTGATAGCGGAAGCCAGAAGAACCTCATCTCAGCAGAGGTCGTCAAACAATTGGGATTGTCTACAACACCACACCCGCAACCATACAACATCGGGTGGCTTCGCCAGGGATGAGATCTCTGTGTCAGTCAACAGTGTCAATTTCCATATTCCATCCAGCCCTTCAAGGATGAGGTATTATGTGATGTTTCCCCATTGGATGTCTGTTATGTTCTCTTGGTCCAACCATATATGTGGAAGCGCCATGTTGTTTATGAGTCTCGACCCCGCAATGCCATTGTTTCTCTGGGGGGTCATCTTTATAGAATACTAGAGGTAGTTCCAACTACTGTTCCACTTAAACAGTGTTGCAAGGTAGTATCTCATACTACAAAATTTAGCTTCTTCACAATATGTTCAAAAGGTGAACAGAAGGATACTGCAACCACTACAACCTCGACCCAAGCACCTTCTATCCAACATAAGTAGGTCGACAAGATTGCAACAAAGTGYAAGTATTCCTTATGCACACATGCATCTCATGTAGCAAGATTGGTTAAAATGGTCCAACCCTTCCAGCCACATGTTCGTGACAACCTTCAACAAGCTAAGCAACACAACTTCTCCAATAAGGTAAATAGCTCATYAAGATGCAGATTCARCAAACGTTTTCCCCTCTCCCCCGGGCACTCAACGCAATGGAGACCATTGATTCCTAAGGAGGGAGKATTGATCTAGGTGGATATCGGTGGCCACCCACCTTTTCCAACTGGCTCAAAACAGTTTTCTAACAATTTTGGTAATTTACTATTTTTAGCAAATTTTACTTTCGAAGCCATTTTGAGGGCCTAAATGAAGGTTTTTTGGGATCGATATTCTCAATAATACTTGAAGTCTCTGATTGACCCCCCTTAATGAATCTCCTCGCCGATATCTTTCCAACGAGCTATTGTTCACCCCAAACGGAGATCGTATGCCAAAGTTACGCCCCCGGGAAGTTGATACACCAAACTACCCAAAACGGGGTCCACAAAACTGTTGGATTTTCATCTTCCGAGGTTAGGGATTTGGATTTTATTTATGATAAAAAGGTCTTTAGAGCCTCATTCTAAAATCATCTTCTTGCGAATGCTATTAGCGGACACATCTCCTCTCAAAGATACGCTGCCACCATTCTAGCGAGTCTTTCACTCTGTATTTTTACAGTCTTTGTACATTTTTGCTCATTAATAGAAAATTGTGTATTATTGTATCTCTATGTTTATGGTTGCATATTTGATACATTTATGTTATATTATTGGATATCTGAGATATCTCTGCACATTTCTTTATTATATTTCTGCTCTCATTTCATGCCGAAAATAATCTGGATCAGTGGTATCAGAGCAGGCTACTCTTGATCATTTTTTTCAGTGCATGTCCTCGACGAGGTCTGAGTATAGCAATTTGGGTCTCAATCTTGTCTCTCTTGAATAAAATCTCTCTCGCACTCCCAGTAAACCCTCCATGGAGGAAGAAAAGGAAAACGATGGAGCAGACAATCCTATCAATATGTTGCTTAAGCAAGCTCTCGCATGACAGAGGGACAGAATGATGGAGAATTTTTACCACATCCTTCAACGTCTGTCGATAGAAACATGCACATCTTCATCAAACAACCACTTTGGAAGCACCTCTCCTTTCAAGGTACAGGTTAATTTTGATATTACTGTATTTGAACGTCATATAGATGCGGATTCCCTAGACAAATGGTTAAATCTGTTAGAAGGTTATTTCTTTGTTCATAATTTTTCCGACAGGGAAAATATCACCTTCGCACTCCTTAAATCTCTCCCTCATGTCAAAATTTGGTGAGAAACTTACTTAGATCAAATTTCCACAGAGGAGTCTAGAATATATGGGGCTGAACACACTTGAGATTTGTTTGTGGATGCGGTAAAGGAACATTATTACCCTGTTGGAAACTATGAGGACCAGTACATGAGATGGAACACACTGTGGCAAGAGAGGGGCCAAGCAGTTCCAGATTTCACCAATACCTTCCATACCTTGCGCACCAAGCTGGGTATCAAATAATCCGAACGACATTTGGTTTTGAAATACCGTGGGGATCTACACAGATACATCTAAATTGAAATGGATTTTCTATACATCTGATCATTCGGTGCTGCTTATCGATATGTTGTTAAAATCAAGCATAAATTTAAGCACGAGAACAAATGGGAGTTTGGGTTTGCAAATATGCAACAACCAAAGTATGATAAAGACGGCCCTAACAAACAGTCTCCTGAAAATCATTCCAAGCCACAGGAAAAGAAGGGTCACAGGAAGACAAAGAAGGACAACGAAAAATGGTGTGATTTCCACAAAACCCCTGGCACAACACCGATGAATGTTGTTCAAAATAGTCATTAGTGTCTGAGATCAAAGGCAAGGATCCGAACCTTGATTCTGAATCTGATTCTGAAAATACTGGGAAAAGACAGATCATCGTTGTAGACCCCACTGCTATTGTCGTGACCACAACAATTCAACCAGAAGAACCAACAGATCTTGAAGAGGGGGAGTGCCTTTTTCATTCACAGATGTGGGTGAAGCGGACCCCGCTGCATTTTATTATTGATAGTGGAATCCAGAAGAACCTCATCTCAGTAGAGGTCGTCAAATAGTTGGGATTGTCGACAAAACCACACCCACAATCATACAACAATGGTTGGCTTCGCCAAAGACGATATCTCTATCTCAACAAACAATGTTGATTGTCATACAACATCCAACCCTTCAAGGATGAGGTATTATGTGATGTTGCCCCACTGGATGTCTATGATGTTCTCTTGGGCCAACCATATATGTGGAAGCACCATGTTGTTTATGAGTCTCGACCCCACAGTGTCATTATTTATCTTGAGGGTCATCTCTACATAATACCAGAGGTAGTTCCGACTATTGTTCCACCTAAACAGTTCCACAAGGTAGTATCTCATACTACAAATTTCATCTTCTTCACAATCTGTTCAAAAAGTGAACAAAACGATACTGCAACCACTACAGCCTCGGCCCAAGCTCCTTTTATCCAACAGAAGCAGGTCGAAAAGATTGCAACAAAGTGTAAATATTCCTTCTGCACACATGCATATCATGTATCTAGACTGGTTAAAATGGTGCAACCCTTCCATCGAATGTTCATGAAAACCTTCAACAAGCTAAGCAGTGCAACTTCACCAATAAGGCAAGCAACTCATCAAGATGCAGATTCAGAAAACATTTTTCCCTCTCCCCCAGGCACTCAACTTAATGGAGACCATTGCTTCCTAAGGAGGGAGGATTTATCAAGGTGGATATCGGTGGCCACCCACCTTTTCCAACTGGCTCAAAACAGTTTTTTGGCAATTTTGGTAATTTACTATTTTTAACAGTTTTTAACTTTCGGGGCCATTTTGAGGGCCTAAATGAAGGTTTTTTTGGATCTAGCTTCTCAATGATAGTTGAAGGCTCTTATTGATACCCCTAAATGAATCTCCTTGACGATACATTTCCAACGAGCTATCGTGCACCCCAAACGGAGATCGTATGCCAAAGTTACACCCCCGGGAAGTTGATGCAACAAACTATCCAAAACGGGGTCCACACAACTGTTGGATTTTCATCTTCCGGGGTTAGGGATTTGGATTTTATTTATGATAAAAAGGCCTTTAGAGCCTCATTGTAAAATCATCTTCTTGTGAATGTGAGTAGCAGAAGCATCTCTTCTCAGAGATAAGCTACCACCATTCTAGCGAGTCTTTCACTCTGTATTTTTACAATCTTTGTACATTTTTGCTCATTAATAGAAAAATGTGTATTAGCTATGTGTTTATGGTTGCATATCTAATACATTTTTTTTATATTATTGGATATCCGATATATCTCCATACATTTCTTTATTATATCTCCGCTCTCATTTCGTGCCGAAAATAATCCGAATTAGTGGTATCAGAGCAGGCTACTCTTGATCATTTTTTTCAGTGCATGTCCCCAACGAGGTCTGAGTATAGAAAGTTGGGTCTCGAGCTTGTCTCTCTTGAAGACAATCTCTCTCGCACGCCCAAGAAACCTTCCATGGCGAAATAAAAGAAAAATGATGGAGCAGACGATCCTATCAATCTATTGCTTGAGTAAGCTCTCACGCGATAGAGGGACGAAATGATGGAGAATTTTTCCCACATCCTTCGATGCCTGTCGATTGCAACAGACGCATCTTCATCAAACAACCACTTTGGAAGAACCTCTCCTTTCAAGGTACAGGTTAATTTTTATATTCTCGTATTTGAACATCAGATAGATGTGGATACCCTAGACAAATGGTTAAATCTGTTAGAAGGTTATTTCTCTATTCATAATTTTTCAGACAGGGAAAATATCACCTTCGCACTCCTTAAATCTCTCCCCCATGTCAAACATTTGTGGGAAACTTACTAGGAGAAAATTTCCACAGAGGAGTCTAGAATATATGGGGCTGAGCCCACTTGGGTTTTTTTGTGGATGCGATAAAGGAACAATATTACCTTGTTGGCAACTATGAGGACCAGTACATGAGATGGACCACACTGCGGTAAGAGAGGGGCCAAACAGTTTATGAGTTCACCAATACCTTTCATACCTTGTGCACCAAGATGGGTATCAAAGACTTCGAATGACATTTGGTTCTGAAATATCGTGGGGCTCTACACAGATACATCCAAACTGAAATTGATTTTCTGGACATCTCATCACTCGATGTTTCTTATCAATATGTTGTTAAAATCGAGCAGAAATTTAAGCACCAGAACAAATAGGAGTTCAGGTCTGCAAATATGAAACAACCAAAGTATGATAAAGACGTCCCTAGAAAACAGTGTCCCGAAAACCAATCCAAGCCACAGGAAAAGAAGGGTCACAGGAAGACAAAGAAGGACATCGTAAAATGGTGCGATTTCCACAAAATCACCTGGCACAACACCGAGGAATGTCGCTCAAAACAGTCATTGGTGGCCGAGATCAAAGACAAGATGTCAAACCCTGATTCAAAATCTGATTATGAAAATACTAGTAAAAGACAGATCATCGATGCAGACCCCACTACTATTGTTGCGACCACAACAATTCAACTAGAAGAACCAACAGATCCTGAAGAAGGGGAGCACATTTTTCATTCACAGATGTGGGTGAAGGGGACCCTGCTGGATTTTATTATTGATAACGAAATCTGGAAGAACCTCATCTCAACAAAGGTCATCAAATAGTTGGGATTGTCGACAAAACCACACCTGCAACCATACAACAATGGGTGGCTTCGCTAGGGACGATATCTCTGTGTCAGCCAACAATGTTGATTTCCATACGACATCCAACCCTTCAAGGATGAGGTATTATGTGATGTTGCCCCACTGGATGTTTGTGATGTTCTCTTGGTCCAACCATATATGTGGAAGCACCATGTTATTTATGAGTCTCGACCCCACAATGTCATTGTTTCATTGGTGGGTCATCTCTACATAATACCAAAGGTAGTTCCGACTACTGTTCCACCTAAACAGTTCCGCAAGGTAGTATCTCATACTACAAAATTTAGCTTCTTCACAATCTGTTCAAAAGGTGAACAGAAGGATACTGCAACCACTACAGCCTCGACCCAAGCACCTTCTATCAAACATAAGCAAGTCGACAAGATTGCAAAAAAGTGTAAAGATTCCTTCTGCACACATGCATATCATGTATCCAGACTAGTTAAAACGGTGCAACCCTTCCATCGAATGTTCGTGACAACCTTCAACAAGCTAAGCAATGCAACTTCACCAATAAGGAAAGCAGTGTTGGAAAAATAGAACCGCGGAGCAATAAAATAAAACAAATGCAGAAACAAAACACAGAAGACACACAATACAAGAGAGACACAGAGTTACGTGGTTCACCCAGTGTGGGCTACGTCCACTAGAGAAATTTCCAGGTCCTTCCTTTATTATTATCCAACAAATGAAGGGATACAACCTACAGCAAAACCCATTGTAACTTCCTCTTCTTTCTCTCACAGTCTCCTCTCTTAGAATACAATATTCACCATCATCCATAGCCGCA
>SNQJ01S0004404.1:129692-167136 GCA_010110895.2 Picea sitchensis
CAAAAGTCATGTGGGCCCCGTTTGGGTAAATTAGTACATCAACTTCCCGGGGTCGTAACTTTTGCATACGATCTCTGTTTTAGGAGTGTGATAACCCGTTGGAAAGGTATCGTCGAGGAGATTCATTTTGGGGGCTCAATCATTTATTTGGATATCATTGAGGAGATTTATCCTGAAAAACCTTCATTTAGGCCCTCAAAATGACCCCGAAAGTTAAAACTGCTAAAAATAGTAAATTACCCAAATTGTCAGAAAATTGTTTTGAGCCTGTTGGAAATGGTGGGTGGCCACCGATATCCATTTGGATCAACCAGATATAGTTCTGACTACTGTTCCACCTAAACAGTGTCGCAAGGTAGTATCTCATACTACAAAATTAAGCTTCTTCACAATCTATTCAAAAGGTGAACAAAAGGATACTACAAGCACTACAAACTCGACCCAAGCACCTTCTATCCAATAGAAGCAAGTTGAAAATATTGCAACAAAGTGTAAAGATTCCTTCTACACACAGGCATCTCATATATATTTATTATAATTTGTTTACCATTGGCTTCATATTGACACCTATCATGACCTATTTTTGTTTTATCATACTCCAAGGGTTACATTTCAATATAATTTGACAAACAAGAATCGACAAGGTGTGAAAAAAGTCAGTCTGATCATCTTTGATTGTTTGAATTCCTTTGAGCATTCAAGGTGACAAACTGATACAAAAGTTTTGATATTTAAGTTCCAAGCTCTAACTTCATTATAAAGTTGGGAATTTTGGTGTTGAACCCTAAATTGTTCAAAAATATAAATGATCCAGGTGGATATCGGTGGCAACCCACCTATTCCACGGGCTCGGAAAATAGTTTTCCATCTTGGCATTTTTTTAGTAGTTTTTCAGGTTTCAAACTTCTGAATATTTTTTCTCAGTTAGACCTTTCCAACAGTGTATCGAGTGCCCCAAACGAATATCATATGCAAAATTTACACCCTCGATAAGTTGATGTATCAACTACCCCCATCGGGGCCCGCAAACCTTTTGGATTTTCATATTTCGGAGTTAGGGTTTTGGATTTTACTTATATTAAAAAGGCCTTTGGAGCCTCATTATAACAATAATCTTCTTGTGAATGCGAGTAGCCATCACATCTCTTCTCAGAGATAAGTTGCCACCATTCTAGCGGGTCTTTCACTCTATATTTTTACAATCTTTGTACAGTTTTGCTCATTAATAGAAAATTGTGTATTACTGTATCTCTGTGTTTATTGTTGCATCTTTCATACATTTATGTTATATTATTGGATATCTGAGATATCTCTGTATATTTATTTATTATATCTCTGTTCTCATTTCGTTCCAAAAATAATCTGGATTAGTGGTATCAAAGGAGGCTGCTCTTGATCGTTTTTCAGTGCATGTCCCTGACGAGGTCTGAGTATAGCAAGTTGGGTCTTGATATTTTCTCTCTTGAGGACAATCGCTCTTGCACACCCAAGAAACCCTCCATGGCGGAAGAAAAGAAAAATGATGGAGCAAAAGATTCTATTAATCTGTTTCTTGAGCAAGCTCTCACATGACAGAGGGACAAAATGATGGAGAATTTTTCCCACATCCTTCAACGCCTACAGATAACAACAAGCGCATCTTCATCAAGCAACCACTTTGGAGGCACCTCCCCTTTCAAGGTATGGGTTAATTTTGATATTCACGTATTTGAAGGTCAGATAGATGCAGATGCCCTAGACAAATGGTTAAATCTACTAGAAGGTTATTTCTTTGTTCACCATTTTTCTAATAGGGAAAAGATCACCTTCACACTCCTTAAAGCTCTCCCCCATGTCAAACATTGGTGGGAAACTTACTGGGAACAAAGTTCCACATAGGAGTCTGAAATATATGGGGTTGCACCCACTTGGGATTTTTTTGTGGATGTGGTCAAGGAACAATATTACCCTGTTGGCAACTATGAAGACCAGTACATGAGATGGACCACACTGTGGAAAGAGAGGGGCCAAGCAGTTTCAGAGTTCACCAATACCTTCCATACCTCACGCACTAAGCTGGGTATCAAATACTCTAAGCTACATTTGGTTATGAAATACCACAGGACTTTACATAGATACATCCAAACTGAAATGGATTTTCTGGATATCTCATCACTTTGTCCTGCGTATCAATATGTTGTTAAAATCGAGAAGAAATTTAGGCACCAGAACAAATGGGAGTTTGGATCCACAAATCCACAACAACCAAAGTATGAGAAATATGACCCTAACAAACAACTTCATGAAAACCAGTCTAAGCCATAGGAAAAGAAGGGTCACGAAAAGATGAAGGAGGACACCGAAAAATGGTGTGATTTCCACAAAAGCCCCTATAACAACACCGATGAATGTCGCTCAAAATAGTCATTGGTGGCCAAAGACAAGGAGTCAAACCCTGGTTCAAAATATGATTTAGAAAATACTGATAGAAGACAGATCATCAACACAGATCCCATTGTTATTGTCGCAAACGCAATAATTCAACCAGAAGAACCAACGGATCCTGAAGAGGGGGAGCTCCTTTTTCATTCACATATGTGGGTGAAGAGGGCTCCGCTGCATTTGATTGTTGATAGTGGAAGCCAGAAGAACCTCATCTCAGCAGAGGTCTTCAAACAGTTGGGATTGTCAACCACACCACACCCACAACCATACAAAATCGGGTGGCTTCGTCGGGGACAAGATCTTTGTGTTAGCCAATAGTGTTGATTGTCATACGACATATAGCCCTTCAAGAATGAGGTATTATGTGATGTTTCCCCACTGGATGTCTGTGATGTTCTCTTGGGCCAACCATATATGTGGAAGTGTCGTGTTGTTTATGAGTCTTGACCCCGTAGTTTCATTGTTACTTTGGGGGGTCATCTACATAATGCTAGAGGTATTTCCAACTACTATCCCATCTAAACAATGCCGCAAGGTAGTATCTCATACTACAAAATTTAGTTTCTTCACAATCTGTTCGAAAGGTGAACAGAAGGATACTGCAACTACTACAGTCTCGTACCAAGCACCTTCTATCCAACATAAGCAGGTCGACAAAATTGCAATAAAGCACAAAAATTCCTTCTACAACAATCATCTTAGGTAGCCCGATTGGTTGAACTGATTCAACCCCGCCATCAATAGGTTCTTCTTACGAATGCGAGTAGCCGTCACATCTCTTCTCAGAGATAAGATTCCACCATTCTAGCGAGTCTTTCACTCTGTATTTTTACAATCTTTGTACATTTTTTCTCATTAATAGAAAATTGTGTATTACTGTATCTATGTGTTTATGGTTTCACCTTTGATACATTTCTATTATATTATTGGATATCTGAGATATCTCTCTACATTTCTTTATTATATCTCCACTCTCATTTCGTTCCAAAAATAATATGGATCAATAAAAGTGACCTATAAGGGAAGATGGATGGAGGGACAAGAAAACATGGTTCTTGTGCCTCTAATCATGTACATTTAATGTAAAAAGAGCCAATGAAAATTTAACATAGAATGGATGTGAGAGAGACATTGGTATCGAGACACCCAAATTTATTGATGTTATTAAAACGATACAAGTACTTACTAGGGATTTGGATTGGATTACACTGAAGTGCACCTTGTTTCCAAATTGAGCTCTATCATAGGGCTTCACCTATGTCATGTCATCATTGGTACACATAGTGATTCAGAGGGAGGGAGATGTATAATTCTACATTGATTCAAAGGGAGGCAGATCAATGTTGTTTATGGAATGAGAGAAATATTTGAGGGAGTGAAGAATGATGAGTAGGTTCAAAATCCTGGAATTACATGGCACCTCATATGATCATCCATGTCAACATATAACAACTATTATTTGAAAGAATGAATGTGACAATGAAGGTGGTACACAATGCCACTTGAATTAGGTATAGTAGTGAAGTGGAGGAATTGTAACAGTTTTGGAATGACGATATGAGGAGATGATTGAGAATAGAGATGGAATCAGAGTTCTAATTGTCAAAGTTGAAGTAGGAGAGGGGGGTTATAAAAGGGTGAAATTTTTGTCCCTTTATCCTATTGTTTTCTATTAGTTTTCTTCATGTTTATATTATCTTCCTATGTCTTTGCTTTATGCATCCTCATTCCTTGCAAAAATTGACCATTGTTGTCAATTTACCATTCTATTGTTTTCCCACTCGATAAGTCTTCCTTTGAAGATAACGACAAAGTCCCAATCAAATATAGTTTAGACTTTTGTTAGGGGTGATATTCATAGTGTTGGGTTAATATTGACTTAGTCACATAGTAGATAAGATAAACTTGATATGGTCATTGATGATTTTGTCATTGGTGGTTGGGCCCATGGTACTCGGTACCCATGGTTTTTTCGAATGGTATTTGATGTGATGAATCCTATTTAAAGGCTTGAAGAACTCCATTGTAAGATGCCTCAAGTGGCCTAGTGTTTGGAGAGATTGGATAAGGTCAATAAAGATATATAGTTTGAGGGTTGGTTTTCCCGGTTAAGGGTTTCCAAGTACACATTGGTTTTATGTTTTCTTATTTTTTGTTTTTTGTGCCTATCATATTCTATTAATCTCTCTTAGTTTTTAACATGTGGTATCAGAGCTTGTAGAATCAAAATATCTGGTAACAATGGCCTAGGAATTCCTGGATAGTGGATCAAAGTTGGGCAAACCTGAACTCTCTAATGAGACTCTAGACTTGGGTGGATCTGTTGGGGTTTTGTTTCTCTCAAAGTTGAGGGAATAATACATTTTACTGGACTGCCATTTTTTAAGGTCTCGAGTAGTGATGAAGGTGCGTGAAAGAGTCAAAACCTTGATATGAGTAGGAAAAAACTGACCGGGTTTATAATTATTGGCATGGCGATGATAATGACGAAGATGAGTTTGAAGAAGCCCATGTTCTTTAAGTTGAATGAGCTACAATCGAGAAACATATGGCATACGTTGGTCGTGAAGGTCATGGTTGCAGTCAGAAAACACAGGGAATACACTGGTCATGAAGGTTGTGAGTTTCAATCTGATGTTGTAGAGGGAACGCCCTAATGGCACCCAGTTTTGTGAATCTACATTACAGAGTGCATTGTGGGTAATGATATTGGGATCATTATTATTGCCAGGAATGAACAAGTTGATATAATGAAGGAGTGGGAAAATATAATTATCTGAAATGCAAAGATCAATATGTTAAGGGGAGCGATGTGTCTTTCTATAGAGAAGTGAAGAATAATTAACTTCGTTGAACTAGCCTTTCTATTATTGAGTATGAATTGGTCAATATTGTCAAGGAAATGAGAGAGTAGGTTGATGGAAGAATAATAGTGACAAGACGATATCCTATTACATAGGTTTTCAAAGAAGATGAAGAGATATTGTGTTACAATGCTACCTGGGCCACAATAGCGAAGAGGTTTCCTAATGATATGTTGCTAGCTACTTGAAATTGGTTGTCACAAAATTGAAAAGGTTTCATTTGTAGAGTCTTCCATTCAACTCAATGAGGAACTAATAACACATGCAAAGATTGTATTTCTTGATGGGATGCTTGCATCTTGGGATGATGAGTGAGTTAAAGAGGACTTCAAGATATGTTGAGACTGAATCTCAAGATCGTTCATCCAAAAGCGAGGGATTTTTACTATGGGATCAATTAGGACTTGTAGCTATAACTTGCAAATCACATTGGAATTTTATGTGCTATGAGAGTGGGATGTATGAAGGGAATGTTGAGTTAATATCCAATGCTATGTAAGGGTTCATTTAGGGTATAAGTTCTTAGGAAGATACTTGGAGTAGCTAAGAATTGACATGGAGCATAGGGAGAAGAACATGGACAAAGTACTTGGTTAAGGAGTGCTTAATTTAGATTAAATTGGGTGATGTTTCATAGCATCATGTGCTTGGGCATGGACTTGGATTTTATCACATGTAAATGGGCATATCGTTGTAAGACCTATTTAGTCATGTGTACCCTTGATTTAATGATTCACCTGTATAAAGTTTAGACCTAGACTTAGGTGATGGGGGGGCATGTTGTATTCTTGGAACTAGTAAATAAACTTTGAGGGGGGTAGGTGAATATTTCAGGTTAAGTTTAAAGGGGGGGAATGTTGGGTTAGACTTGGTCACATATTAGATAAGATAACATTGATATGGTCATTGATGGGTTTATTGTTGGTGGTTTACGAGCCCATGGTATTTGATGTGATGAAGTTTATTTAAAGGCTTGAAGAACTCCATTGTAAGATCCCTCAAGTAGCCTAGTGTTTGGCCAGCTTGTATAAGGTCAATAAATATATATATCTTGAGTGTTGGTTTTCCTGGTTAAGGTTTTCCAGGGTAAACATTGCATTTATGTATGAACTTATTATGTGTTTTTTGTGCCTATGTTATGCTATTAATCTCTCTCATTTTTTAATACACAGGTACCAAGTTTTTACTTTTATTCCATTTCATTTATTTTAAGGATTTAGATTCATCTAAAATTTGATGCCTCTTTTAAACTCTTAGGTTACAAACATCCACTATCTATCAAGACATGGGATGCCACAAAGTAGACATAGTGGGAGTTGGGTAGCCCATAAAAACAAGCAAGCAATTTAATACTGGTGAATGCTAGCATTCCAAGTTTAATCCAAGTGACATTCTATTGCATGCATGGAATCCATTAGTAAATACCACATCTTTATATAAAATGATTAGATATCATGAGGAAGGAGAAGAAAGGAATGCACTTAGAAGAGTTGTGCATGTGAAAGGGCATTGCAAATAGGTTGAACACCAATTGTGTGGCCTATATGCCATTATTGATCTGAGATGTGCACCTTCCTGTGTTGTTTTAGTAATATGTAATGTATGTCTAGGTGATTTGGCTTGAGCATTCATGCAATATGTAATCATGAGTTTGATTTTTATTAGAAAAATAAAAGAGGTATTTACCTAAATTATGTATATATATTCTAAATTTGAAATTAATGGGTGTATTAGTTGTGAGTTACTAGTGATTTTTGACCTACCCCATTCTATTTGCATCAGAAGCATATACCACTTGACCTTATGTATGGCATTCATGACTTATCGCAAAAATAATGCCCCTTGCAAGGACGTTCCAACCTCTTTATAAGTGAATGACCTCATAATGTATGAGGAATCAAATTTAATAAATTCTTTAACAATATCTCACTTTCACCAACTCAACTTGCCTTTAACGACTTAATCTGTTTTTTATATAAAAAACTTTTTATCTTATAATCAAGGATTAAAATTGAGCACGTCGCAATATTTCAAAAGGATCCCAACACATCCTAGAAGTGTTATTTAAACAATGGTTGTCTGAAAAGAAGCTCATTCTCATTTTTACCCATTTTTGAAGAAGTACAAGATGCATATTAAAATTTCATAAGAAGGGTTATTCTTCAAAATTCCCATCACATGTATGTCTCTGGTGAGTGACACATCCACAAATAACTTTACTTTGTTGTGGGGGCCTTTATTTACTTCAGAATAATGTTATTGTACCATACCAACTAGCATTGATGTGATGGAAGATAAGTGGAAAACAAGACTTGACATGTGCTAAAGGAAAAGTGAAGTTACATTCCCTATTTGTTTTTTGGAATATCATTTAATAGTACCTATCTATTTGATGCTTGTAGTGACTAAGGGTATCTGAATATCTCATCTTCTAGTAGACCAAATGCTACGATTTTCATCTTTGTAATTTTTTGATCACACTTGAATGGCCAACGTGGAGGGGGTGAAATCCCCCTCGTATCGAAACACAACAAAAAATGATCCATCCGGAATCACCAACTCGTGACCGCCATTTGAGTCGTCACCTAACCTCTGGGAATAGATCTACCAAGAAGAGTTGCAAAAGGAAAAAACGATGGAGGTCGAGGCTGAATCTTCCCATCCAAAAGTGACTCGAGTTTGGGAGCCAGGAAAATGTATTCCTCAGGCTTCTGCAACACCAAGGTATGTGGTAAAGTCAACTAGGGTAGGGGAACACACTCAATTTATGAAATATCACACCCTCATCAACAAATTCTTAGGATTATGGCCCTCAGAATGAGACTTGCTTAGGTGGATCAACACCTAGTGGAAGCCCAAGGGTCACTATGAGCTTCAATTGGGATCCAAGGGTTTCTTCAGGACCATTTTTTATAATCTTGAAGAAAAGGACAAAATCTTTGAGAATGGACCCTATTTTTTTTATTCAACTGGTCTTTATCTATGGTTCTGGACGGATTGTTTCATCTCGTAAAAATAATACTTCTCCTATGCCTCGGTGTGGATCATGCTCTATTCTTTCCCTCAAGAGTTTTGGCTTGAAGAAATTATTGTTGGTATTGGAAATACCCTAGGTGTTTATGTCAAATAATCTATGGCAACATGCCAGATAAGATATACCTCTTATGCTTGCATCTGCATCTATATGAAAATTTACAAGCCTTTACCCAGATATATAATCCTAGAGTACTAGGATGAGGAATGAGTTTTAACCATTGATTATGAGCACATTCCCTTCAAATGTTGAAAATATCATGAACACAACCACTTATTTAGGGATTTCCCCCTAAATTCCCCACAAATATCCATAGAGGGAGCACCAGAAAAAACCAAAGATGGCTTCACACAAGTTTAGGGGAGGAAAAATAAACACTAGAAAAAACCCACCCCTGGTTCGGGCAAGAATCCATCGACAAGCAACTCCTATGCAGTCTTAAATCAGCTCCTGAACACCCAGGTAGTGGAAGACCCCCATCAATATACAGGTAAGGAAAATACCAAAGGTAAAGCTAAAGAGACTATGAAACCAATTTTGGAGTAGATTACCCCACCCATAAGAAAAGTACCACTTGAGGAGGATCAACTCAAAGAGGATGGAGGGGACATAGACATGCAACTAGATGACAGGGAACTAGTAGAGATCGATCTGGAGATACTTGAGGAGGCATATCACAAGAAGGAGTTGCAATATCTCCCCCTGGAGAAATTACACAAGGTACACAAGGTCTATTTGAACTCCGCTGCAGGAGTGACATCCATATCTAGAGGTGGTCTAGGAATCCATTCAAACCTGCCAAAGGATAATCATAAATTCCAAAAGAGGGGAAAAGACGAGGAAGAAAACTACCCAACAACTCATCCAAGAGGTAGGTAGTTTAATGATTAGCTCGGGGAATATCCAAAATCTCACTGAGGGCTTCTTCAAATCCCCCCCTCCACCTTCCTCGTGAATATTATCTCATGGAATGTTAGAGGCTTGAATGGAAGAACCAAGAAGAAGTTTCTTCAAAACAATATCATGGAAGAAAATCGATATATCTTACTCTTACAGGAAACGAAATGTGTTGACGCAGTAGTTGAAAACACATTCTCACGGTGTTGGCGATAGAGAAACTTTGTGTATAATGAATCTATAGGAGCAGTAGGGGGGATTGCAATTTTATGGAGCCCAACAACCATAGTAATGGAAAAATTTTACTCTACCCAATGGACTATTACTGCACATTACTATACCATCGACTCTAGCAAAGAAGGGTTTATTAAAAATTCCTACGGTCCTCAATCCCCTCAGAAGAAGGATGCCTTTCTATAGATTTTTTCCTTCCTGGGAACCATTATGGATCACAGGAGGTGGAATTTAGGTAGTGACCTCAACATTATCCTTTCCCTGGAGGAAAAGAGGGGGGGAATCAGAAGATTGGACAAGGAAAGTGAAGGACTGCAAAAAGTAATCAATGATATCCATCTAATTGACTTAGAAACCCATAATGGAACCTTCAATTGGTCGAATTGATGTTTCGACTCACACCAAGTTTTCTGTCAACTTGACAGATTCCTAGTTTCCGAAACTTTAATGTTGGAATGTCTTCTCATGGAAGCTAGTATTCTTCCTCGCTCTAGCTCGGATCACTAGCCAGTTTAGCTATGGGTAGATCTAGTCAACTCTCCCCATCGCAAGTTGTTTAGGTTAAAAAAATTATGGCTCTCTAATACACAGTTTCAGAAAAATGCTTCCATATGGTGGGTGAATGCATCGGTTTCCCATGGAACCTTGATGTACAAATTTCAACAGAAGTTAAATAAATTTAAACAATGCTTGTGAGACTGGAACAAAGATGTATTTGGTAACATCTTCCAAGATCAGAGATCTCTAGAACAATGTATGGAAGAGATACAAAAAGAAATCATAACCCAAGGAAGAAATAAATCTCTTCAAGAAGAAGAGAAACATCTGAAACAACAGTTGGAGGAAAGAAACAGGCAAGAGGAAATTCTTTGGCATCAAAAATATAGAGTACAATGGCTCAAAGAGGGAGAGAAGAACACTAAAATTTTTCATCGATCCATGATTCAGAGTAGACATGTCAATCAAATAAAACTACTGGAAAATAATCAAGGTCAATATATCTTGGATCATGAGGGCATGGAAAATGAACTTGTCAACTAATATCAGGATCTACTAACTAAACCTTGTCCATAAATATCATAGGGAATCAATAAAATCATGCAACATATTCCATATCTAGTTACCTAATAACAAAATTAGGTGATGATAAGACCTATCACCATCGAATCAGTGGACTAGGAAATAAAAGAAATGCTCGGTAGAAAATCTCCAGGTCTTGACATCTTTACGATCGACTTCTTCCACCATTGTTGGAAAATGGTCCTTGAAGAAGTCTGACAATTAGTGGAAGATTCCAGCATCTCAGGAGGTGTCTTACCAGCTCTTAATGCAACCTTTCTTACCTTAATCCCGAAGGAGGAGCGGGTCTCTCATCCCAAGCAGTTCCGATTGATTTCTCTATGCAATGTCATCTACAAGATAATAACCAAGGTAATGGTCCTACATCTTAAACCTCTTCTTCCTTTCATTATTTCTAAAGAGCAGTCTGGTTGTGTAGAGGGGTGTCATATTATGGACAATGTTATTTTAGCTCATGAGGTAATTTGCTCCTTAAAATCCTCCCATACTCCATGAATGATCCTCAAGCTAGACCTATCAAAGGCCTTCTGCAAACTTAGTTGGTAGTACATTGAGTCTCTTCTTTTAGCTTATGGGTTTTGCAATGAATGGATCAACTGGGTTCTCAACCTAACCTCCTCGAATTTCTTCTCCATCTTAGTCAATGGTGTTCCTTCAAATACTTTTTCTCCTTCTATAGGTATGCGTCAAGGGGATCCCATTTTCCCCTTCCTCTTTGTTATCATGGTTGAATGCCTAAGTCACTATATCAAAGCCTCCATCATTGAAGACTCTCTTCGCGACCTGCCCCTACATGGGATTCAACTAACTGTTTCTCATAGCCAATTTGTGGATGATACCATGATGATGGGATCACCCACAAAAAAGGAATCCCTCAAGATTCATAGCATTTTAAATGATTTCAGTGATGCCTTGGGCACTTCCATTAACTTTGAAAAATCCCAAATCTTTCTTTAATACCCCTCTCACCATCCAAAACCATATCTCACACATTCTTGGTTTCCCTCGAAATTCCCTTCCGTCCAAATACTTAGGTATCCCTCTAATTGCTACTTCCTTGCGTAGTATCTCTTGGGAGCCTCTCATACAGTCCCTAACCCATCATTTGAATTCCTAGACCTTTCGTTCCCTAAACCTTTCCTGTCATTTGACCCTCCTTAAATCAATCCTCCAAGTTATCCCCGTCTACCTCTTTTCAACACTTGTTGCCCACAAATCAGTGCTAAACACCATCCACTGCATTTAGATAAAGTTCTTTGGCAGGGTCATAATGAAGGTCACAAATCGGCCTTGTTCATTTGGGATAAGTTCTGCAAATCAAATCTTTCTAGAGGATTCGGGTTGCGAGATCCAAGCTTGTTAAACAAAATATTAAGTGCTAAAATTTGGTGTAGATGGTTGAAGAACACATAATATATCTGGGCTCGTATATGGAGAAAGAAATACACCCCTCACATTGAGGAGGAAAAACTCATTAGATAGAATGAGCAACTCCCGGGCTCCCTTATTTGGAATGCAGCTTGGAAGCATAGCACATTCATACAAGAACACGACTTTTGGGAGATCAGGGATGGTCGTGATGCTTTATTCTGGTTGGATTGTTGGCAGAAAATGCCACCTCTACTTCTTTAGGAACATATGCAGGAAATCCATACCCAAATGAAGCACAATGGAAGCATGCGAGTAATAGACCTCTGGAAGACCACAACTCCTTCTCTCTGGAGGGAATGGAAACTAATTCACAAGGATCTGAATTTGCCAATGGATTGCCACTTAGGACCATGGTAAGCTAAGGCTTCTCTGAGGAAAGTTCGTGCTCGTTGTGGACCAAACATTCTCTGATGGGGTCACTCAACTCTAGGCACCTTTACCATTAAAGAGGGATACAATATTATGGCCTGGTCTCACCTACATCCCAATGACAAAATCTAGTATGGAATTTCGAAATCAAAACTGTGGCCCAAGGTAATCATTTTTCTCTGGTTACTAGTCCATAATTGCGTTCTTACATGGGATACTATTAGAAAATGAGGCTTCATTGGCCCCTTAGCCTACCCTTCTTATTCTCAGCGAGAGGAATGCATGGAATACCTCCTCAACCAATTTTCATTCAACACCAACATATGGGATTTTGTTGCTCAAGCCATGCGAAAAACATATAGGAAGATTGATAGCATCATTCAATCCATTGAGAGTTGGAGAGCCTCAACATTCAAAAATTATATTTTTAAGAAAATTTGGCAACTGCTCCCTAGCTTCGTAGTCTGGCAGATATGGAAGGAAAGTAATAGAATATTTTTTCACTCCAAGCAATCTCCAAAATCTCATGTTTGGCACAAAATATGTGAGAGTATCCGGGAAACTATCCGATCAAATAAATGGATTGAAAATGATCTTTCTTATGACCCTCATGAGTGCATTATATTCTCTAAATGGAACCTAGATATCAATAAATATCATATCTCCAGTGTCTCTTGTTCCATTGCAGTTCGTAGATCTAATTCATGGAAAAGGTCGCCGAGGGGATTCCATAAAATGATTTTTGATGGAACCTTCAAAGGAAATCCAAGGCCAACGAGATTTAGAGTGGTTTTTAGAGATTTGTGAAATAACTCACATTCTGGTTAGCAGTTTGGGCTAGGATACTAACACCTCAGCTAAACTTTGGGGCCTCCTTCATGGAATTTAGCTAGCTGCTTAGACAGGATATAGGCAACTCATCTTGGAAGGGGAATCTAATATTATCATCTCCTTGTTCACTAAGCTTCTGCATGGATCTGGTCCTATAAATATTTCACCTAGTTGGCAACTCCCGAGTACTCTGGAACTTCTAAAGTTCTTGTTGATTCCAACTATGGAAATCATCCCCTCTCATGTCAGAAGAGAGGCTAACAAAATTGTAGATAAATTAACAAATATTGGAGTCTCCAATGGAGGGAAAGACATATGTATTAAAGTCAATCAATAGCCTACTCCTCCTCTACTTCATGATTGTTACTCAATCTGAATGCAACGCCTCGAATGGAGTTCCACGTAGCTCAATATGACAATGCACCATCTGGATGTTGGTGTAGCCTCCAAGCTCTTGTCTCCTCGCTCGAGGCTGATCATTTACTTTACTTTCTCCTCCATGACCTTTCTCTCATGCTCACCACAATGTCACAAGTCTCGTCAATGGATGGCAGTGAAAAATCTTGTACAGTGGTGATGAATGTCATTTATGGTGTTGTAATGGCAATTTTATGGGTTCCAAACCTCGCCATGGACTCTTTTATCTCACCTTAGTTGTCTATCGTGCGCATATTCCCTCTCTTTGGTAGCATTGTTGGAAAACACTCTGCTTCCCTCTGTTATTTTCCTGTCCCTGGTTTCTTTTGGCTCCCCTTCTGGCCTTTTCCTCTCCCCCTCCTCACCATGCCTTGTGAACGAGCTAAACCTCGCAGGGGTTCGAGAACTTTTAGTAGTTTTGTAGGTCGTCATCAATCTATTTCTCCTTTCCCCAGTTTCTTTGATTCTTCTCAACAAAACTCTTATGTTAGGGACCTAACCTCCCTAACCCCTCAAGTGGGTAGAATGATATATTTCCATGTAATAAAGGTCAATATTAATAAGGCCTAGCAATACGAAGGAATAAGTCAAATGTAAGAAGACCTAATAGAAGCTTACGCTTCTAGAAGGATCTTCCTCTAGATTGTTCTTTTGGATAGATAGATTTAGTATAAATAAGAGTAGAGGGTATGAGAAGTTTTGTCTTGAAGAATTATTGTAATAGAGCTCTACTCTGATGGAGGTTTCCCCCTCGAAGAGGCAAGTGAACCTTGTTTCCTAACAATAAAGGTATAATTTTGGTGTTGTGGTTCCATATAATTTGTCGTTCCACTACTATCTTCGCAGTATTTCCATATTTTGTTGCTATCTTGGTGTTATTCTCTGCATTATTTCTCTTTTCTGCTAATATAATAGACCTTGTACCATACATCTTTCCCTACGACAAGCCAACAAGATGAGGAGGTATGGGGCTATGCAATTGTGCAAGAGGAAATTTTGATGGTTCATAACCAGGAAAATGTGGAGATCCCTGCTTCGCCTCCAGAGAGACATACTCTGCAAGAGGTTCCTATTACTTTGGCTTGTAGAAATTCTATGGGAAGTAGCTTGCAGGTTTTAGAGGAAAAATCTAGTGGGATACAAGAAGAGAATTATCCCCATCGGTTCTATGATGACGAGCTTCAATTAATTTTTGAACTTTGTAGGGACATCACAGAACAACATTTCCGCCAGGAGATGATGGAGCACAAGCTAGAAGAGCTCTTCGATTCACTATCTGGCCAACAACCCTACCAACATTGTCCAGAATGCCGACACCTGTGCACTTTTTCTCCAGCCTGGCCATTTCCTCCTCATGACAGTGGTAGTAGCAGTTAGTCCGACGTTTAATTCAACAACCCTGCTATGATTTTTGCTTATCTTTTAATTTTTGTTTATGTAGTTTTTAAGAACACGGTTTTATATCTATGCTTGCTCTGTAGGAACTCTAGCAAAACTAGATATTTTACTTTTGGCCCCTAGGGAAAACATTTGAAGATATATGGGACCTGGTGTTGGAGTTGGTTTCCATTTTTGGCATTCCAGGCATCATGTGAGATGACATGTATTTGACACTTAGTTTTTTGAAGGTTCAAATGACATGTATTTGACACTTAGTTTTTTGAAGGTAATATAAGCTTCCAACTTTACAATATATATATATATATATATATATATATATATATATATATATATTACCTATCTATATTTTCTTGAACCATCCACACATCACTAAAATTGTGGCAGTATGGTCATTATAAATTCTCTATACTTCCTTCCAAGTTCTAGCCAATGTGTTTGTTCTTTGCTAAAATAGTGAACACATTTGTACTTTGTATGTTTCGTCGATGGTATTATTTGAATTCTTGTTATGCTTGATTTCAATGATTTGAATTATGTTGGTATTTCCTTCTTTTCAACCATCCATAGCATGCCCGAGAACCTAGCATTACTGTCATCCTAAATTCTATGGAATTGTTTGTAAGGCCCTTTGTTCTTAAACTGGATTTGTAGAGCATTTTTCTTCTTTGAAGGTATTCTTTGAATTCATGCCGCACTTGAATTGTGTTAATATTTCATTATGGATATTCTATTGTCATTTGTTGGAAGTTGATATCCAATAATGTGTCTTTGAATCCTTAGTTATTTATGTTACTTTCAGAGTCATGTATTCACTATTGGCTGCAATAGCAAAGGGTTTCAGATTTGTGGAGCACGCACTTATATTTTTGAGAAGTATGAAATGAAATCTCTATATATTCTTAATTTAGAAAGATTGTGAGTTATACAATTTTTTTTCATATTTTTTTTATGATGAAAAAAGAACTGCATAACCAACCCTTCAATTTTAATCACTATTTATATTTATTATTTTGATAATACAAAATATTAAAAATTCAGGATTTTCTTGCATATTTCCTCTTAGTACATTTTCCTCGCACAATGAATATCATCGATTCACCACACATGCCCATGAGGGCAATTTGCAGGTAATCAACAACGTTTTGAATTTCATTGCTTTGTTCATGGACTCCCATGTGTTCACGTGGGGGTATTGGACTCATTAAAACATCAACACCAAAAATCCACTTCACACTGAAATGGTGATTAATAGGTATGCAATCATCAAATTCCAAACTTCTTTTCGTTGAAAGGTATTTGTAGGTATGCCATCATTAAATTCTAAATTTCTTTCAAAATTTTGACCATGATTGAGGTATGCCATGACCCAACTTTATCTTCTAGTAAACTAAACTCTATATGTATACCTTTTTCTAACCGACATAATCTTCTAGTACACTAATTGACCATTAATGTCAAACGAAATCCCATGTGATACGCCAATGTGGGTAGGTTGGTTAGTTCATCCATCTTCTAGTACACTAATTGACCATTAATGTCAAACGAAATCCCATGTGATACACCAATGTGGGTAGCTTGGTTAGTTCATCCATGTTACACGTTTTCTTTCTCTACATGTCCACATGCTTTGAATTTAATATTGAGAAATACGTTGGTCGCCATAAACATATTTTACATTTCTCACACATAGAAATAGGAGATAGATACGCATATTCCATAATATTTGGGATTAGTCACCAATAATCTTCTTTGGTGACATTGACATTTGAGCAAATGTTTAATATCATTTTCATGAACTCATTCCCAAAAATGTGTGATCCATGATTCAACCATTCAACTTGATTTCGTTATCAATGACCACTAATCACATTATTGACATAACAAATTTATTTGAATGAAAAAATGTAGGGATGTAATTACTTTTTTTAATAGATAAATGGTGTGTAGCTAACACCAACAATTTGCAAGCTAGTATTATCAAGAATTTGTGACCAATTTGTGACTTGGTAAGGGTTAAGACTGTGTTTCGACAGCACTCTCAAAAGGGGGTTACACTCAAAGGGGACGCCTACCCTTCCAACCTCATTACAGATTAAATATATAAACATGTACAACTTCTACCCCCCACTGGATTTGAACCAATGACCTTCAAGAAGAAAACACATGTTCTTAACCATTAGGTCCACTCAAGTTGCACACAAATACTATTAACAATAACATGGCATGTAAATTGGATCTTTCATGTTCTACACCAAATAGTCAACCTATTTTATGTTATAGAGATCGAGAGTGCTTGTGATTTGTTGTATTTAATGTTTTTTCCTCAACTATTGTACCCTCACATGGAGCCCTCAACCGAAGAGTCGTTGTGCTTGTGGATTCCTTGCCCATGGGTCCTACTCATCGCCATTGTCTAGAAGTGCCACACTTGAGAACTCTACCCCAGACGATGCCCAATACTTCAACTTTGAGTGATGTCATGTTGATATCAATAACTCCCTAGGGATACAAAAATATACTCTTGACCTCTTTCAAAGCAAAGTTGCTCCCGATCAATGGATTTGTGAAGAAGGTAGAGACCCCTACTTTACCTATCTTGACCCCAAAACCAAGATAAAAGGTATCTATACTCCTAGAATGAGCATTGATTGGAAAGTTCACTAAACTGTGGTCCGACCTTATTTTCATAAATAAGTGGATTATGAAATCACAGTGTTTTAAGTTGTAGGGACAACACTCATTATTTGCTCGTGGGAGAGGATTTTGTGTACCTAGCTTAAACTAAATTTTGTACAAGCTCAAGGATTTATTAACATGTCACTAGCGAGAATAAAACTCGAGTGGGAAGGATAACAATCATTCCTCCCAACCACCCAAGCTAGACCCAATTGACATATGTAGAACTTATATGTTTACTAACTACCCATTTTTTCCAAAAAATATTATAATGATTAGCATACTCCCAAAGCTGTGGAAAGTGAACGTTGAAGTGATTTTTGATGGCTATGTGGGAGAAGTATATTTTTTAGATGGTAGATGAATAACTAATAGAGGATTGGTTGAACAAGGTGTATGGATAAGTAAAATGTTTGTTTAGAAATTTTTGCTACAATGGTTGCATTGTGAAAACATATGGTGGGGAAGGTCTTTAGATCCATATTCATTGTTAAATCACTCTAAGGTCCATCACAATTGGGGGTTATAATGAAGATTAGGCAATGCTCAAATAGAAATCTGAATGGCTACAAGAACAATGGTGATATAAACATAATGTCCCAAGAACTATTAGATTAGGAAGGTCAACACCGTGTCTGGGCACATGTTTGTGGCAAAAGATGCATGCCCTCATCAATCCATATGAGTAGTAAATAATTATGGTTAGAATATGGTACATCTATGGATTAACACAATTAGTGCATAATCGATGCTCAACACATTCTTCATAACCCGTAGAATACCTCAAACAACATGTATAGTGAATACAAATTGTCTTTTACAGATACAATATTAAAATATCACTATCTTTAATTCATTTCAAGTTACTAAATAGAATCAAGTAAAAGTGTATGAGTCATCTAATCGGGGAAACATTGAAAAGATAACCATTATTATTTTGGTGTGATTTCATATATGTTCCATTTTTTTTTGTTCTAACAAACTCCAAAATTTTAATGTTGTAATTTCCAACATGACATCTATCTAGGAGTCAATAGATATCACCATGCACAATTTAGAAACTTTACAACTGCAACTACCATTACCCTCAATACAACATATTAGTTTTCAAAGGTCCAACATCTAGAGCATATGAGCATCATGACCAAGGATCACATGGTTGAATAAAGTGACAAATTAAATTGCCTATTCCGAGATGAAGAATTGTAGCAATAAAGGTTGTTGAATCCCAGAGGACCACACTTAAATGATCGACCAAAGGAATCATAAACTTGTGAAATGATATGCAAAATTTATGCAACCTTCAAAATTAAAATACAATGTAATTGATTATGTATTACTTTATTTTAATGAGTGGAAACTAGATGTGTTCTATATACATCTTTCCTTCTACAAGGGTTTTAGTGTTCTATGGCATAAGTCATCTAGCATAAAATTCCTTTGGCTCATTGACTAGTGCTACAAAACCCTATAACTCCTTGAAACTGAAATTATGTCGTTGAAATTAAAATAACTTACTTAGAACTCAATGCTATGGAAAAGAATCCAATTGTTGAAGAGTAAATTCAATGCTCTGGAAATAAATCTAATCTATAGTGTGATAAACAATACAAGAGTTCCTCTTGCCAACCACATGTTCCTGGTATGTAGGTGAAAAGATAATCACAACATCTTAAATATTCTAACTACAAAATGAAAACAACAACACAACAAACTACAAATGTAAATGCAAAGACATATACAAAGGTGCATTCACTAGCAACCTCTTCAAGTAGCCCCTGCATGAGGAGGACTAGTAATCCCTTAGAACTTAAATTATATAAGAAGAATAACAAAATTTTATTTCATTAGCAAACTTCAAGATTACAAACTCAAATATGTATCTCGCTAACCGTAGATGTATGCAACTTCAAAATCTAACATTGACTACCTTCTTGAGCTATAAATTAGCATATTTATACTAAAGAGGCCTTGGATTCCTCATAATTGATGAGGAACTCCAAAGTTGTGTACTAATAGTCTTACTACTAGAATCACTAACTTCCTCTACATTAACTTGTGAAGGAATGGGATTCTAGGGTACATGATCCTCCTTCGATGTTTGAATGGATGGCCTATTGAAGAGTTTGCAAGGCCACTCTTCTTCTTGGTCAATTGCCTTGATAGGATTCTATGTAGTGCATGACCATTCCCCATCTTCTTGGGCCAAAGAGATATGGAATGTGTGCTTTTGTAGCCCCTTTTGTCTTCATGTTTGAGTTGTAGGGACAAGTCAACCTTGCATGCCCTAATCTTCTACTAGCCATATTGTTGTCTTGTTTCTTTAGTTGATGAGCATGTATGATATACATAATAGAAGGGATGTTGTCACCCACTAACCTTTCTCTTTGATGTAGCTAGGACATATGTTAGTGTTGGGCACCGAATGTTAATGTAAACAACTAAAACAACATTTCTGTTGTGGTAGTTACCGAGGCTACGAAAATTAAAAAATATTAGCAAACACATCACTATTCCCTACTCATCAACATGAAGGAAAAATCAATCATATTCATATAGAAACTCATAAAATACCACCAAAATTAACCATTGTAAGTAATTAAATGACAAACTATTAATGGCTACAAAATTGTTCAGTGTAGTAATTATCAATCTCCACAATGGGTAAAGCTCAAGATTTTGGAGAGGTAAATGCCCATACATGATGAACAAGATGGGCTGATTTAGGATTCCATCATTACCCCACAAATTAAAAATTTGTGCATTCTCGTGCAAAATGGGAAAAAGAAAAAAGGAAGACAAGGTTGTTGAGGAATAATCATGTATGTATTTCCTACTACCAACTACTACTTTCACTCCTTTTGGCCTTCCTTATATTTCTACAACTTCCTTTCTTGTTGTTGTTGCTAATGATCCCCTTTTACTATTGTTGTTGAGTCCGAGAAGAGTTGTGTAGTGCTTCTCACTCCAGTTGAGAAGAGTACCATCTATCCTTGTTAAGTTGTATATGCTTATGCAGTCTACTATGCTACACAAATTCACCTCTAAGATCATAGGCCATGGGATAAGTTGCAACGTCCTTTGAATAGTAATTGAAAAAATTAATATTTTTTTTCCATTTTGTGTTTTAACCTCAATATCAAGCTCTCATGAATGTTTGAAATATGGAATGGAGTGTAGTAGGAGGGGGTACCTAAACTTTAGTCCAATTGAATTGAAGGTGATCCTCTTGAGGCCCACAATATAAAATCCATCATAGTAGAGAGTTGTCCCTAACCCTTGCAACGAGTGTGGCTCTCTTTTTTACGGATCCCTTGTTAGTTCTTGTCACTTGTTTGCATTCCTCAACACATCATTTATGGAGGTGTTGAAGAGTTTTCTACAAAGTGAAACAACCTCCAATTGCCTTATCTCCAGCACTAGGAATGCCACTGGATCCACTATTAGCTACATATGATTCTTCAAAACCTCATTTGGTTTGACACCTTGTCCTCTCACCCTTAACTCTGCTCTCATCTCCTTAGCCTTGTAAAATTCTACAACTGTGAACCTGGCGGTTTCATTCTATATCCAAGACATGAATACCTTAAGATCCACATCCCCAACATAGGGGTTTGGAGACTTCTTAACTTCTACTTAAGCACATGATTGTGCAAGTAGAGTTCACATAGTAGGTTTCTTCTTTCTAGGCTGAGGTCAAAACATATTTCACAAAAATTCCAAGGATGTTGGAAATTTGTCTTCTCATAAGAGACACAACACTCAACATGGGCTTATGCCATTTCTCCTTCAGGCATAGAGTGTAGACCTTGGCATGTGGTATACATGCCAACATTTCATTAGGATGCTCGACAATCTCTCAATTTATAGATGTTAAAGTCACTATTTCCTCAACTTTTTCTATAGTTTCTTCTATTTGTTTCAGTAGATAAATTTTTAACTTGGCATTTTCATTTCCAAGGGATTCTAAATTCTTAGCATACTCAGTTGAGGTTAAAGAAAAAAATTAATCTAACCTTAACTCTGCTCTCATCTCCTTAGCCTTGTAACATTCTACAACTGTGAACCTGGTGGTTTCATTCTATATCCAAGACATGAATACCTTAAGATCAACATCCCCAACATGGGGGTTTGGCAACTACTTAACTTCTACTTAAGCACATGATTTTGAAAGTAGAGTTCACATAGGAGGTTTCTTCTTTCTAGGCTGAGGTCAAAATATATTTCACAAAATTTCCAAGGATGTTGGAAATTTGTCTTCTTCTAAGAGACACAATACTCAATATGGGATTATGTCATTTCTCCTTCATGCATAGAGTGTATACCTTGGTAGGTGGTCTATAGGCCAACATTTCATTAGCATGCTCGACAATATTTCAAGTTATAGATGTTAAAGTCACTATTTCCTCAACTTTTTCTATAGTTTCTTCTATTTGTTTCAGTAGATAAATTTTTAACTTGGCATTTTTATTTCCAAGGGATTATAAATTCTTGGCATACTCAATCAAGGTTAAAGAAAAAAATTATTCTAAATGGGAAATTACTTGCTAAAGTTCAGGAACAAAAATGATTCCCTTCCTTCTTGACTTAGCTTCACACTTCCACTTGGTTGTTTCGCCTTAGCAATTTGCAGTTGTCTCATCAAATCTTCAACCAAATCTATGGCCACTGTGGGATTCAAAATCATTTTTTATAGCCTACTTGAACAAGATCTCTTCATTCTCATATGCACTCATTCAACAACATGGTTGTTGATGTCTTCTTTCTCCTCAATGATTGGATCACATAATGAAGTGGCAAACTCTTTATGTTGTGGAGAATCAAGGATAGATATTGGTTCCCCAACTTGTGTTGAGGATCCTTCTCCTACAGCGCTAGTAATATTCAACTTTGGTTCTTGATAAAGTTGGGGATAACTTCCTTTGATCCTCCTTTTCACTTTGATACTACTAGGCTTGAACACTTTTGTAGCAACTTACACTAAGTCTATAGCGTGTGGGGGTTCTTTAACAACCAATACTGATGTTATAGTTGCTTCGACTAGGCTGATGATGAATTGATCCCACATGGTGTTTAGTCATATTCAATGCAATACATATTCAATCAATAGCTTGATTAACCCATGATGCATTGTAGCCGCTTGTCTTCCTGATTGAACTTATGTATCCATCTTATGAAGTGATTTCACTAGATAGTATGGAATGATGAAAAACTATTGGTGCCTCAGATGCTCCAGAAGCTTGAAACGAGCTAGAATGATGTTGTGCCTTCCTTTACAGATGATGTATCTCATAATGTGAAGAGCTCCGTAGTCCCAAGGATTTTGTAACATCTCTCTCTTCACCTTCTTTCCTATGTCTATAATTGTTTCACTAGCATGCAACAACCTCCACATTCTAACTTTTTTAAACAAAGCATGAACTTACTTTATTATGATTAATTTTCAATTACAACACAACTACTTTTACAATTTTTTATTATAAAAATATTAGATACATATCCCTAGATAAATCAGCAAGACAATAGTAGCTACAAATACTATTCCTAATCAAAAGAGTCAAAATGTAATATGTGTCTATGTAACAATTGGTGGAATATACCATTGAGATAGCACCAACCATGTAGAGCAATAACTTGCATCTATTATGAAATGCACGAGCGATTCCATAATGAAATAATATCATCGCTATGCATGATTCCATAGGTTTTGTGCCATTATTTATAAAAAATAATGGCATTGTCTAACTGTTCTACGTTATGGCCCTTTTTGTCGGAATCCGACCACATCACTCTGCACAAAATCACAACTTTTTGTTGTTTAAATTTCATTTATGAATGTAGATATAGATTCATAGTGTTGAAAAACCCCTGGGTCACTTGGATTACACATAATTAATTACTCAAATCTGTAGATCCAACAATTTCTGGCTTGATTTTGAGTAAAATTAAACATAAATTATCCCAAAACGTAGAACAATTAAACTACAGAAAAAACAATAAATCATTTCAATCCTAGTTTTGGATCAGAATAGATGGATAAAGATATTGATGGGGTTGAGATACTGAAAAATGTAACATAATGGTAATGTTAAGTTCATTCTAGATCTTAACAATGGTGACAAAAATGATTGCTTTATGGTTATAGCTAGAGATAACCGCTTTGTGGTTAAAGATATGAAAAAAATTCAATGACTTCGAGAGGATGAACAATTATCATGGTTCAAGCAACCATGACCCATTATATTCGTTGATCATAATAGAGCTTATTAGCCAATATGATATATCGAGAAAAGCCCATTTACTCACCTAGGTCTTGCGAGGACCAAAGTCCCTCACTATGTTCAACTTCAAATTAAAATTAATAGTAACTATTCAAATTTACAAGGGAGGAATTTTTTTAATTTCTTAACTTTGTTAAGAATTTTTTTAATTATTTCACTTTTTGGATTTACTTTAATCATGATTTTATTTACTTTGATTATATATAGATAGATTAAAAAAAAAAAGTTAAATTACTCCTTTAATAATGGATTTCTGTATATTAATGTGTGGTACAAGATTCATTAAAACATTCAAGCTCGAAAATCCAATGATCATGTGATTAATTGTCCATATCTTAGTGGCGGTGGTCATTGTTGGAAGTTGTGCTCATTGATGCCACATGGTCTCAAGTTATGCACTTGAATGATATGCTTATAATAAAAGTAAACATTTCTAATATCCAAAAGCTTCCCGTTGCAAATAAGAAACTAAGCAACTATTGTAGAACTTCGCGTGCAAACATAATATTAATAAACAAAGAAACATTGTAGAACTTCGCGTGCAAACATAATATTAATAAACAAAGAAACAAAGAGAATAATACAATTACACGCACACAACAACATATACGGGGAAATGAGATCTTTATTGCTCAACCAATTGAGAAAAAGTATTATTAATTGTAGAAGCTGCCTCTACTAAGTTTCTATTATTTTAAGTCCGTGGAGACAGCCTCGATGGTTAGATCTGGTGACCTTTCTCCAAGTGTTGGGAGGAGGTCTTGTGATCAAACCCTACTGAATCTCCGGGATGGATTTTGTAATAGCTGCTATGTAAAAAGCGAAATCGATGAATATAAACTTAGAACTTCTTCTCGTGGAAAAAAAGCTTCTATTTTTAAACCATAATTATTTAAGTGTTTTTCAGGTATATGGAAGGCTAAGCTTGAAGAACCAACTACAAATGTAATTAAAAAGTATGTATTATCACAACTCAACAATCTTCACTTTGACAACAATTTTCTTATATCTTTTCCAACAAATCAAACATCACCTTTCTGCAAGTCAAGAGAAGCTAAACACCACTGCAGTTTCTCTAATAATATTGGTTGCATGAACATGTCTGCATAGTTTGCTTTAGTATGGATCACTCCACCTCCACTAAATCAACATAACCACATACTAAATCATTACAACCATTGTAGGTGATACTTGTGTTTCTCACATACCGAAACACCCATTTCCATACTCTTTACCCGATTTTGCCATGTGTCCACTAACAACACCAACTACATGGGAAATATTTGAACATATCCATCACAAACATCAACCTTCCTACTAGCATACGATACGTGAGACATATAACCCTTTTCTTATTCATTACTTAGGACATAAAAGTGGAGAAACAATAGAATTGAAATCCAAAGGGATATTTATCGGTTTCACATTATTCATACCAAATTTCCTAAGTATATTCTCCACATACTCCTGTTGTGATAACCAAAGCTTACCATATTTCCCGTCTCTCTGTATTTCCATGCCTAATATTTGTTTTAGCTTCTCCTAGATCCTTTATATCAAGCGTCCTAATCAATTGAGCCAACCTGTTGATCTCAATCATGCTTGTGCTTGCTACAAGCATAACATATATCACCAAGATAATGAATATACCATAAACATAATGGTTATACTCATTTCTTGTAAATTTGGCGAGCACCATGAAGGAATAAAACATCTTGTACCATTTCATGCTCGCGCGTCATGCCATACAATGACTTCCCGAGTTTTCAAACAAATATCCCTTTGCGATATTGGACAACTCTTGGTTGTTCCATGTACACATCTCTGCTAATGACGATTTGTGTGTAGTAGGATCCCACAATCTGCATCCCTCAACTCCATCACCATAACCAACAAATATGCACTTCCTTGACTGAATTTGGCTGATCCAGCCAAGTGAGCCTTCACCTTTCACCTCCAGGCTAATGTCAATGCTTCATAACATGCAATACATGGGCTCACGAGCTACCAGAAACATGTGCTAAAAAACCATGACTCTTGACATAACTTCCCCCCACGACCAAAACCAACCAAACTTCCCTCAAAGACAGGATATCTAGGAATACTGCATGCTCCCCCTATCACCTAGGTCATCTAGACTTTTACTGGTGACATTTCAAACCCGGGGTGTGCATGCCTAACTAGGTCTTATAGTCATATTCCCATTTACACATAATAAGATGTTAACTCCACCTTGAACCTTGCATTAGAAAAAAAACCTCTCCCTTGCCATTGCTTTGACCTCCATCGCCAACACTCATCTCTATATTCTTTGTCCACCAGAAGTGCCACCAACATCGTAACCAAAATCGCTCCCTACACCAAAACCCACTTCGACACCATAGCCAAACCCCCCACCAACCCCAACTGCTTCTCGAGATTCTTAACAAAACAAGGTTCCTTCTATACTCAAACCACACACAACATGTAAATGCACCTCTCAACACAATAATGGATATGAATAACCTAATTAGGCCTAGGTATATATAATTGATGGGAATAACATAATTAGGGTTTTGTATATATATAATTGATTCATTGAGTTTGTTTGATGTGGGAATGAATCGTCACATTTTCCCACATCCCATCTTCACATTCACCGTGTACTTTTGGACGAGGAAGGCGAAAAGTAGGGACCCTCGAAAAACTTTTAAGGAGAAACATGTGAACTTTAAGGTATTATATAATTTCATATCATGTTGCATCAAATTTCCATGTCGACAAGTATGTTTGGTGTTTAAAATATTTCTGTCAAACTTAGCAACCATCGATTTATTAAATCTGTCTATTAAAACATATCAATAACCACCTTTAGCTTCGAACCTTCTAATCAAACTTATAGGAATAAAATTCTACTTATATACAAAATTTATATATACAAATTTCATATAAAAAATATATTGAGAAAATAATGATTTACTACTTACTCAAAAGTTGGAGATATCAAAATTGTAAGGAGAAAATGATGATTTACTACTTCCTTAAAAGTTGGAGAAGGTATGTTCATGATAACCATTGTGTAATATATAAGCTTCGTATATAAGCAACTTTATCTAATGGGGAACAAAATCCCATGTTATTGGTTTACCCTTTTTACAAGTTTTCTTTTGTCATAAATAAATAGAGAATATAGATATAATAATCATGTAGAGAATATAGATATAATAATAATCATGTGATTTTGAGAATTGAAAATGATATGTATATTTTATAATATTTGAGATTATAATAATAATAATTTATTTTTAAGATTATGATAAAGACAAACATCAAAGTAGTGTATAAAACTTTTTTATTTATGAAAAAAAAACCTCCTCCACACAACAATTATAATAATTAGTACAACAATTATAATAATTAAGGTATCTATAATAATTTTAAATTGTTATCACTATAAATATGTATCTTGAGAATATTCCAAAATATTTAAATTATTTAAATTGTGATGGTATTAAATGAATGTCATTATAGATTGTATAATAAACATATTAAATTATTGTAATCATTTTCCACTCACCTATAAAATGTTTTTTAAAAGTAATATGTAGATTATTGAGATTCTGTTCAGATTTTGCTTATATTAATAATGATGTGGCATAAGGGTTTAGATTTTGTTTATATTAATAATGATGTGGCATAAGGCGTATGGTTAACTTTGCTCAAATTATCGAAGATAAAATCCCTTTTAAACTTTTTGAAGTGATGCTGGTAAACAAAATTTGCCATGCTTCCCCAAATTGTTTTTATAGATTTTATTGATAGATATTGATATTGATTGTATTTATAGATATTGTAAGTAATGTGACATTGTGATTTTATTATTAAAAAAACTTTCATTTGTGATTAATAAATTGTGAGAATGTAAATAAATGTTTTGTAGTTTTTTATTTTAAGAAAATAATTTAAGGACGGAAAATTATATGAGTTAGTGTGGATTTATTTTAATTTCATATATATTAAATATTAAGAGATATCAAATCCTTTTGATATAGACCATTTTTTGATAATGTAGAAACTTGAGGAAATAATTGTATCTTGATTAATTTGATCTATTTTAATGTTTGATAAATTTGAGATTAAGATGATTTTTTGTTAATTTATATATGTACGTGAAAGAGAAAAAGAGAGAAATAACTTTTTTCATATGCTAAACGTTTTACGAAACGATGAATTTTTTTCGGGGACATTTGCTCGAAATCCAGGGATAAATTGTTAGATTCGTAGATTTGAGTGATTATTTCTGTATAATCTGAGTGCCCCAAGGGTTTTTCAGCATGTTGAATCCATTTCTGCATTCAGAAATGTATTTTGAACAACAAAAAATAGTGATTTGTGTAAATTTATATCGTCGGATTCCAACGAAAAAATTCATTTCGTAGAACAACTAGACAACACCATAAATTTTTATTATTTATTTATTTTTTAAAGATATGTGAGAATATTTTTATTTTTTGTTTCGCCTAAGTGTTATAAACAAAACATACAAGATAGAAGTTATAGTCTTTTCCATACAAGATTGTAAAATGCATCTTTCAAAATAGTTATAAACTTATGAAGTCAACATTTTTTATACTTGAAAAAACTACTAACAATATAGTTATAACACATTGTTTATCCATGTCAATTAGGTTTAGCTCGGGTGATTGAGAGGAATTTGTTATCCTTCCCACCTTGGTTCAATTCCTGCAA
Organism: Picea sitchensis; assembly: GCA_010110895.2. NCBI lineage: Eukaryota > Viridiplantae > Streptophyta > Pinopsida > Pinales > Pinaceae > Picea > Picea sitchensis. Next base: position 158,360 of record SNQJ01S0004404.1, read on the forward strand.
GTGACATGTTGAACTCATAATGAGTATATTGTTGTAAAGGCTTCGATCCTTGTTGTTGACCAGCCTTATGCTCTAAAGATTCTAAGGTTCACCCTGGGTATCATCCTCAAAATGAGGGGACATACTAGGGGGTTTCCCTTGGCCTTTTTAACCTGGAAAAAAAACCATATTGTTTATCTAGTAAAGAATAAAAAAATCAACCACTTTCTCTTCATAGATGTGTAGTGTTCTCCAATGAGACTTAGTTGAATAATTCAACTCAATTCCATAATTAACAACCCCATTATTGGCATATTGAACAATAAAAAGGACAAAATGCATGATTATCTTTATTAACAACGCCATTCCATATAATTGAGAATTCAAGATTGAAAATGCATGTATGTCTAATATGATAGGAATTTATGGTGAGAATGCTTATAAAAGTTGTAGTTTAAACATGTGATGAAATGGGATTTTTTTGAAAGTTCAAAATAATGGGAGGGGAAACTTGTAAAAAAATTAATCCTCACACTAAACCAACCAGGAAAGAGAAGATAGATTCAAGCATAAAATAAATGACAAACACACACAATACAGAGAAATTTTACCCTGGAAACCCTTAATCGTGAAAACAATCGTTCCTTGAGTTCCTTTCTCTCTTGTTGTCTTATTCACTAATTGAATAAAGTGTTGCATGACTAACCTTGGTTTGTAGTTCGAATAGCTAGTCGGTTGACTGTTATTTCATTACAAAGAATATAACAACCCAACATTCTCCCAATTGTTGTCTTCTTTGCTGATGCAGGAGACCTGAACTTCTGATCAGAGACCCATAACAACAATGCCCATTGTCTCTCTACACCAAGAGAATTTAACAACACTCATAGACTTGGTCAAAGAGTCTGCTATGTTTTCCAAAGTGTCTACTTTCTCCAACAACACCTTCTTTATTTCCACCATGTCTCTCACTAAATGGTATTGTACATCAATATGCGTTGTCTTGGAATGGTAAGCTGGGTTCTTTTCCAAGAATATTTCACTTTGACTGTCACAATTTATCTTCATAGTTTTCTTCTCAAATTCAATCCCTGAACAGATTCAATGCAACCATACTAATTCTTTGTTTGCGTGAGTGGCTTCCATGTATTCATATTTTGTTGTAAAAAAGGATACAACTTCTTATCACTTACTCATCCATTTGATTTCTCCACCAAATATCTTGAACACATGTCCACTATTCGACCTTCGTCGATCCATATATTCATCCCAATCAACATCGATAAAGCCATGTATATTCACTTTCCTATGAGTTTTAGGTTTCCCTTGGTAGCATATAGCAAATTCTATTGTGTCATGGAAATACCTAAGCACTCTCTTGATAGTAGTCTAGTGCTCTTTCCTAGGTGTTGACATGTATCTACTCAATACTCCCATTGCATGAGCAATATCTAGTCAAGTGCAAACCATCACATACATCGGACTACCAAATACACTAGCATATGGAGCATGTGTCATGTCCTCTATTTCTTCCTATGTCTTTGGACGTTGTTCAATAGTTAGTCTTACTCCCATGGGAATTTGTACCTTGACATGTTTGCAATCATGCATGTTGAAACGCTTCAAGACCAATTCAATATAATTTCTCTAATTTAACCAAATCTTTCTAATTGCTTGATCTCTCTTGATCTCCATTCCCATAATGAAGTTTGTTGCACTGATATCCTTCATGTTGAACTTGGAGGACAACTACATCTTGACCTCCTTTATTGCATCCATGATGTTTTTGACCAACAATATGTTGTAGACATACAAAGATACATGTATGAAATGATCACCTTCTTTATTGGAATATACACAGTGATCAAGCTTGACTTCTCACAAATCTCAAACTAAGGATGTATGTGTCAAACTTTTGATACCACATCCTTGGTGATTACTTTAAACCATAAAGGGATCTTCTCAATTTGCATACCACATATTTCTTTCCTTTTACTACAAATCCTTTAGGATGTTTCATGTAGATTTATTCTTCGAGGTTCCCATGTAGGAACAATGTCTTTACATCCATTTTATTTGTTTTAAGATCAAATGTTGTAGGCAGAGACATTATTACTCTAATGGAAGCTAATTTTTCAACAAGGGAAAAGATCTCACTGAAGTCGAATCCATCGACTTGGGAATACCCTTTAGTTACCAATTGAGCTTTGAATTTATTGACTTGACCTATTGCATCCAACATTTTCTTGAACACCCACTTTCTACCGAAATGTTTCCTTCCATTAGATATCTCTACTTAATCCCATGTTTCATTCTTATGCAAGGATTCCATTTCTTCAAACATGGCGCCCTTCCATAGTTTACCCTTTGTCAATTCGACTACTTCCCTGGACGACTTGAGGTCCTCATCAATGGAAAATAACACAAATACAGAATGAAAATCACGTGGACTATACCTTTCAACTGGTTTCCTTACTCGTTCAGATCTCCTTACAACTGAATTTTGTTGTTCCACATCTTCATTTGATTCAATTGACTCATCTTAATCATTTTCATTGTTCCTCAGTTCAAACACCAGCTTCTTTGGTTCTTTCTCCATTTGAACCCCTTCATACTTGAAATTTCCTCTTGCTTCCCTAAAGACCACATCTAGACTATACATTATTTTCCTTAACAATGTATCCCATAGCTTATATCCTTTCATTCCATACTTGTAGCCGATGAAAATACACTTGACTTCTTTATCGTCCAACTTGTTCCTCTTTTCCTTGGGAACATGCACAAATGCATCACAACCAAAGACTCTAAGATGTGAAAGTGAAGGATTCTTACCAAATCATAGGTCATGTGGATTCGAGTTGATTGGTGCTGATGAAGGAGACCTATTTACCACATATATTCCAGTGTCAACTACCTCCGCCCAGAATTCTTGTGTGAGCCATGGAACCATTGAGCATGCTCCTTGCCTTATCCATCAACGTCCTGTTCATTATTTTAACAAATCCATTTATTTTTGGGGTATATGGTGTGGCATTTTGGCATGCTATGCCACACTTCTTGAAAAACTACTCAAAATCCTTTCCATGGAATTCACATCCATTGTCAATTATCAACACCTTGATATTCTTATCTATCTGGTTTTTCACAAGAGATTTAAACTCTTTGAATTTCTCAAAAACCTCTGATTTATTCCTTAGGAAATACAAATATGTCTTCTTGGAAAAATCATTTATGAAGGAAACATAATAAAGATATCCTCTTAGTGAAGGGATAAATATAGGTCCAAACACGTCACTATGTATCAATTCTAGATTCCCTTTTTCCTTGTATCTCTAGATGGGAATCTAACCTCATTTTGTTTTCCATAAATGCAATGTTCACAAAAATCAAATTCCAAATTACAATTAGGAAAAACCTTGAACATACCTTTGTTGTGCATAGCTCGAAGTATTTTTTCGCCAATATGTCCCATCCTTTAGTGCCATAACATGGTCATGTCAACTTGATGAAGAACAATCAAGTCGGTTTGTATCAACTCAAACCGATTTGATTCGAAGTCGAGTTGACCTCAAGAATAACAATGATGTTGCATCCAATTGAGTCGACATTTCCTAACAACTTGTACAGTGTTCCAATTCAAACTCCTTTCATTAAAACCATCACTCCCCTAACCATTTTTCACATATCTTTATGAAATAAAGTGTGGATGCTTACATCACTGATTTTTCTAATAGATATCTGATTTCTTTCCAAACCAAGAATATGTTGCACACTTGGAAGGTTCCTTCTCCTCCCATCTTGCAGTGTCAGTCAGAATCTTCCCCATTCAACAATTTTGGTTGTCGAGTCATTCCCCAAGAATACATCTCCCCCTTCATATCTCTCATATTCACAAAACCATTCTTTGTGGGGTGTCATATGGAAGGATTCACTTGAGTCGATCAACCAAACATCATGATTCGACTGTCTAATGGTCAATGCCAGATACACATCACCTCCTTTATCTGAAGTAGTATTTCTCTCAGTCAACTGCTTCTCCTCAAATCTTGGATTGATCTCAGTCACTTTCGACTTGTAGTCTCTCTTGTAGTGCCCAATTTTTCCACATTTCTAGCATCTTCTCATTGATTGAACTGGGGATTTAGATATAACCTTTGACTTACGGGTAAAATCATGAAGCTGGGTAACACTTTTGCTTGTTTTATGACAAAAAAAACTGTATTTTCACAAGTTCTTCAACTTCCGGCATACAAAAGTATTTTTTTTATTTAGAATTTCACTTTACAGTAAAAACAAAACTTGTAAATAATTTTACGTTATCTTTACAATGACTATTTAATTTTTTTTTATCAAGATTTGATAATATATAAATTTGACAATTGTTTAACAATATGTTAGTTAAACATGAAATGAATGATAATGAGTTATTGTTTCCACAACAATGTATCTATTATTAAATATGTTTTTAGAAATGAAATATGTTGCAACAATCTATAGAGACTTTTTTTTATTATGACTATAATTTTGACTCTAATGGATGAATATTATAGTTTCTAAATTTTTTTGAAGTTGGCCAAGTTGAAAGCGTTGCATATTTTAAACACATGTTTTCCCCAACCTTTTATCTATCTTAATTTTACTTAAAGTAAAATCTAAAAATACTCTTTTTGGCCGAGAACATTTTAACAGTATGAATATAATTTTCATAATTTCCGTTGTGTATTATTAGAATATGTTTTCATTTCACGAAGATTATAATCTCACCTAAAAAATATTATGCAGTTATTTTTTATAAAATTAAATAAAATTAGATAAAAACAATGAAAATGAAAACAAATTATACCCAATGAAGTAGATTCAATTTTAAAATATTTGGTATCAATTCTCAAACTAAATTACGAGTATTTGTAGGAGTCAGCTACCTCCAAAGATGAAGTAAGATGGAAGGAATTGGGGTAGGAGTCCGCTACCTCCAAAGATGAAGTAAGATGGAGAGAATTTGCAGTTTCCTGCAAACACTCTCATTTAAGGTTTTCGACCAAAATATTCTTTCGACCGAAATCTAGTTTTTAACGGAATCCGTTAAAAATAAATGTTTTGGCTGAAAAGTATTTCGGCCGAAATATGCTTACCACGGGAAAATAATTCATCCAAAAAACATTGTACACAAATTTTGAGGGCACCGTTAAATTTGACGTGAAAATTTTCGGCCAAAAAAAGGTTTCAGCCGAAAAAATTCCTTTTCGGCCCAAAAATTGCCGCTATAAATTTTGGAGACCCGATTGTCACGAAAGTGTTACCCAACTTCATGATTTTACCCTTACACTTTATACATGATAATTTTCCTTTATCTTTGTCAACCAGTTAACCTCTTACCATCAAGGCATCCTTGGTCGATCCTTCCATGTTCTTCTGTCTCATTTCTGATGACAACACAGATGAAACCACATCTTCAAGCATTAATGTGGTCGAATTACTCCCTATAGCCATGACTAGGTTATCCCAGGAGTATGACAAATAACACAATATGATAATACATTTATCCTCAATGATTTTAATATCCACAGACAATAACTGACTTATTACAGTATTGAATGCATTTAGGTGCTCTGTTACCAAGATCCCATCACTCATCCTAAGAATATACAGTTTCTTCCAAAGGAACATCTTGTTTACCAGGGATTTCAAATGTTACAAGCTTCCCGATTTGTCTCAAATTTTCTTTGCAGAGTGTTCACCCGAGACATTCAAAAATACATAATCTAAAAGAAAAAGTCGAATCGTACTCCTTTCCCTTCTCTTGAGTTTCTCCCATTATTCCCTTGACATACCCGTCAAAATGGTTTTGGGGCTCACAACTTCCCACTGTTCTCGATCTACAAGGAGATCTTCCATATTAAGATTCCAAATCCCAAAATTCTGGCCATTGAATTTTTTGATCTCTATCCTCAAATTGCGTTCCATTATTTCAAGCAAAACTTTAAATATTACCAACTTATAACTCCCATTAGACCTAGGTTTAACTAAGATCCAAGATCCTCTTAACCTTTCTATGATAGGACAGATGTATCAAAGCTACTTTGATACCAAATGTAGATAAAAATAATCCTCACACTAAACCAACGAAGAAAGATAAGACATATTCAAGCATAAAATAAATGACAAACACACAAAATACACAAACATTTTACCTTATAAACCCTTCACCATGAAAACCAACTTTCCTTGTGTGTCTTTCTCTCTTGTTGTCTTATTCATTCATTGAACAAAGAGTTACATGACTAACCTTGGTATACACCTAAGACACAATTACCATCATCCTCTCATTCCTTACACAAGAACAACCTTGCAACCAATTTGGCTTGCATCTACATGACCAACAACATGAACATGAACATCAACTTATTACAGTTACAATACACCTTATTTATAGGGTTTATAGTATGCAAAACCCTAAATCATGACACCCAAAAAACAATTACAAATCCATGCAGATGATTAGTTGTAATCCCGTGAATCTCATGATTGTTTTACATCTGACTACCATTCGGACGATAGTCAACCTCCAGTCGGTTGCCACACGACCTCTAGTTAGTTGCCACTCTACCTCTAGCCAGTTTCCACTCAACCTCCTATTGACCTCGTGTCGGTTGACCTTTCGACCTTCCCGATCAACCACTTTGACCTTTGAATTTCCAGTCGATCACTTCGACCTCGACTTAATCATCAACTTGAATTAACTCGTTGGTCAATTCATCACCCAGCTGATCCACCTCGACTAGCCAGTCGATTGACTTTCTTTCACTACAAAGAATATAACAATCCAACAAAATTGGCATTTTTTGCCTAAAATGTGGCATGAATTATTTTCATTTGATGAAATGGCTAATATCGTATGTTAATATTGCACAAATTGATTGTAGTAAGGGTATTTGAGGGTGTTGAATCCATTTTTTCATTAAAAATAAATCCCGTTGATCCAAAATTCCAATTTTAGCGAAGATTGCCTAACTAGATTTCGATGATGGCAAACTGGAAAAAGGTAAAAATTGTAGAACTTTTAGCCTGCTTCCTTAGAAAATGCTTACTTTTTTTTTCTTTTAAATTATTTAATGAAATAAAAAGGTATACATATTAACAATAACTAAATCATATTTAGAAATAGGGATGTAAATAATTATTATGAAAATGAATTACAATTCACTAGAAAGAACATTATTTTTATTGTTAATTTTTCCACAAACATGTTAAATTATTTATCGTTTATGATAAATATTAAAATTTTGGGTCAATTGGGTCTAGCTCATGTGGTTGTGGGATGGAGTGTTATCCTCCCACCCAGGTTCTATTCTCATTAATGCCATGTTGAGCTCATTATGAGTAAATTGTTGAAACGACTTTGTGCCCTTTTGTTGATCTGGCATGAATCTAGGGTTTACCCTAGGTACTACCCTCAAATCAAGGGAAGGGCTTTCCACATGATTTATATTAAAATTTTGTTAATAAATACATATAAATTATAAATATTTATAAGTGTAAATTTATTTTAACTTCAAAATTGTTACATACTAAGAGAAATAAAAAAAAATGAAATCCTATAATAATAATAATAATAATAATAATGATCTAATTTTAATGTCATCTCCTATCACACACCAAATCTAGAAAGGATAGGGTATGTGCACCTCCATAAAATTCCTCTTCTTCTTTATAACCATGTACTCCTCCATAAACTCAAGTAATTAAATTAGTGCATGGAGGATGCCCCTTGTCTCACAAAGAAGGGGGTCTCATCCATCAATTTGGCTAGGAACTTAGGTTGAAGTGGTTTGACGAGATGGTTTGGAGGTAGGTCTTGCAGTCTTCCCATCTAGGTTCAAATCCCCAATGAGACCTTGTCCTGTTGTGATAAGGATAGAAGGATAGGTGCCCCCCATGAGTGGGACCTCCTTGCGGGTGTGTCTTGGACATCTTGGTCCTCGATAAGTCCTAAGTTTCGTTCTAGGCACTGGCTTGTGGGCTATTGGCACTAGTCTAGGATTTATAGTGGAAACCAACTAGATTTGAACTTGGGCCTCACCCAAGTAATCTCAGCTAGTTACCAATTCTTCTAGATCTGAAAATAAAAATTTGGCTATGATGTTAAAATTTGATTATTATATCCCTAAGGGTTAGTTCAATTGGTCTAGAGCCAGACATGAGTTTATCATGCTTTTTGTTGGTCACAGGTTCGATTATCTTGATTCCCATAGGGAAAGGCCCTGTAATAAAATGTCGACGACTTACCTCACTTACCATCCATGGAACACGGTTAAGTATTTAGAGGGTTTTCCACGAGTACATTTCCTCAGATGTGTGTGCGTGTGTAGTAGGGGGTCCCATGTTTTGCAAACAAGAGGGTATCATACTTCAATTTGTTGTTTGATTAGGTGTGTGTGTGTGTGTGTGTGTTAGGGGGTCCCACGTTTTGCAAACAAGAGGGTATCATACTTCAATTTGTTGTCCGGTTAGTTTATTCCCTTAAAATTATATTATTATTATTATCTAATTTTATGGGCACATCCTAGATAAATGCTAAATTGATGTATAAGACACCTTGTTTGAAAGACAAGGGCCGACACCCTCATATATATAATTTCCAACAAAGAATTCAAGTTTTTCCATTAATCATTAAGAGAAGAAAACATAATCATACTTACATCCAATCCCTAAGGCCAAAAAATCTTGAAAGATCAACTTACACACACACACACACACACACACACACACACACACACACACACACACACACACACACA